>OZ018393.1:39041488-39641488 GCA_963969525.1 Ontholestes murinus | reverse complement strand
TGAGAAAGGCTCTGCAAAAATCCCGTTGTATAAAATGGTTTCTGGATATTCGAGATTCTGCCAATTCACCCATGATGGGGTTAGCAAATACAGGTTTTGCCCTAAAACATGTTATGCATTGCCTAATTACCCCTTTGACACTGTTTTTGGCCGCCAATGGCCAATATTTAAGCCTTATAGCTGCAAGCGTCGTATTTACTCCGGAGTGTAAATGTTCTTAAATGTTCGTATCTAATAATTAATTCCGTGAATATGTGATTACCCGACAGTAATAATGAATGTTTTTTGTTGTATTCTATATTAGGATTATTTAACCTACCCCCAACTCTAATTACCTTATCAGAAACATCATAAATTGCTATTTGCATGCACGATGTTGTTATTTTTAAGTTTTTCGAAATCATCTTCAAACGTCTGCATTTGTATACATCGCCTAACGCTAAATTAGCACAATTATGTAATTTCATTAACAGAAAGTGTACCACATAATCGGACAATTTTCTTATTTTTACAATTGTTTACGAAACGTATACAATAGGCAATGACACGTATTAGCTTTGTGAAGCGTGAGAATTTTTTCCAAATATTCAAACTATACTTAAATCGTACCATAGGGTTTTATTGTATTTTAACCCCTTTATTGCGAAAGAATAGCAGTTATTAATCGAGCAAGTAATCCACACAATTCTAATCGTGGCAGCGTTTGAGCTTTTATCGGTGCGACCCGCGATTTTGCATCAATTAAACGAATGCACCGGGAATTGTTGTTATTTAAAACCGTACATATACAGAGGGCCCCGTACGTGGAGGTACTAGCATCACAGATGCCATCAAGTTCGGCCAAATTGAAATTAATATTTCGAGGAATTTTTAAGGAATTTATTGTTTTTAAAGTATCTCTAAATGACTTCCACTTAGTGCATATGCTTAACGGTACACTTTCATCCCAGTTTAAATGAGATTTCTATAATTCTTAAATTATTAAATTAGCTCTCACGATTTGTCAGGACAATCAGCACCGGTAAGTAGGTCATCCACGTAAAAATCTCAGGTTATTATTTCACACTCTTGTGGATAATTCAATTTCTCGTCCTCAGCTAATTTATGGAGGCACCGAATTGCCGAAAAGGAAGCAGGGGTGGTTCCACAAGTAACTATATTTAATTGATATTCACACAAAGGATCGCTGGCATCAAAACACCAAAATATTTTTTGATACTCAACTTATTTTAGTGGTATTTTCCGTAACATGCTCTATTTCCCAAAACGGGGCGTTTCTGATGACAAATAACACGATTGGATTGGCAAGGCTGCGTGCCCACCTCCGACAATCCACCCCAAGTGCGTTTTTTGTAACGTAGGTTTATTTTTACCTTTTTTTGTAGACGGGAGGTGGAAAATCTTTTATAGACGGAGTGTGGGACTCCCCAGAACTGGTATACCTACTAAAAACCACCTCCCCAAGTCGCCCTGCCACCCCGCGGAACCGCCATCTGGCATTACTTCACGAGGTGTAGGGTGTCGATCTGTGTCGGTGATGTGTGTGTGTGTGTGATGAGTGGGTGTGGTGTCGCTACTCCCAAATGGCTGTGCACATCAACCACCCCTGCGGGAAGGTTTATTTTTACCTAATGCGATCTGTCCCACGCATAAAAACTTCTAAAATAAATGTGCTCCTATTAGCATATCAACCGGCGCGGAGACATTGAAATTGGGATCGGCAACTTAATATTTCGTGGTATCTCAAGTGAGTTGTTTTTAAATAAATTGTGAGGTAAAGGGTTAGCTATTTTAGGAATAACTGAAAACGAAATTGTCGAACAATAATTGTTAAATTTAAATTTTATTCTTAATTCTACATTTTCCCTAACTGTTGATACAGATTCATTTACATCACATATTCTAACATTAACCTTTTCGCGTTTTATTTTTAATTAATCGGCTAATCGCTTCGTTATGAAATTGGATTTCGACCCATTATCTACTAATACTCAAAAGTTATGTTCTTTTTGATGAATGTCATAAACCTTAACAATCGCGGTGGATAGCAAAATTTCGACAGAATGCGCGGCGGCCTTTTCCGATGAACTCTGACTAATTGATTGATGGGTGGAATATGTAATATCTCTTTAACATTGTTCGTTTAAGTTTCCCAAGCCTCTATGTAATTATTTTCGCATAGTGTGAAATTAAGTAACGGTGTTTTTTGTAAGGACGTAAGATCGCAATTATCTTGAATCTTGGAATATTTAACTCTGGCAATTTTATACCAATATTTTGATTAGTTGGAGTTGACACCGTTGCGGATGATTTCTGATTTTGTGCTAGTAAGTTTTTGATTACCCTATACATGAATAAGAAGCGTCCTCAAAAATGGCACATTCCTCATCAAAATTTTCTTTGTCATTTAGCGCATAAATTTTACTTTCTAGCTCATAAAATGGATCATACATCATCATAAGTTTCTCTGACAAATCCATGTAATCTAAATTATTTTTATCCATAGCTGCGACTGAATTTTGACACCTCGTTAATTTTCCTTTTAATAGTTATATCCCTGACAAGTGACTTTAAAACCATTTTAACGGATAAATTAATCAATTAGTTGATACCGAAATTTATACCATCAAATCTAATCAGGTTATTAATATGGTCGTCGATTATAATCCGGTTCGAAGGACCATGTATAATTTTGTAGTATGCAAATTGTGAAGTTTGCTCGAAAAGAGCACCGACAACGAGCGGATATTACGGTAGCTAAAGGTTTTGGGGAGCTAATTGGGTGCCAATTAGGATCATACGTGGCCTTCGATGTTTGCCATCAGCAGACATCATATTTCGGGACGATTATTCCGGAAGGGGGGTTGTTGTCAGCTTTCCCGTAAAAGATAACAGCGATCTCTTTGATGTACTCAGGTATAGCGGAGCATTTAGTACGCGTCTCAGAGCGATATTATGCGTACGCGGGAGTTTAGCAATTCCCGAGGGACTTTTGTAGCCCCATATTTAAACAGCATGGGGGACCCAAGCGGATCTCACTACTTATTTACTTTTGAATATCAGTAATTTAAATTATTCTAGCGGACAGGTAACCAGTATTTCAATGTTATTTTTTTACAAATTGGTTCATTTTATTTACAAAACTAATATTTCTATAACATGCACATACCTGTTGATAATCATCCATGCTTTTATAAAAAAGTTTAACTCAACACGGCACTATAATGTTACAACAAAATCAACCCGTCGAAACAAGAATTGCGCTTTGGGCACGGAGTACAATCGCACCAAGACTGGACTTTATTGTATTGATATTTCCATAAAAAATCCCAAACCCTCGAACTTCATTTTTGGTGAAATGTCCAGCTAGAATGCGGCAAACCACCACTGTACGCCATGGGGTGGTTGTCTGCGCACTTAACGCAGACGAAGCTCGCTCTGAGGATAGCCGATCTTCTGGGAGCTAATGGTGTGCCAATTAGAATCATTCGTGTTTGCTACCAGCAGTAACATCGTATTTTGGGATGCTTATTCCGGAACGGGGATTGTCGTTAGTTTTCCTGTAAAAGTTTACAGCGATCTTTTTGATATGCTCCAGGACACTCGGTGTCACTGTGTCACGATGGATTTACGTATTCCGCATGTATAGCGGGGCATTTAGTACGCGTCTCGGTACAATATTTTGCGTACGCTGGAGTCTCGCAGTTTGTGAGGGTCTAACCCTATAACCCCATACAGGAGCAGCGTAGATGAACTGCGGCCTTATCATCATCGTGAACAGCTTTACTCTGTTATTAGGAAAGGCGCTGGTCGAAAAGATATTTTGTCTCGTCTTTAATCGGAATTTGTTCCCCACCGAGGAAGTATTGGGGGGATCGATTTTTCATTTTTTGAGGTAAGGACGGCTGAAATGCATTGAGACACTCTTATCAGCGTTATTTATCGATATTTATCTGCCCACTTCTCGTAAGTGTTGAGAGCAGCTTGGAGAGTTCTTTCGAGATGAACTGTGGTACCTTCTCTATAGAGTAGAGCTGTTTCATCGCTTAGTAGATAGATATTGATAAGAAAGTCATGCACAACTCTTATCAGGTAATCAGGGAAGTGAGCGCTTTCGATATGTCGAGAAAAACTGGGGCAGCGTCGCGTTTTATTGAAAAGCCCTCAGCGATGAATTCAGTCACTATCGAGAGCTAATGGATGGTGGACAGGCCGGCCCGAAAGATGGAAATGCGACTCAGTAGAACTTTCTCCGCTAGTTTGCTTAAGACGCTTAGCAAGCTAATAGGGCGGTAGCTCGATGGAAGTAGAGAGGATAGAGAGTGTAGGTGTTCGTTCATCGATTCGAGACCACGTTCCCAGCGGTTGTTCCTTAGTTGACGCATTTTGTCTCTGACTTTGAGCGCGAGTTTGTTGTATTCCGTACGAAGTAAATGATTGCGTGTGTTCTGCCACCGGCGGCGAATGGTCTTTTTCTCAGCGATCAGAGATTTTTAGCGCCGGAGAGAATGGTCAGAGGATCGACCTGGCAGCTAGTTCTACTGGTCGTGGACTCGTTGACAGCCGAGAGCATGGCTGAGGAAAGCTTATCGACTGCTACTTCAAGATCCGCTGTAGATCTGACGATCTGAAGAGGGAGATAAAAAGCTCGACCTTCCTCTTGTATTTTTGCCAATTTGTAGTTTTTATCGCCCTTAACGGTCTCTTTGTGCCGAACGCAAGGTCCAGAATTACTGGATTGTGGTCGGAGTGTAAAGGTAGGTTATAATTAAAAGGCCGGTCGTGTTACTTCGATACGTTGTATTTAACTGCCAGACAGAGACTGCCCCACACATGTCACACAATATACATATCAGGCCTATATGGTTGCATATAATAAATACCAATCCTTACACTCCCTCTCTTAAGTCTATTACATATTTCCAAACTAATGTTAAACTAACAATTACAAAAATAAAACGTAAATATAAAAATACATTCAAGAAATTATAAATGAGTACAAAGTTAAATATTTTAATATTAATAACTTAACAGTAATGTTGCGCTATAAAACTATTAACATAAATATGGTCAACATATCTTTTCAACTATTCACATTATATACATTGTATGAGGCGCTTGAGTTTGCTCATGGTATTGAGAAAGGAGATTGGATGGTAGGAGGAAGGGTTGGAGGAGTCGTTAGATTTTTTGAGGAGCATAATTACTTTGGCGGATCTGCAGAGGACAGGGAAGTATCCTGCAGCAATGCAGGAGCGGAAAATAAGGTAAAAGTAGGAGATGAGGTTGGGTAGGAGGTGTTTAAGGCTGCAGTAGGGGATGCTGTCAAGACCGGGAGAGGAGTTTCTTGAGAGTTTGAGTAAGGAGGTTATGTGTTTGGGTGTTATGTCGGTGTCAAGGGGTAAAGGGTTCAATGTGACAAGGGGGAAGGTGTCGGGGTGATTGATGTAAGTATTGGCCTCTAAGTCGATGTGAGGTTTGTCGGAGAGGGAGGTAGAGTGGATCTTGGCTAGGTAGGATGCGAAGCTGTCGGCAATGTCAGAGGGGTCAGTAATAGGGGAGCCAGAGGGTGATGTTAGGGGCGGATGAAGAATGAATGTGGGGCGGAAGGAGATGTTGCGGATGGTTTTCCAAAAGAGCAAGAGATTTGGGATCAGGTTTGTCAATAGTGTGAAGCCATTTACGTTTTTTGAAGTATTTGATGCGTTTGATGAGGGAGTTCAGTCGATTCCATTCTAACCTGTCATGTTGGTGGTTATGTCGTCTGATTTAGTGGTATAGGTGTCTTTTTTGATGGATGAGTGTAATTGGCAAGAGAAAAGATCTTCATAGGAGGGAACGTAAAGGAGAAAAGAGAGTTGTAAAGAGAGCAGGGTAGATCAGAGGAAGGTGATCGCTGTTGGTAGGGGTGCCTAGTGCAAGGGCCAAAGTGGCCCACTATGTCGTCTGTGACGAAGATGTGATCAGGGATGGAGTGGCGGCCATGATGGTTAATAAATGTGGGATGGGTATTTAGAACGATGGTGAAAGGGGAGGTAAGGAGGATGTTTTTCAATTCTGTGGAGGATGTGAGGGATTTGGCAGCTTCGAGTTTTATTGGGTACTTGTTGGAGAATGCTGGGTGGTCGGCGCCACATTGTGCGTATTTGTCTGTGTACTTACTGGAAGTATGATTGCCAGCGCAGATGCCGCAGGTAGTGGGTTTTGTGCAGGGGGTGGAGGAGTTGTCAAACTCCATGCGGAAGGAACATTGGATTGGGCGGTGGAGGAGAGGGGCAGAGGGTTCGGCGTAGCGCCGAAAGTGGCCTATCATGATCGTGTCTTTGGCGAATTGGGAAATGTCTTGTACCCCGAAGTAGTCGGGGACGTCACGAATGACGCACGAGACGGATGGTTGTCTACGGGGAGAAGGAAGGGAAGTGAGGGGATTTTTGGGAACGATGGTTAGTGGTTCATCTACAAGGTCCCAACCTTGTAGATGAACTTACCCATAAGTGCGACTTGATGATGGTGCTGATGAGGGGTTGTATAACCCTCAAGAGGCAAGGCGGTTAGAGGCCTCAGGGGGAAAGGAGGTGACTATTTCGAGATTGGCGGGGATGGTGGAAAGAAGTTTGGTAAATTCGGTGGGGTTGAGGGGTTGGGGAGGAATGCTAGCGATGTTAATATGGTATACGTACCTTCTGGTGGCGGCAGCATAAGTCATTGGCTTCGAGTTGGTCCAGGTGGTAATGAAGAGTTGAGGGAGGCGTTGTTGGCAATGGGGGTCGAAATCCCTTGGGGAAGACATCTAGCTCCTGGGGGCCCGACGGCGATGGTGTCTACGGGATCGGGCGGGCGAGAGGGCACCTGTGTTGTGTTTAGGTTGGATTTGGAACAGTTGGTTGATGGATAATAATTACATAACAATAAATCGAGTAAGAAACAATAATTAATACAATACAAAATAATATAATCGTCCAAATGTTGATACTATGAACTTCGTTATTAGTTTTTGGAATTATAAATTTAACAATAGTAGCAAGTTCGGAATGTGTATTATATATACCAACATCTTTATTTACAGAAAAAGGAAATAAATTTACATGTAATTAACAATATGACAATGTTACTTTTTTTCTGTTCAACGGCTATCGACCCGCGGTCTTCCAGCCTCGAATGTGTATTATTTACAGGCATAATAATATTTGGTAATAAAATAGGGGATGTATCATATATAGTTCATTCATTCATTAACACATTTTGTATTCTGAGTAGTTAAACTACAAGTATTTGATAGTTTAAATAAATAATTACCTTTTAAATTTAAAATATTATTAGTTTTACAATTTGTACTAATTTTGGTATAATTTTGAAAAATTACTATATAATGTAATGTGAAGTACAATTTTTTGTGATTTGTAAAATTTGGAAAATGCAATTTGTTTGTTTTTGACTATTAATCAAATTAATATTTCGACAATAATAAGTACCATTTAAACTTCTGCACGTTTCCCTTGTGTAATATTCTTGAATTGGGTATATGGAGTAGATTAGAAACTATAACAACAATTAGAAACTATAACAACATATTTTTTTGTCTATACCGTGCGCGATGTTATTTGGGGCATATTATATTATACCTTGTATACATATAGTAGTTTTTATTAGCAATAAAATATTTTTCATCAGGTATAAGAGTCTGATATTAGTTATTTTGATTAAGGATAGGGATTAATTATAAGTTCCAGAATGAACAATAGGAACTGCTAGTACAAAAGTAACATGTGAATTTGAAATATATGTTTTTACGTATAAATTTTCAATATTAATAGGAAAAGAATATTATCTTCTGAGAGATATGACAAAGTTGTTGATATTAACAATAATAATTATGTAGGTTTAATTATTGAATTATGTACTACACCAATTCTAGCGAACATAATAGCATCTTCCAAGTCTTCTAATAATTGATTAATCATATTTAACGTTATATGTATCAGATCTAGAACATGAAATTATTATTATTTGAATGAATTCATAAATATGTACATTTTTTAAAGTAATTTGGCCACTTAGGCCAAATTACAGTCAATTTATAATTTTTTCGAGAAAAATAATGAAGTTTAGCTTTTTTAATTTTGAAAGATAGTATACCTGGACTTTCCTTTAGATTTGTAATTTCAATGTCTGCGGAAGATGTACATATAATTAATCTGTAACAAAAATTATTTATTATTTGGGTGGACGTCTAATTTGATTTTAATGAATTTTAGAACATATATTTGTAGATACTGTTTTATCTTCAACAGTTTCAACTATTTGTGGTTTATATAAATTTTCAGATTTATTTTTATGATATTGTTTCACAAATATTTCATAACCTTCATCTACATCAATATCAGCTTTTAATTTTTCATTTCTTTTGGATACTACCTTAGCATTGTTTTGTATAAGTTTTTGATTTAATTTACTATAAATAAGTCTTGTTTGATCTCTATGTTGTTGAATATAATCACTGACTAATTGTTGTTCTAAATTGAAATCAAATGGATTATTATTTTCAATCTGACCACTAATTATTTCTCTGGAGTTAATTTTGTTAAAGAGTGTATAGTATTATTGTATGCTAAAATTGCATATAACATTTTATTTGTAATTGGTTCTTGGGAGAATTCACTATTATTTAAAATTCATATGTGTTCTACATTTGTATAATGAAATATTTCATTGCTCCATTAGATTGGGGATGATAAGGTGTAGTAAAATGAATATCTATATAATGAACTTTTAAAAAATCATTAAGGAATTTTTAAATACTTGTCCATTATCTAAAATTATTTGTTTTGGAATTTGATGGTGTGAAAGGTATTTTAATTGTTAACAATTTTTATTGAGTTCAAAGAATGTAAAGGATATGCTTGTCCATATTTAGAAAAATAATCTATTATTGTTAAGAATTTTTGTTTTTGAATTTGGAATATATCAATATGTATAATTTCAAACATAAAACTGTAATTTTACTGGGTTTTTTCGGTATTTACTTTTCTTACATACACAAATATTTATATATTTTTGAATGGCTTAATGTAAATTTGGATAATAGTATTTTGCTTTGATACATTTTTCAGTTTCTTCTATACCTCTTTGGTTTGTTTTTCCTAAATGATAATTTCTATATATATTTTACGTCTGAGAACTTGAAAATCACTTTTTAAAAATAACTATTTATTAAGAAGCTTAAAACTAAATGATTACAAGTGAGACGTATGTTTGTTTAAACGGAAAGTAAAAATTAATTAATTATATTATAAATTGAATTTTCTTCAGGGAGGCACGATGTTACTTGTTTGATGGTCGTAATAATTATCTACCTGGATTCCGCTGCTTGCGCAGCAGGTGGTCAAAACGCTGACACCATGTCTGCGTTACATTGTAGCACCTTGTATTTCTTGAATTGTTGAATTATGGCTTATAACATATATTTTCAAAATCTTCTTTTGCTTCAATATCTGTTAATTTAGTTCAACATCTTACAAATTTATAAGATGGGTATTTGAAAGTTTTCCTAACAATTTCACAAAAAGGTTCATAATTCAAATTTTCTTCAAAATATAAATGATATGTTATTTAGGTACGATATATTCTTTTATAAAATTTATTAAATCTGAATTAAAACTTGTTGATGATAACTGCACAAAAATTCTTTGTTTATCAAAAATTCTTTTAATTTTTAATTTTTGGCTTCGCTGAGGAATGATAAACATATTGAAAAATAATTTTGATAACGCATCTGCATTAGTATTTTATTTACCTTTTTATAATAAATATTGTAGTCAAATTCTTCTAATTTTAACCTCCATCTTGCAAGTCTGGAGTTTGGATCCTTCATATTAAGTAGATATTTAAGAGGTTGATGATCATAAATAATATTAAATTCTTTACCAAATAAGTGTGGCCTACAAATTTTCGTAGCCCAAAAATATAGCTAACATTCCCTTTTCAATTGTACCATAATTTAATTCAGATTCATTCAGAGTACATGATGCATAAGCGACAGGTAAATCCTTACCAATAGGTCCTTGAGATAATACTACACCTATTTACTAGCATCAGTATTTAAATTAAATGGTTTAGAAAAGTCAGAATATTGAAGAATTGGTTCATTTACCAATAAATTTTTAGAAGTTTAAACATTTTGTCAATGGTTTAGTTATTTTTGGAAAATCTTTAATAACACGACGGTAACAACCTAACAAACTTAATATAGTAGATGGATCAGTTGGCGCATCAATATTGCAATATATTTTTTATCAACTGTTTAATAGTGTTCCATGTGAAATGTATTTTTGACATTTGTTTGCTTGTGTAAGTATTTTATTAAGTGAAATTTGTCTTACTTCGCCAAATTTGCTTATCTGGTTCCATCAAGTTTCAACAAGTAACAGCCTCATCAGTCCAGTATTATTTTACATTGTTTACCAATTCCAAAAAGTAAAGTATTGTCTGAAGTAAACAGTACTGAAATTAATTTAGTTGGTAAACTCATGCGCGCCATCACCATCTACAAATTTATCTATAGACTTTTTAAGTAAATCTTCACACACAACAGTTTAATAAAAGTTCTCTAAGCAATTGCGTAATATTGAAGTTTATTTAAAGGTTCAGAAATATTAGAACTAAATTGCACTAACGTAAAGAATATTTGGGACGTCTTAGGACAGTCAACTTCAATAAGAACAATGAACACGTTTTTGAACAATTCTTGGAAAATCGGTGAGTTCCTATGAAGAACTCAAAACTTCATTGGATATAATCTTGGAAAGGTAGGTGAACTTTTATATGTACTTAGATATAAATTTTTGGAATTATCAGGTATTCAATTCTACTTACTACTACTATTCTTAATAATATATATATTAATAATAATTGTTTTTTAAATGTCCAATGGACAAGAAAGGCGATAAATCCTCACTAATGTTATAAATAACCGATTAAAATGATTGACAAATGTTTATGTGTATGCCAAGGCCGCGAAATATAACTTTAGTGGCCCGAGAGGAAAATTATAGCCGAGGCAATATAACCTCGAGGACACTAAAGTATTTCGCGGCCAAGGTGTACACAAAGCTTTTTGTGCAACTGGCACAATTAATAATAAAAAAATAACAAGAGTTGTAGATAAGTAATGAGAAATTGTCGTCAAAACTTTTTATGTGACTATTAGAAAACATAGTTTAACGAATAAATATTAATAACTAGAAAAAACACGAAAATATTTCGTAAAATCTACAACAAATGAGTCTTATTAAGACTACAAGAAACAAATCACTTTTGAATAATTATTAATTTAAAAATACGAAAACATTTCGTGAATCTACAACAATGAGTCTTACCAAGACTACAAAACTAATTAATTTGAAACAACTACTTCCCTAGCTAATACTCCGACAGACATTGAATGATACAAATTAATTTGCGTGTTACAAATAGTACAACTATCAAAGCAACACTAATTTGAATGAAATTATTTCTGCTGAATAAACTAATAAATGATAAAATGTACTTTAGATTGTTTAAAAAATGAATTTAAACTGATTTCATTAAATTAAATTAGCAAAAGCAATTAAAAAATCTAGCATTCAAGTTTATAATCATCTGCAGACACGTGTTTCGAACATTCGCTCTCTTCAGTACAGCTTTATTATAAAATTGATTTTAAATACAAATAAAAACATTTACTAAAATAAATATAATGAAATATAATAATAAATATAATGAAATATAAATAACTTACTCAGGCATGTACGGCAACTGACACAATAATGAAATATAACCGACTGAAGGTCTGAATGTATACCTGAGATGGATTAGTGAATTCTACAGAAATCATTACGTTCGGGATTAAGGAAAAATACCCACTTAGAGCATAATTGAATAATAACATGTATTAAAATCCTTTAGTTCGTTGTAGAAAATTAAATAATAATTTAAAAAAAAAATACGAAAACATTTCGTGAATCGACAACAATGAGTCATACAAAATATTACTTAGGGTTAACATTTATGGTTATAGTACAATTTGAATTATTGTTTACATTTACAGAAAGAATATAATTGAAAGTACCAGACTGGCTTCAGGCCAGGAAGATCAACAACAGTTCAGCTGTTTACAAATGGCGTGGGAACACAACATCGATGTGTACAACATCTTTTGGATTTCAGGCAAGCATACGACTCGATAGATAGAGAACAACTGTTGCAGTGCGAACAAAGCGTATTTCGCAAGGTCATACATCTTGATATCGAAACAAGTTCACAGCAATACAAAATACAGGATATATAAAATCATCTTAAGGCCTACCCTCACTTACGGCAGTGAAACATGGATGTTGACATTAAACGAGATTAAAATTGACACATCCGAAAGAAAGATCCTGCAACGCATTCTGGGTTGAATTAAAGAGAACAATGAGTACAGAATTCGACGAAATCAAGAGCTGTACACTATTTTTAAAAAACACCCTGTATCAGTATTAGTCATTTTGAAGCTACAGACTTCAATGTTCAGGACACCTGCTAAGAATGTCGAAAGACATGATGTCCCGAAGAATGCGCAAGTGAAAGATAGAAGGCAAAAGGCCAATCAGAAGGCCAAGAAAGCGTTGGGGGATGCTGTCGATGAAGACGTCAAAAAAGTCCTAAAATTATGGGGTTGGCGAAGAGTGGAAATGGAGGAATAAATTAAGGGAGACCAGAACCCGAGTCGAGGCTGTAGAGCTAATTATTTGAATTGAATTTTAAACGAATAACATTTTTATTTGCGAGGTTATGTGATTAGACACCGTTTTTGACATTGTTGAAGTTCCGTTACATAGTGCAGAAGTGTGCCTCATAGTCATAGTTTAGCATTATTAAAGTTTGACTTTTATAATGGTCTGCGAAGACAAAACATGTGTCAGTCAACTGAAAAAAAATGGAACAAAACAAGTGTTATTTTGCACCTAATATTAATATCTGTTTCCATGAAGAGGTTAGCTGAAATCAAAGGCAACTTGCCATACCATAATCCTTTCATAAATCATTTTCTTCAAGGAGTTTTTCAAAACAAAATTATTTAATCATTTACTGGCTTTTCTTGCCTTCCACATTCATCTAATAAATAACTTAATTTATTTAGTAGTATTTGGTATAGGATATATTTACGGGTGTGAAGTTAGCAATAGATTCCAGCAATAGATTTAAAAGATTAATATTTTCAAAATGTGGTAATAAAAAATTAAAATATTTTAACAGTACGTTCTAGGGCATATAATCCGTATAATTACCACACAACCAACCCTAATTTTCAACCCCATTTTAAAAAGTTGGGACTTAATCACATACAAAGAAATGCTTATATTTCAAATTAAAATTAAACAATGCTCCCAACTTGCCATAACGAATATAAATATACCGTTGGACAGTGCACACCGTTAGCTATCTAATTCAAAAATAAAATTTGGGCCACCACCTTCGGAACTTAGAAAAAAAATTATTTGTACTTAGTCACCTACAAAGAAATGCGTATATTTCAAATTAAAATTAAACAATGCTCCCAACTTGCCATAACGAAAATAAATATACGGTTGGACAGTGAACACCCTTAGCTATCAAATGCAAAAATAAAATTTGGGCCACCACCTTCGGAACTTAGAAGAAAAAAATAATTTGTAGTTAGTCACATACAAAGAAATGCGTATATTTCAATGTACCGTATTACAGTATTGATAAAAAAATATATCAAATATTGCATTCATTATTTTCTTATATTACTTCTAATAAAACCTTTTATATTTCAAAACTAAGTTAAATTGACTTACACCTTCCACTGCCTCATTTATCGGCTAATAATAACAACCTATAGGCGAGAAAATAAGTAAGGGCCGTGGTTAGCATGTGGACTAGTGAGGAGCAGAGGTACCGTACGAACACTTGTCGAATCCTGCCGAACGACCCCTTCTCCTGTCTAGATGAATGTGCAAGGTTAAACTCGCGTGTCTATAAATATCATTCGTACATTGGTTTTCGCAGCTATTAGAAGTATTTTCAAAGCATTAGAAAAATCTATTTATAACCTAGCATTGGTTGGCGCGTTTCTCTCTGTTTATTGTTTGTTATTTGTTGTAATAATTCTTGTTTTATATTGTATTGTTAACTCCGTACCAAAAAATTAAAATATTTTAACAGTACGTTCTAGGGCATATAATCCGTATAATTACCACACAACCAACCCTAATTTTCAACCCCATTTTAAAAAGTTGGGACTTAATCACATACAAAGAAATGATCATATTTCAAATTAAAATTAAACAATGCTCCCAACTTGCCATAACGAAAATAAATATACCGTTGGACAGTGCACACCCTTTAATGTAGGGTCCCATTTATAATTATTCAACAAAACATCGCTATAATATATAATATACACACCACAGTTCCATGTATCATTTTGTATTGGAAATTCTTCTTTATTCTTGTCTACATCTGTAATGGATTTGTCTAGTCCAATGGAATATAAAAATGGTAATAATTTTCTAAAAATTATTTTGCCGCTTCGGCTTTTCCTGGAAAGAGGATCAAAATATAATGTTTTATTTTTTAGAACGTCGATATACAGTAATTTCCAATGATTCTGGATTAAAACTGGAAACAAAAATATTGTTTTACCGTTAGGATCATACTTAAAATAATCTTTATTTAATAACCGTGTCACTTCATATTCCATAAATATTTTAACAGTATTTCGTTCAAAAGAAGTTAATATATAATCAACTAGAAAGTTATCCAGCCTCATATCGTCATGATTCTTATGATAATCTAGTGTTGAATAACTTTCATAATATAATTTATTTTTGCCATATTTGGCTACAACATAATTTTTATTTAATTTTTGAACATTTGGTTCTGTAGAAATATATTCAACGGATGTTTTCTTAGAATCAACTTTCATTTTTGATATCGTTTTCGCTTTAAAGTAAGAATGATTTTCTTTTTTTCTTTTACACCACGTTTCTTCAATTTCAGCTTTGGGGTGCTTCCGTTTACTGGCACATCGATTTCTATTGATATTCTGTATTAACTATCGGTATTCATTAAGAGTATAATCTCCTATCTTTCTAACGAATCTAGAAGCCTTTTTGTGTAATTGACCTTGCATAATTTTGTTTTTAGTTATTCCAAACCAATTTTCCACGAAGGAATTATGTTTTTTTTCGTATATTAAACTTGTCCACATAGGGACAAATGAGACATAATGTTTCAAAAATAGATCAGCGAACTTGTCTGAATAATATTTATTGAGTTTCAATGTTTTGTCAATTTTTTCTTTTGCAATATTTAGAAAAACATTATTAAAATATTGGTAAAATAAATTATTTTGATAAAATGTATGCCAGTTTGTATTTATTTCAATTGGAAGGTCATCGTATTCTTCATCACATGGTAATTTTGTTTTAATTAAATTATGAAAATGAATGTGAAATGATTCCGTCTCATATTTAACAAGAGTTATATAAAAGAAACTATATAAATATTTTTTTAAATCAATAAAATCATTAATTGAGTAAAATGATGCTACCATCTCCTTCATTAACGTCCTAACGTATTTGTCACCATAAAATTTGTTTATGTCCCTTGTCACTAATTTTATCATGTGTGCATAACACAATTTTAAAATAATGGGATAGTCTAATGTCCCTTGTTCCTCTAATATTTGATATATATTATTAAGGTATGATGTTAAGTCCATTTAATTCCATGCCTCGGATATACGTTAATTATTGCCAAGCTCATATCTGTAACCGCTATTTTAAAAGCTGGCCAACAATTTTTTTTCATTAAATAATATTTTGTTTCAGTTAACCATACACACAGAGTTGACGTATCATGCTTGGCAGAAATCAATTCGAACACGGGAACAATTCTTTTATTTGTAGTTTGTACCACCCCTGCATAATATAACACTCGTTTGGCCCGTGCATATGGTTTTCTAATAACAGCACCTGTAGCATCAATGTATACAGTTGGGATAAATGAATCATAAATGTGTTTCTTTATAATATTGACTTGTTCACCACTTATGATGTGAACATATAATGGTTGGCTAGCCCTATAAATATATTCCTCGTGTTTTCTTTGCATTAATATAAGGTCACATACATCATCTTTGGCATTGTCTTTTCGGGAATTAGCTTCATTCTTTACTTTTCTATAAACGACATCAAACTTGATTCGTTGTAAATTCAGTGTTTTTTTTAAATTTTTGCTACACAATTTTATATTTTTGATCCTCATATTAAGAGCACTTGTATATTTTAAACAATTACCCAACATTTCTCTTTCAACACCTCGAACATGACGAGTTAAATTATCCTCGTTATAAAAATTTAAGGAAGTGCTATATACATCCACATCCATTCCATCACTTAAACTACAAATAAATTTAATTTTTTTGCAACCAACTTGTCCACAGTAAGCATATATAATGATTTTTTCTTTCAGGTAGTTACAAGAACGAATATTTATTACGCATGTGTTGTTCACATGCTTTAACCTTTCCCCAAAGTAAAATTGATAAACATTTTGGTCAAATTTTTTCTTTATATCATTATAAATTAAATTTGTTTCAATTTCATTAATGGTAAAGTGTCCTTCATAAATATTATATGAACTATTTATTTCTAGTGGAGCAGGGTAAGAATTTATGGTATTTAAAGGTAGAAGATAATCAACTGGCACAGGATTGTTATACAATGATTGCAAAATTGCATTAATTTTATCTTCATCTCCTGTGACATCAAGAATGTCATCATTAGATGCATTTGAATCTCGTTCAGATATAGAAATATCAGTTTGAATTTCTTCCCTAATATTATTTTCTGAAAGACTCTGCGCGAATTCATCACCATTGGATTTATCGATATCTGAAACATGTGTTTCAACTCCTGAAATATGCGTTTCAACTTCTAAACCATTTGGTTCAAGCCCTTTTAGATTTATGGGATGCTTACGATTATTTCCGCTTATTTTTCTTAAATAATCGAGCTTAGAGAAAATGTATTTGGGATTTTTTTGTATTATCTTCAAAACATTTCTACGCGCATATTTGTCATCGTGGTTATACAAATGCATAGCAGCAGAACCAATTATTGCATCAGAAATTTTAATTCCTCGCAAAGTGTAAAATTTCTGATCGCAAAAAAATTCAACAATTGATCAGATTTTGAAGCCATTTTTATAAATTTGGCTGTATAAATAACAAACAATAAACAGAGAGAAACGCGCCAACCAATGCTAGGTTATAAATAGATTTTTCTAATGCTTTGAAAAGACTTCTAATAGCTGCGAAAACCAATGTACGAATGATATTTATAGACACCCGAGTTTAACCTTGCACATTCATCTAGACAGGAGGCAGGATTCGACAAGTGTTCGTACGGTACCTCTGCTCCTCACTAGTCCACATGCTAACCACGGCCCTTACTTATTTTCTCGCCTATAGGGTTGCCAGATGTGTTTGAGAAAAAAACGGCCAACTATTTTTTTTATTATTAGCCGATAAATGATACAGTGGAAGGTGTAAGTCAATTTAACTTAGTTTTGAAATATAAAAGGTTTTATTAGAAGTAATATAAGAAAATAATGAATGCAATATTTGATATATTTTTTTATCAATACTGTAATACGGTACAGTATTGATAAAAAATAAAATATTGCAATCTTTATTTTTCTATATTATTTCTAATAAAACCTTTTATATCTCAAAATAAAGTTAAATTGACTTACACCACTTTTCCTTTCACTGCCTCAAATATTACTGAAAATGACAAAAAAGCTTACAATCTACTTTTTTATATATTTAGAATTCGATGAAACAGCTTTTAATAAAGGTTTATTGTATGAGATTGCATCTTTGAATTCAGTACAACTAGCACTAATATTGAAGACCACGCACAATTCACTTTACGGCGAGACGATTTCCCATTTACACTAAATGTTCGTTCCAGAAAAGCGTTGGAAACAGGAATACTACAAACTGCACAATTTTCAATAAATTTAAAAAAATGCACCACATATTATTGACAATGACAATCTTTTGTCCGGTTTACCCAGATTTTCTTGACCAAACAAATATGAAAAAAACCGGATTGTCCGGTCGAAACCCGGACGTCTAAGTATGTTTATTTCAAATTTAACAAATCGCATTATCAGAAACATTATTCTTGTACCCGAAAAGTGCTTGTATTTACCTAACCGACATTACAAACAATCTGTCTGTAAAGCATTAATCTTATATGCATCCAATTCTAAAACAGTACAATATACAGGGTGGTCTATTTATCTTGGCACAGTGGAATATTTCCGAAACCGAGCGGAATATAAAAAAAAGTTTCAAATAAAAGTATTTTAACTTGAAAGGACAATTCTATTGACCTTATGTACAATTTTACAACATAGCTCTTTTAAGTTCATTTGAAAGGCACGTGTGTTCATTTGAAGGGCACCTTTGTTTTTTTCAAGTGGAAACATTTTTTTAAATGTATAGTCTAATTCTACGTGAAAAAATTAATTATCTAACTCATATTTCTCTCGCCTGCACTAAATAATTCATTAACTAGAAGGGTGATAATGAATTCTGAGGGCGGTGACCCAAATGTTATGATTGCATTTGACATTGTCCAATAGTATATTTTTTGTTTCTAAGTTCCGAAGGTGGTGGCCCAAATTTTATTTTTGCATTGGATAGCTAAGGGTGTGCACTGTCCAACCGTACAAATTATTTTTTTTCTAAGTTACGAAGGTGGTGGCCCAAATTTTATTTTTGCATTGGATAGCTAAGGGTGTGCACTGTCCAACCGTACAAATTATTTCTTTTTCTAAGTTCCAAAGGTGGTGGCCCAAATTTTATTTTTGCATTGGATAGCTAAGGGTGTGCACTGTCCAACCGTATATTTATTTTCGTTATGGCAAGTTGGGAGCATTGTTTAATTTTAATTTGAAATATACGCATTTCTTTGTATGTGACTAAGTCCCAACTTTTTAAAATGGGGTTGAAAATTAGGGTTGGTTGTGTTAAAATATTTTAATTTTTTATTACCACATTTTGAAAATATTAATTTTTTAAATCTATTGCTGGAATCTATTGCTAACTTCACACCCGTGATATATTTTTGTAGCTTCAATTTTTCAAGATTTTGGCTTAACACCTTGAGGAGTTACTAGCAGCCGTACTAATAGTTACGGGCAGTTTCGTCGATTATGGGAAATAATCATAAATTGAGTAATTTTTAGTAATATTTTAATATCACTGGTTTTAGGTTGGATGGAATCACGGAATTGTCAATATGTTTAGTGATTGTCAGTTACAGAACACGTGCAAAGTTTGTTTACCAACTTAGTTGGTGTGATAAAGGATAAGGATTAATCCTTTTTTATTTAATCATGTTTAAAGTAAGTACAATAGATATTTATGAATGAATAGTGAATTATTAACATTGGGTCGTTCTTATATTCGTTCAGTTTTAGTAAATAATGCAAATGTGTTCCGAATGTCTGCAGTTCTGTTTTCCTAATTGGGCAATTCAAATATGTTTTAAGAGAGGACAGTCCGCTCTTTTCATCAGCTTTCTTTTGTTTTCATTTATATTAGATTTGTTTGTGTTACAAGCCAGTGAACATGACGGAGAATAAGGTACATTTTCGGCATATTTTGCGTTATTATTTAAAGAAAGGCAAGCGAGCTTCGGAGGATCCTTAATAGAACGTACCCGGATCTTGTACCATCCAACTACCACTTGTTCTCGTTCCTGCAAATCTCCCTCAAAGAGAAACCGTTCATTAATCAGAGAGTTGTGAAAATGTACTACAACAGGTTTTTCGCTTGTAAGCTCCAGACCTTCTATGAGAACCGAATAATGAAATTCTTGGAAAGATGATGAGATCATCAACAAAAATGGACTATCTATCATTGATAATAAAATTCATCATCTGTATAAAAAAAAAACTTGTTTAATTTGGCCTTCAAAAACCGAACGAATATATGGAATCACCCAATACAATTGAAATTTGCCTAGCTAATTCATAAGTTGTAACGTAACACTTCTAATATATTTTACAGAAATTGGAGAGGGTGCAACGCTTGTAAATAGTTATTCCGTTATAGAATATAAGGATACAAATTATGCCACCTTTCAAGAGATTGCAGAAAGTGAGGACAAATTGCAAAAAATTATGTTGGAAATTGCCCACTTGGAAAAATTATGGGCCATTTCATTATTAAATATAAAATATGACGAACAAAATTAATCTTAAAAGATTATGAAAATCAAAATAAATTACAAATAATATGTTGGTTTTATTTTTTATTTACATTAGTACTCATATTAGTGTATTTATATAATTTTATTATATACAAATAATTAAGATTTCCTTCGAAAATGATTACCTAGAATATTGCATAAAATGATGTAGAATAAATTGTTGATTCATTTTTCATCAATTAAAATCGAACACCTTTTATTAATATTGCTAATACTTTATTGGGTAGGTCTTCTTTAATCAACACATACGGCCTGAAATAAGTGTATGTTTGTAATATTAAAATATTCGGAATCTTCTATATATTACCTAAAAACTGCCTGTTACCTCAAACAAATCAGTAATTGTTGCATTGGTTGAAAAGGAAATTCACGATTGTTTGGATTTTCTAATTCCTTTACTAGCAATAATAGAACACGGACTGTTTTTTTAGTTAATCGATATCTCTTCTGAAATTCACTATCATCATAGAATTCGATTGGATTTCAGCATCTCTAATATATCTATTCAAATTAAAAGCTACATTATAGTTATCACATATAATTTTATTAATATTATATTTGGTTAGGTACGCACTTTTCGGCAGCCATTCTCTTTCCATCGCCCCCGTCACTCTAAAGCACCATTAATTGTATCCCAATGGTGAATAGTACCGGTCACCCATCCAACTATTGACCCGAACCAACGTTGCTGCACGTCAGTTCGGCACCGTAACCGAATTTTTCAATCCAACTGGCATTTGTGTATATTCATAATGACTGTTTTCTACTCTAAAAACTCTTTTTTCTATAATTTGGTGAAATCCATTTGCTAAATCTAATAATTACATTTACCTAGTTAGTCTAAAACATCTGTAATGTTTAATTTTCTGTAATTTACTACAATACTCCATTTTTGTTTATTTGAATTGTCCATTTTCTTAGGTACAACCCAGATTGGAAATTAGGTTTTTTAAATACCTGCTGATTTGTAAAAAAATTGGTTGTACAGGTCTTGTTTGTAATTGTATTGGTTGGCTCGGAAAATAATTTCTTGATGAATTATTTTGTTGGTTATTTGTGGGAAATCTATTAGATTGATTATCTTGGATAATTTCTAGGAATGGAATTTTGTATATTATAATTATTAGATTTAAAATTGTTATTATTATTATCTGTTGATTTTGGAATTTGTTTATTTTGATTCTGAAGATAATAAGTATTTTCTTACTGGTTTGCAAATTTTAAGGCTTGTGCTAAATCATTTGTACGCATAGATCGAATTGTTGTATCTAGAGGATCTTTTAATCCTGTTAAAAATGTTTTTAATGTTAGATCTTTATATAAATTAAGTTTAAGATCCTTATTGACATTGACATATGAACAAATAATATTTAACATGTGTAAACATCTTTGATAAAATTGTGGTAGTGTTTCATTTGGTTTTTGTCTAAGACTAATTAAATCCCGATTAAGACAAGCTTAGCCTCTTGAATCTGAAAAATTTCAAATTAAAATATTTTTTAAATCAAATTCAATACCTATTACGCTACACTCTTGATGGAACGGTATGTATACATTAGGGGAATTTAAACTTTTGTTCTGCTCCATGTTTTTTATTTCAGTTACCTGACACGTGTTTCGATTTTACAATCATTATCAAACGTATATTTAAAACTAAACTAAAATTACGAATGTGTACACTTTATATGGATCATACTATGGTGGGAGGTCTACGCTAATGATGTTTTCGGATTGAGTTAATTCCTGTTGATTATTCAGAAGATTATCGCCTTTGATGATTGCCCGTTTAATCTCAATCCCCTCTAGGAGGTTAAGCCTAAATCCTTTGCGTCCAAAATGGACCGGAGTAATCTCTCCTAGATGGTGTCCTGTTGTTATACAATGTTCGGATAATCCTGTTGTTATTTTGCCGTTTTGTATGGATTTCTTGTGTTCTTTATATCGTGTTTCAAAATTACGCCCGGTTTGCCCTATGTAATATCCGTCACAATTGTTGCATTTGATTCTGTATATATCTGATTGTTTGAGTTTATTCTTTGTTTCTATTTTATTATTTAATAGTCGTTTAGCGAGAACAAAAGTAATGTCGCTAAACGACTATTAAATAATAATATATATATATATATATATATATATATATAAATTCGATTGATTTTGTTCATCTTTGATGAAAGCATACAGTTTTTTTAATTTCATTATTTGCCTCTCTAAAATGTGTTCCATTGTCGCTGTATAAGTCAGTGACTAACCCACGTCTTGAGATAAATCTCCGCAGCGCGGCTAAGAACGATTCAGTAGTTAGGTCACTGACAACAAATTGACAAACAAATAGAGCGATATATATTTTAATTAATTTAGCCGATTTTCTCTTCCCTTCCTTAACCATAAAAGGTCCCCCATAATTTACACCTGTTTTTGGGAAGGGTCGTACCTGCTCGACACGATAATCTGGCAAATTACACATAATTGGTTCTGTTGACCTTGGATTCGCTTTAAAGCATGTCACACATTTGCGTATTATACGCTTGACTGTATTTTTACCTGATATAGGCCAATATTTTGTGCGTACACTCGCTAACGTCCCCTGAGGCCCTATATGGAAATTTTTGTTGTGATAGTGACGTATAATATTTGCTGTTACCATACTATTTTTTGGCAAAATTTGATATTTTGCGTCATATATTAATTTGGAATATCGCATTCTACCTCCTGCACGTATTACTTCGAATTGATATAGAAATGGGTTTAATTGTAATAAATCACTGTGCGAGTCCAAGGCTTGATTATTACTTAATGATTTTAATTCTCTTGCAAATTCTGAAACTTGGACTGTGCGAGTCCAAGGCTTGATTATTACTTAATGATTTTAATTCTCTTGCAAATTCTGAAACTTGGATTGCCTTTATAATAACAATTTCAGCCCTATTCAATTCCTCATTAGTTAGTTCTCCTGTTTTGCTGTGAACATTTGATATATTATTAATGAATCGTTCAACCCAGGCTGTTACCCGTATTAATGTTGTAAATGATGAATATCTACTTAGCCATGAAATATTTGGTTTCGTATCTATTACTATCAACGATCTAAGCTCTGCTTTGTGATCAAGGCTTGGTATAAATACTTGTGGAAATCTAACAAGCACGTCAAATAAGTCGTCCTGTAAATTTGGACTTGTCATTAATAGATCATTAAGTGATGTCTTGTTATTAGATTTCGCACTGGCATCAAAACTACGCGGAGCTTAGTCGTTAAACTTGTATTTTTGATTACAGCGTGATGTGGTAAACAATACCCGCTACTTTCTTCGAAATTAGACATACCTTTCATGTGACCCAACTCTGCATACTCGTTCATAATTGACTGATATTGCTCATTTAGTTCCGAATTTCGCTGTAGTTTATTCTCTAAATTACATAAACGCCTCTTTGCGCTAACATACGAATTTCCTAATAATTGTGCGTCGTGTTTGAACGGTAATGCAACTATAAAATTTCCATCTACATCGCGTTCTAACGTATTTACAAAAAACTCTTCACCACATTGAATATCTTCCCTGCTTTTGATTGGTAAATTATTGTTCACATTTTCTAATTCTCAAAAACGTTTCACATTACTATTTAATTGCGAAATGTCACCGCATGACAAGATAATTTGTTAGTCGGCTGCGTAAAAGGCACTCTACCGCTAATCACCCAACCTAACTGCGTATTTTGAAAAATTAATTCTTTTTTTGAAATACGTCCGCCTAACAACAGCTTATAAAATAATTCAACCCCCAAGAGTAAATCTATGTCCGCAGGTTTATAAAACTGAGGGTCTGCCATTGGGTATTTCAATTTGTTCACTAATTCATTTTTCAGCGGGAATTTTATCTGTAATTCGATCAATGGTAAAACATTGAATTTCTGTATTAAATTTATTAACCGTTGAACCAATATTTATATCTACATATGTTTGTGTTATGCATTTATTGGACCCTATGCCGGAACTGACTGATTCGTTTTCTGCGAGATTTAATTGAGACCCCTAATCCAATAATGCTCTTAAGTTTTGTTTTGATTTTCCCGTGTCAACCTCAACAATACACGTCGATAACAAAACATGTGAATTTTTTGAATTTTTTATATGTAAAAAGGCACTCTACCGCTGATGTGGATGGTTTTGATTGATTTTGAGATGGGTTTGCAAAATGTAATAAGCTATTATTTTGTCGATTAACAATCAATTGCGCTATGACCCGCCCTTAAACAATTTCTGCACAACCGCTTTGATCGGACCTCTTCCAAACGTTTTGAGACATCCAACTTTAGAAATTTGTCACAATTAAAAATTTGATGTTGTTGTGAACATACATAGCAGACAAATGAATTTACCGAATTTGAATGACACGATTTTGAATTGTTAATATTCATAGAACCACCAACTGACTCTAACGTTTGGTAGTGTTTAGTCAAAAACTTAATCAAATAATCTAAAACTGGTAATTCTGTATTATCCAGCATACTTTCCCACTTTAACTTGATCGAGTGCGGAAACCTCGATATAATTAAATTGATTGCCCAATCTTCCGTTGCACCTATCTGGCGATCTAGAGCTTTTAACGCGCTGGTGTTTTGTAAAATAATATTAATTACATCACGATACTCTTGACTGGATTCTTTTCTTATATATGGTAAGTTAAATAATGATTGAATATGACTGTTCACAATCATTCGCTTATTTTCAAAGTTGTCGCGCAACAAATCTAAAGCTATTGAATAATTTAGTCCCGTGGTTTCTAAAAATTGAATCGTTCTCGCGGCTTCATCCTTGACTGATGCCTTTAAATATTGAAACTTCTCTAAATTTGATAATGATTTGTTATTCCCTATCAATGAATTAAAAGTATCTTTAAAAGAATACCATTCTTGATAATCCCCAATAAATGTTGGTAATTTAATATCGGGTAACTTATTATTTACTAAATCGGGTTTGTTAATTAATTTTTCTACTCTCAATCTTAAGTTAGTCACTGTTTTTAATAAACCTATTCCCGAATTAAATAATTGTGGATAATCCTCAACAAAATTAATTTTTTCTTCGTTACGAAATTCTCGCACTAAATCTACGACTTCATTAATCAGCACCATACATACTTCTAAATCTACTTGTTCGTCTTTTAACTCATTTTTAATGGAATTAATTTGCAATTCAATAACCTGACGATGCTTATTCAACATTCGAAGAGCTCGCTCACATTTTTGACGTTTCTGTCATTATTAATTAATTGGGAAGAACAAGGAGAGACCTACCTTATCAATTTGCTGCTGGGCGTCGTGACTTGAAGGGCTTAGTCTGCTACGCTTGTCCTTGTATAATGGTGGCGTGTTTGGAGTGCGTCTTTGGGTTCTGCTTGGTATCCCGATGCTGCTTCTCCCTGGCACGGTATTTCTACGGCTCGCTCACTACGATGAATCAAGAGGGCACCCAATTTCCTTCTGATATTGCAGTGTTGCTGCTGCTGGTCACAGATGTAGTTCTTTTTACCCTTGTACTTGTTGTTGATTACCTTTCTTGATTTCGAAGGACCAAAAAATGTTACGTCGTTATGTAAAGAACGCACATTTAAATTAATACGTATATTGATAACAAACTTTACAAAACGTACAATTAAAATTCGAGCAAGAGCTGGCGGTGATTGTTTGTTCATGTATCAAACTCAACTGCTTCTTCTTGAGCGATGGTTTCGGCACACCACTTAAAGGGGTGGAGTTTGTTGGCCGCCCAAGGGTAGGGTTTGTTAGTCCAAGGGTAGGTTGTGGTCCGCAAACGAATATGATTGGCTGCATAAAATCTTATCTGCACGGCGTTGCCAAAACATCCATTGCACGTCTTCAGCTGACTTGCAATCGGATTTAAATCTGGACTGCGAGCAGGCCAAAGAAATCTTGTGATTTGGCACTCATCAAGATACTCAGTAACTATCTGAGCAGTGTGGGTTCGTGCGTTATTATGCATAAATGTTGCGTCCTCTCCAAGAATCATCATGAACGGTAAAACATGGTCTTCTAGAACCTCTGTCAGATACCTGTGCGCAGTCAACGTTCCATTCTCGATAAAGACTAACTCCGTGTGAATGTCAAAAGATATGCCTCCCCATGTCATAACTGATCCTCCATCAAATGGAAGTCGCTCGGCAATACACGCTTGAGCATATCTCTCGCCTTGCCGTCGCCGCCATACTCTTTCACGCCTATCTGAGCCCGTAAGACAGAATCGCTAATCATCGGAAACAATATGTGACTCCAATCCGGTTTTATCCCGTGCAAAATTTAACCTCGTAATCCGGTGTTCATTTCTCAAAATGTATGCTTACACCACAAAAGAAAAAGTTCAGATTATCAAATTGAGTTTTAGCACACATTCTTCTTCTATTTGTTCTATTTACGACTTATTTAGTATAAATTTTGAAACCCATTCATGTCCTGTCAATCAACAATTATTAGAATTGATCAGAAATTTGAGGAGAATGGTTGTGTAAACGATGAACATATTGTTAGGAATAAAAGGAGGACATCTGAAGAAACTTTAAATGTGTTGGTTATCCTTGCAAAATCCTTGTAAATCTAACATTAAGTGTAAGAAAAGTAGCTTGGGAATGTGATGACAGCAAATCTACCATTCATCGAATTTTAAAAGCTTATAGTTACCGACATCAAGAACTGAATATCCACAAAAACTTAATGTATGGGCAGGAATTTTAAAAATAGAGTTGATGGTCCTATTTTTATTGAAGACAAATAAAAGTTTTTACATTTATTAAAAAAATCAGCTCAAGTGAAATATTATTTAAATTTAACATTTTCAAGCAAGTGGAACGGCAGAGGCGGTACTCAAAAAATAAAGAGTGCAAAAATATTTAAAACTAAGTATTTGCAAAATAACTGATATAACTCGTTTTCAAAAGTAGCGATTTATTTGTTAAAGTTTCTTCAAATAATCCTTTATGTTATTACGTAAGCACTATTTTGAATAGTCTAATAATTGTAATTTAACTGGATACTGTTTTGAAATTTTATACACAATAAATGAAATATACTAAAAAGAGTCTTATTCTGTTTAGGGCAATTGTACCTTAAGTTAACTCGTTTCAACAAGAATAATATATAACTTTTCAAAGCACTGAACTTTTCCTTTTGTGGTGTAAGCACTCATTTTGAATTTAATTATTTGTTTGTGGGTTATACAATTTAGATATCAAGCGGTGACTTTTCGCGAGTAATACAATAAGTGTATAATGATTGTCGAAACACAAATTCATTCGATATTGAGAAATAAATTATATTCCTTGGATACTATACGAGCGCGTAAACACGAGTGTGGTTTCTTAAAGCAACATAATTTATTTTAAAAAAGAGAATGAATTTGCGACAATCATTATTTACACGAGTTGTATTTGTTAAGATTATTTCGTAAAAAATATACATTAATTTTAATAATTTATTGTTTATTGTAAATATTATTCCAAATCGTTTTGATTACCATTTTCTTGTACTCGCTTCTATCCGTTTTTCGCATATTAAAAGCCCAATCAGTGAGTATATCAGCAAGTTGTACATTTGATGTATTTTCTTCAAGTCAGTGATTACGTTCTTTACAAAATTCGGAAAACTTTTTCCAGGCGTATATGACCGTGTGGTATTTTGGGGCTTTGTGCTTCCACATTGTTTTTTTATTTCACTTGGGATGCTTCCACATTGACTGAAACAGCCAATAGAAAAGTGAAATACAAAAACGAAAACACAGGACCTAATAAACCAATCAAGAGCCGAAGCACGAAATCAAAAACATAGAGTAGTCAGTTATATATACATATTTTAACCAATGAAATAAGTGTATTTTATGCTGAACAAAATAATCACAGCAACTACTATTTTAATTTTTATTATCCAATATTTGTTTACACTTTCGACTAAAACTAAAGATGAAATTAAAATTAAACCTCTAATAAAACTTCAGTAGGCAAAGGAATAATTGTAATTTTATTCTGATCATTTTAGTTCAATAATAGAGATACAAACTGCAATTGAAAATTTAACATGGGAAGTAGTCTCTATGATGCGTTTTCAAACGGGACATACGGTATATTACACAATGTATGTAACTGACATTGACATAGATTAGTAGTAAATAAAAGTAGTGCGGGAAAGTGTATCCAAGCAAAAAAGTGTTGCCATGCACCAAATTCCAATTTTCTCAACGGTTTTGAATGCGTAAAAATATAATTAAAAAAATAATAAGGCGCGAATATTCATATGGAAAGAAACAAAGCATTATTTAATAATTATAAAAACATGAAAACAATTCGTAAATCTATAACAATGAGTCTTACCAAGGCTATAAAACAAATCCCTTATTGAAACAACTACTTCTCTGGCTAATACCACAAGCAGATATTGAATTATACAAAAGTAATTTCCGTGTTACAAATAACAAGGCTATCAGAGCAACACTAGTTATAGCATTATTTATATAACAATACATAAATTGTTCATGATCAGCCGGAGCATTATTGTGGACGTCAGGGAACTCTTCCTGCTCCCCCTGGATAATGAAGTTCATAAGCCTTGTGTTGATGTACTTCAAGGGTTGTTCCTTTTCTCTTCTTCCACTTGTATAATAGAAACAACGCGCCTCCACATACTGGGCCTGATGAAATCCCAATCGTTTTGGATTGCTGGAAGGGGTTGAATTGCTGGTGTATTTTGCAGGGTTAGTCTGCGTAGTTTAATCCTGAATTAATGTTATTAATTAACATGGGACCTCCTCAAGTTGAGTCTTGTATATACAGTTCATTGTTTTTATATACAATAAAACACTTGTTTGCTTTATTAAGTAAACATTACTTTATTCTTTAATTTCAGTTTGTTTTTAGCACTTGGTTTCAATTTGGTCTTTATTTGGGAACACTAACAGGAACTGTTGAGTGTGGGGGAGTCGCTCCAGGTGATTACCGAGGATATCCATTTTCGTGAATTGGCAATCGTCCAGTTTTCCTGATTTAATAACGTTTTTTTCGCATCTTATCGAAGTTGCCAGTGGTAAGTGAGATGGGCGTCGGTAGTACATTTTGGTATTTGTACATCTATTATTTAGAGGTACATTTGACACTCTATATAGTGAAATACCAAAATTTTGAGTTTTTCACTATATAAAGGGGAAAAATCGCAAAATTGAATTTAAATACATAGCATGTACATAATGTACATACTTTACACATAATATATGTACGTACATGGCCAAATACTACATACGAAATAAAAATAATACAAAATACAAAATCTGTTAATACATACATATGTACATTTAAAATTTGTGTAGTCTTGAGAAATTGCTAAATAACATACATATTATGTATTAGGAAAATTAATCAGTTATTTTGTTTGAACATTACTTTCGAAAAATAATTGTTGCTCAACAAAATTCTCGCATTTATTCAAATTCAAAAAGATTGGACCAGGTACACTTTCCTGGCCCCTGAAAGTAGTTCGCACAATGTCAAATGCATTTCTAATTTCATTTTAACTAAATTTAGCAGGACATTCTCCGGTTTCAGTTTCTTCTTCATGATCTTCTATACTTTCTATATCGTCAATTATGTCTTGCTCAGTTGGGATATCTGTCGTGTCGATTTCTAAGATATTTTCAAGTAAAAAATCTGCGTCGACGCAGTTTTCTGTAGTTTTTTTAAGGTAGCGATATGCGTTTCGTCTTCTTCCCTTTCGCCAATTTTTTCAGTAAAACATGCTTTCAAAAAGCAGTTTTTGATTGTTTTCTGAGAAACATTTTCACTCTATACTTTAGCGACTTCGGTTATACACAAGAGTGTATAAATTGATTAGCCTTAAAGATGAGGGTAATTAATTTTTGGACTGGAAGGTTGTTATCAATCGCGTTAACAATATTGTGGACAATTCTGTTTCGGTAAAGATTTTTGATAATATAAAAAAAAAACCTTTATTGGCATCAAAACTTATATACAACATAATAACATACTAATATTTCTTCCTCTCTTTATTTTTTTTCTCTTTGAAGGCCGTGTTTGATGGAAAAAAGATCTTTTGGCTTTTGGCTTCTCATTTTCGTGTCTAGTTATTTAATCCATCTTTCGAAAATCTCAGAAGTCACCCATGCCTTTTTATTACTGGCGTAATCTAACTCCAGAGATTGAACTTCTTTTAAACAACGGGGATTTTTGCGTTTACCTATCAGCAGTAATTTCAGTTTTTCTGAGCCATCAATGTTTGCTCCAATCATAAGTATTATCCTTTCTTTACTTGTTTTAACACCAAAACATTATCACTTTTAAAAGTAAAAGTTTGGTTTGTAAACATTTAAATAACAAACCGGTTTTATCACAATTGGAAACCTCCATTAGCTTGGAAATTAGCGCAGTTAAATTCTTTAGCAAATTGCAGAGTCTTTTGCTTTATTCCCGATATTAGTACGTTTTGTTGCGTATAGGTCACTTGAAACCATCGTAAAACTGCTTCATTATTGAATTTAGCTAATAAATAATAAGAAAAACACGAAAATATTTCGTAAATCTACAACAAGTGAGTCTTATTAAGATTACAAAAAAAAATCACATATTGAAACAACTACTTCTCTGGTTAATACTTCGACAGACATTGAATGATACAAAAGTAATTTGTGTATTCTACGTTTAGTTTATTTCACAGAAATAAATACGTTTAAACTAGTGTGCCTTGGTATCCCATAAGTCCAATATATGATTTTTCTTCTCACGAGATCAAAACACTAACAAAACGGGAAAACAACGCTTTCCAGGATTGGTGTCCCAAGAAGATTGGGTAGAGGCCCTGGAGCGAACGTGTGAGACGAAATCTTGACAAGTAAAAAAAAAACGAAAAATCAAAAAAGGGACCTATGAAGTTACGTGTGTTCTACTACTCACATACGATGCAAAATAACATGATAAATAATAGAAAACAGAAGAATGGTTCTCACTCACCTATGGTCTTGAATATTAAACTAATTACAAAACTTATTAAACGTTATAAAACTATTTGATTAAAATCCCTCGTAACATGAGGTACGCTACCTGTTACTGGTTATTAATTTATCGAATGACCGTTGATTAAATTGAAGAATACGTTTAAATTGTATATTGTAGTTAAGAATATACAATATTTACAACCGATTCATACAACTTATATTTCGTGTAAATCGAAATACGTTTTTAAACAGATTTATTTTAATTATAATTATTAATGAAAATTAATTAATACAACGATTATACGTGTGCACGGGTTGAGGAACAAGTCTAGACTAACTTAACATTAATATGAATCGCGGAGCTGGAGATTCTGCATCAGCGTTCTGGGAGCTGACACCTAAGCATTTATTATTATAAAGGGTAGATTAGAGGTGGTGACATAACTCATCCATCCCTAAATTGAAGCATATTCATGGAATGAAGAATGCTTGATTGTTCGTCGGGGTTTGTTCTTCAGTAAGTTCTTGCCCGGGGAATGATGTCTGGTTTCTTTCACACTTCCGTCGTACCAATCGATATGTGTAGTAAATTCCAACGATGATTATGATAGTGTAGATTATTATAATCCAATAATTTGTTGAGGATTCATTCTTGTATTTCAGCTCCACCAACTTCATCTTCTTTTGATCGCGTTGAATTTCATGTATTTTATCGAGATCGACGTCTTCGATGGTGATCCTTGGAATTTGGACTGCAGGAGATATTTGGGGTACTTCGATTTCTGGTAGTAACAGGGGTTCTCCTCTTGTAACCGTTTTCTCGTTCATTAGGTTGTATTTTTCGGTCTTGAATTGGCATCCAACAGGTAGATTAATTAAGTAGTTTCCTTTGAGCGATGTCAAGTCGGTTCGCTTGCAAATTGTTTGGATTTTAGTCCTTTTTGGGAATATTACTATGTAGTTGGATTCGTCGATTTGCTGGACGATGTCTTTTGTGGTTTCAATTGGTATTTGCTCGCATTTGTTTGCGGATGAGGTTAATTTTAAAAGTTGAAAAATACAATCTTCTTTTTTCAATCCATCGATGAGGTCACCAACGGGGCAATAGTAATTGGGATGCAGATTGATGCATGGCATGGACATGTACTGATAGAAATCTTCGTTCATGGTGAGGTAGGTATTTTCGGGAATAATTGTAGTAGCGTTTTGGGTAGGTATTGAATATAGGTGGTAATAGTTAAATGTTTCAGGATGCACTAATGGGAAGTGAATTACAAAAACAATTTTAGTTCCGGAATAATAAGCTTCTACTTGCAATAGGTCATAATATTTGTAGGTGTTGTTTGTTGCAGGTGGAAAAATTAATTGATTAATTGAATTATGTTTCAAAATAATTTTTTGAATGTTTTCGAGTTCATTAATTTTTAATATACTGTTATGGAGTGTACCAAGTCTAGCAAATGTAATTGCGTTTTCAATATCGTTTAATAATTGAATAATTATATTTACTGTTAATTGTATTTGATCCAAAATATGTTTTGTTTTAATGTAGTTTTCAAAATTGAAGGTAAAGTTATCTATTGAGGTACGAATATCGTTTAAACCAGTAGCTATTGCTTTTTGGTTGTTTACTATTACCGTGAGGGTTTTATTAAAGTTATTGATAATATCGGTTGTTAATGACATTTCTCGGTTTAATTTTTGAACAATGTTATGTTGATTATTCTTAAGGTCAAGAATAGCTTGATCGTAGTAAACTGCGTCATTTGCGTCTAAATTGCCTGAAATACTTTTGATTATTGTACCTAAGCCATTTATTAAGCTTCTTTTTACTCTGTATGTGGGAATCATGGAATTAATTTTTTGTTCCGCTAATTTTAATTGAAATAATAGTTAGTATATGATCAACTTTATTTAGTTCAACGAGGTATCCTTGACTTGATCCGTTTTTTATGCGTTTTGATAGATTTTCGTAATTTCGATTCAACGTTTTTAGTTCATTATTTATTGGAGTTAAGTCAAAGTAGTGAATAAACGTATGAAATTTAGATTTCATTTTTGCTGTGCCTAATTTATACGGGAGGATGCCGGCGTTCTTGTCCAGGTTCGTTATTTGAATTTCTTGGAGATTTGCTGTCGCTGACAGGATCAGGAGGATTGTATGAGTCCTGTAACAATTTGGTTGTGTCAGATTTTGGTCTTCTTAAATATTGTTTATGTATCTGTCTGTTGGTGGTTTTAATTTTTATACCTTTGTCTTCGATTACGTTCTGTTTTGAAAATTTTGGATTTAATTTATTTCGACTTGCTGTTGTAATTTTTCTGTAAGCGTCTGAGTCAGGTTCATAGTTGAGTGGTTCATGACGATTTTGGTTATGATATTCTATTGTTTGTACTTTTTTATTGTATTATTGTTCATTTAATTTTTTATAAATTTCTTTCGTTATATCGCGATGTTCTTGAATGTAGTTGTTCAATAATTGATGATTTAAATTTATATTAAAAGGGTCTTTAGTGTTTAGATGTCCGTTTATTATATCGATAGGTTTTTGTTTTGAATGTATAGAGTTATTGTATCCTAAAATTGCGCAAGGCATGTGATTTAAAATGTCAATTTTGTTATTATTTTTACTTTTAATTATTCTTAGATGTTCGACTATGGTCGAGTGAAATCTCTCAATTGGACCGTTAGATTGTGGGTTATTGACTGTAATGTAATGAGTTTTAATTTTGTGTGTATTAAAGAATTCTTCTACAACTGTATTTTTTAATTCGGTTCCTCTGTCCATAACAACTAGTGAGGGGAGTCCGTGATGGGTCATAAAAATAAGGAATGATTTTACTATTTCTATACCTGACATACTGATTAGAGGATACGCTTGAGCATATTTTGAAAATGTGTCAATTAATGTTAGAAATGTTTGTCCTTGAGCTTGAAAAGTATCTGCATGGATTATTTCCAATGGTCTTGATGGTGTGGGTGTAATCATTTCTGTTATATGTATTTGTTTGACAAATTTTGCATAAGTTTATATAATTAGTTACATCGTTTTTTATTCCTGGCCAATAATATGATCTTTTAATTCGTGATTCGGTTTCTAAGATTCCACGATGGTTTGTTTTGCCTTCATGAAAATTATATATAATTTCGTTTTGTCTTTCTTTATTAATAACATCTTGCAATATAGTATTACACTTAATTAATTTGTACGCGTTATTTTTAAATGAATTGGAATTTCTTGGATGGGGCTTTCTTGATTTGAATGAGCTGTATTATCGTCGTCGTTATTATTTTCACCTATTTCGTCTGCACTAATTGTTTCTTCTGTATCTGCTGATATTCTACGATTAATTTCTTCATTGTCTCTAATATCGCCTAACGGAATGTTTTCGCTTATGTTCGCTATTATTGATTCATTATCATTATTTTCTTGTTGACGTTGTTCTCGTGATTGCATTAAATTATTGAATTGATTCATATATTCAAAAAAATCAAATGACTCTTTAGTGTGAATTTCGACACGTGATAAAGCATCTGCGTTCGTATTAAATTTGCCTTTTTTGTGTTCAATTTCGTAATCAAACTCTTCTAATTTTAGTCGCCAACGAACCAATTTTGAGTTTGGCTCTTTTAGTGACATTAGCCATTTAAACGGTTTATGATCTGTGATAATGTTGAATTTTCTGCCGTATAGGTAGGGTCGAAAATATTTGGTTGCCCATACAATGGCCAATAGCTCTTTTTCAATTGTGCTGTAATTTTGTTCGTTTTCATTTAAATTGCGTGATGCGTACGCGACGGGTTTGTCTTTACCAACTGGGCCTTGTGACAAAATTGCGCCGATGGCTACGTTGCTCGCGTCTGTTGTTAAATTGAAATTTTTACTAAAGTCCGGATATTGTAGTATAGGGTCGTTTGTTAACAATTGTTTACAATATTCAATACATTTTATAAATTCAGGGGTATGCTCGATCGTTGCATCTTTTTTTAAACAAATTGTGAGTGGTTTAGTGATACGCGCAAAGTCTTTTATAAATTTCCGGTAATAGCCTAGGAGACCTAGGAATCCTTTAAGCTGTTTCTGTGTTTTAGGTAATGGGTATTTTTTTATTGCTGAAATTTTGTCAGGATTGGGTTTTACGCCATCCGGTGTTATAATATGACCTAAATAGGATACTTGTTTTTTTAGAAATTCCGATTTATCGGGTTGGATTTTAAAATTAGTTTCTCTAAGACGTTTAAATACTTTTGTTAAACTTACAAGATGTTCTTGCAAGGAGGTTGAATAGATAATTATATCGTCAAGGTAAACTAGACATATTTCGTTTTGTAAACCGCGTAATACATTGTCCATCTCCCTTTGAAAGGTGGCTGGTGCATTTTTTAGGCCAAATGGCATTCTGATGTACTCATAATGACCATTTTCTACATTAAACGCAGTTTTAGGGATATCTGTGGGATTCATTTCAATTTGATGGAATCCGCTAGCTAAGTCTAGTGTCGTAAAGTAATTACATCTACCTAACTTGTCTAATACGTCTGAAATGTTTGGTAGTGGGTATCTCTCATCGGTTGTCTTTCCGTTTAATTTACGGTAGTCTACTCCACTTCTTTTTGCCAGAGGCGTCATCCTTTTTTGGAACAATCCAAATAGGAGACGACCAAGGAGAATTACTTGGACGAATTATTCCTTGTTCTAACATTGATTTTATCTGTCTGTCAACTTCAGGTTTGTGAATAAATGGGTATCTGTACGATTTCGTGTATACCGGTCCATCGTCTTTTGTTTTTATTGAGTGTTTCACTTGGTTGGTAAAAGTTAAAGATTGATTTTCGGTATGAAAAATGTCTGAATATTTCTTACATAATTTTAATATTTTTTCTTTTTCTTCGGAATTCATGTGAGATGTACGGATAATATTGTTAATTTTAGTTTTTGAGTTAGGATCGGGTTCACTAATATCAGTGTGATATAATTCATAATTATTTTCGTCAAATGGAAACGTTTTTATCGGTTTTGTTAAAAGGAAAATTATGACTTTGTCTGTTTTATTTAATATTTCAATCATTGCTAAACCATTTTGAGAGTATGTTAAGGTTTCGGGGATTTCACAATTTTCAATAATTTGTTTGGGTATAATTATTTCGCCATTTAAATTGTCTACTGGTACTTTTGTTACAATTCGGGTATAGGGGTCAATTTTTGTTTTAAATAAAATTGTTTGAGAAGTTTCTTGATATAAAATTGGTATAGTGCAATTGGGAGTAATTAATTTTGAGTTTACAAAATCTAATTGAGCACTTAATAGTTTTAAATTATCTAAGCCTATGAGTCCATCATAAACAGTATGAAACTTGAAAAGATAAAATTTGAGATTTATATTTTCTTTAAATTCTTTGAAAGCTGGAATTTCCGAACAATGATCGTGTGTTGATGATTGGAAAACTGTGGATACAGTGAATGGTTCATAAAAAATATTATTTTTGTAGTTTTTAGAAGCAATTTATAAAGGATTTTGTAGATCCAGTGTCGATTAATAATTTTAAAGGGGGATTACAAATTTGAATGTAGGGTAATTCTTTTTTATTAGTGGATAAATGATTTTCAATATTGATAAAGTTGTTTCGTCGAGATTCTCAACCTCGTGAAAATTTTCATCAAATTGGGATCTTCGACATTTCCTTGTGAATTAGTCTGATCGTTTATTTCGGTATTGAAAAGTTCTTCGGCAATGTATTTTGGTTTTCCGCCGTTATTTTGAAAATAGTTATTTGTGGGGTTTCTACGAAATTGTGAATTACCTTTCGTGGTTACACTCATTGGTGTAGGTCTGGGTTGTGGGTTGTTTGGGTTTGATTTCCAAACGTTTTGGGGTCTACCAAATACTTGTGAGTTTGTTGGAAATGTTCGTACTTGTTGATTATAATTTTGTTGTAAATTAATTGGTTTATTAGGAAATTGATTTGTATTATTATATTGATGTGGTCTATATTGTGCAAATTGTTGCTTTGCAAATTGTTGTTGTGCAGGTAATTGTTGATATCTTTGGGGTTGTTGCAAATGAAAATTGGTAGTTGTTCTTTTTATAGGAACATTATGTTGATTAGTTTTTTGATAGTATTTAATATTTTCTTCTTCTGTAATGAATTGTATAGCTTGTGCAAGTGAATCTGGTCGCGTGGCACGTATTATCGGACCTAAAGGTTCTCTAAGACCTGCCAAGAATGTTTTCAACGCTTGTTTCTTGAAAAATTTGCGCTTAATTGGCTTTTCTGCGGCTAAGCAATGTAAATATATGTAATTACAAATTGTATTAAGAATATGGATAACATTTTCATGAAATTGATATGGTGTTTCGTTCGGCTTTTGTTTTAAATTAACTAAATCCTGATTTAAACAATTTTCGTCTCTTTGATCACCGAAATTTTGTAAAAGTGCATTTTTTATATCATTCCAATTATTGGAATTGTTAATAGCAATAATTTCTTCCGCTCTACCTTCTAGTTTATTTAAAATACCATTTAACAACAACGTATTTTGGAAGTTGTTCACGTTTTGTGCATCGAAGTAGTGAGTAAGCACTGATTCGGATGCATTAATAAATCTATGCAATTTATTGGGGTTCCCATCGAAATTTGGGATAATTGATAGGGTTTTCATATCTAGAACTGGTACTACTGCCATATTATTTAAAATTTGAATTGTTAATTCACTTTTTATATTTTTATTTTTAGTTGTATCTAACGTAAGTTTATTGAATATTTCTGTTAATTGTAATTCCAGATCCCGGTTAGTTTCGCAGGAGGAAGTTAGGGAATAAGGAGAGTCTGACATGAACAAAAGAATCTCACCACGTCATCGCAACGCTGATTTGCATTTCTCTCGGTTACCGGCTCGAATTGTCCGTGACGGAATTTTCTTGCGATGCCGAATGTGAACCTCGGGAGTCTCGTTTTCTTCTCAAATTCTTCTCGGATCCGCTTGGATTCGGTAATTGTTGTGTTTATTGATTGGAAGTTGTACTTCTTCTTCTTTGAATGGTTCTTCTTGATAGTACCGAAGGAATTAAAATTCCAAGCCCGTAATTATTGATTGATTCACGATTTTACGAACTGTACTATCCGCACGACTGCGCCACTTATATTTCGTGTTAATCGAAATACGTTTTTAAAAAGATTTATTTTAATTATAATTATTAATGAAAATTAATTAATACAATGATTATACGTGTGCACGGGTTGAGGAACAAGTCTAGACTAACTTAACATTAATATGCATCGCGGAGCTGGAGATTCTGCATCAGCGTTCTGGGAGCTGACACCTAAGCATTTATTATTATAAAGGGTAGATTAGAGGTGGTACTTGTTTATTGTGATGTGTATTATTCTGGCACGCTTGATCCTTCTTCTCTCGTTTGTGGGAGGAGCCTAATTGTTAGTTGATGTGACAAGGTTGTTGCCAGATATTGATCGGGGATGCTTGTTTGGAGATTTTAAAACGTAAATAGGAGCCTGGGGTTGCTGAAACGCAGTAAAAGTCGAAACACTACCAAAGTACTAAACATTTAGTCAAACACCTATCTCTTGATAAATTGCAAATATTATGTTAACATTACCACAACGCTGATTTGCACCTCGGGAGTTTCGTTTTTTTCTCGAATTCTTCTCGGATCCGTTTGGTTTTGGTCAATTGTTGTATTTGTTGATTGAAAGTTGTACTTCTTCTTGTTTGAATGGTTCTTCTTGATAGTACCGAAGGAATTGAAATTCCTACCGACTGCGCTACTTATATTTCGGGTTTAACGAAGTACATTTTTAAAAAAGATCTATTTTAATTATAATTATTAATGACAATTTATTAATACAATTATTGTACGTGTGTACTGGTTGAGGAATAAATCTAGACTAACTTAACATTAATATGAATCGCAGAGCTGGAGATTCTGCATTAGTGTTCTGAGAGTTGACGCCTAAGCATTTATAATTATAAAGGGTAGATTAGAGGTGGTGACATAACTAACGTAACGCGACCCGACCGAATAAATGATGTTGATAGTTTGAAGGTGTTGAATAGTGTTCTCCGCCGGTATGTCTTTTTTTGTCGCTCGGGGTGGGAACGGCCATCGTTTTTTTACAAATAGTTTATGGCTTTTCGGTCCGATCCTTTGAATTTGGAAAATATCACGTAGAAGCAAAATTGTTAGAAAATGTAAAAAATACAATAAAGCACAATAATACACAATAAAACACCTTGTTTTGCGTAAATGCGTGTAAACAAAAAGTTCGTCTACATTTAATAATTCTAAATCAGGTATCTGTTTCCATGCCAGACTGATTGCTCTTCCAAGCAGTTGTAATGTTTTAAAAAAATGTTCTGATAGATATCCTCATTTTGTAAGAGGGTTCTGGTTTCTTCAATGAATTTTAGATTTTTATGAAAGAGTTTTGTTTTATTTATATCTGACATTAAAATTAATTTATATTATTATTATTAATATAAAAAGTCAGAAGATTATTTTTGATAAGTGATTTGCAAAAGTGGTTAATATATCTATTTGTTCTAGCCCAAAATTCTGGTTGTTATGTAATTTCTGTATATTGTCATTAATATTATGTAGGTCGTCTTCATCAAGATTTCCTGGAATTTTATTGTTTTCCCTACAATGCTAACCAATGCTTTTTAGGTTGTTTATAATAGAATTTTCTTAATAACAAGTCGATATCTTTACAGTTTGATGAAAGTTGTCCATGAATTTCAAGAGTCAGTTTATCGATAGAGACTTGCTAGCAGTTGCTTAAATTAAATCTTACTTCAAGAATTTTCACCTCTTTGATAGGTTCTTGAAAATAGCCGTTGTTATCAATCGATTTGACCTGAAGGGGCTGGTTGTGGTGAACTTCGGCCATCAGAATTAGATGTAGAATTTCTAGATTTGTGAGTTTTTCCAAAAATTTCATTCGATTTTTGTTTTTCGACTGTTACTTTTTTCGTATCTGGGGTCAACTTTGGTAGGCTTTTTCAACATACCACCTAAACACAAAGAAAATTACGATCCACTACAAAAAAGCGGAGTCTACAGAATTCAATGGGATGATTGTAATGCAATATATATAGGAGAGACTAGGAGGAATTTGGAAAGTAGAATTAAGGAACATAAAAGGAATTACAATTCGAATGTCGGCAGACATCTAAAAATTAACAACCACAAATGTAACGGCCCAGATAATATAAAATTACTACCCCACGAATACAAATCATATAAAATGATACTTTTAGAAAACTACGAAATAGAAAAATCAAAGCTCGAACCAGACATAACATCACTCAATGACCATACATACCTAGACAAAGAACCGTTATTTAAGAAATTAAAACCTTTCAGTTTATAGGCAACCTGATATACTAGATAACGACACCTATCAAATAATATCAAACTAATATTGTAATATAACTCGCTCATCTAAAACTGCACACGGCATGAAATATAACACAAGTAATTATACACAAATACATAAAACAACAATAATTATCAGATCCAAAAATAGAACAATAGACACAAACACAACGAAAAACTCACACAGCCAATCAACCTGACTCGTAAGTTACAAATAATAATAAAACATACAATCATAAGCCATAACCTAAAATCCCCACGACATACTATAACAATATAGATGTCATTTTTGACAGTCATAATCCCATCTGTAAAATGATGGAAAATAAGGGCAAATATATATAAATAATAATGGTAAATAGACAGAAGAGACTCTCACTGCCTGCCCGAAACAAGGGTTAGAGTGGAAGATCATCGCGGCTGCATGAACTCCGCCCAGCTTCATCCATCGAAAATTTTTGTATGTTTTTCTATAATATTTTTGTTTATCTGTATGTATTTTTTTTTGGATAAGAAGCTAAAGTATAATAAATAAATAACAACATACATACAAAAAACAGACTAGATAACCGTACATTTCAAAACAACGTAACATAACATAATAAACATACACATTATTTATATATAAATATAAAACACTTTATTTACAATCCAATTAAGTTACCTTAATACGACTACACATCGTGCATCATTTGGTAGGCTTAGTTTACGTAAACGTCGCGATTTTCTACATTGGGAGGATAATTGTTTATTCTTTAGGTATTCTTGATCGTAAAACGGTAAAATTTCTTGTTCTCTCTTTTCATTATATTGTTCAAAAACAGTAATATCTAAAGCGAATTCTGGATTCGTAAGGGCCGTATAGCAAGTAGAAGGGTGAGAATCCGACAGATAAATGAATTGACTGATTATAATTTGAAACTGCTGAAATCATTAATTTTGGCGGAATTTCGTTACGGTTTAAAAATTCTTATTTTTTCTAATATGGTCGAATTAAATCGTTCTACGGAATAATTGGAATTTGGATTATTCGCGGTTGTGAAGTTCTATTTTATTTATTTTACAAAATTCTTTGAGAAAGTATTGTTTTGAAATTCGCGTCCACTATTCTTAGTGGAATATTATGGTGAGAGATATAATTTCTTAATTTGTTTAAAACTGTTAAGCTGGTACCATTTTTTATCCAATACGCTTGTCCGTATCGTGAAAATAAATCAATAATCGTAACAAATTTATAATTTTGGAAAGAAAACGTGTCTATGTGTCAAATTTATAATGATCTTGTAGCTAATAATGGTCCTGAAAATTTCAATTTAAACGGGTGTCTTTCATACTTTGATCGTAAACAGATATCGTACATATTTATTACATCTGTTATAGTTTGCTTCATGTTCGGCTAGAAGTATTTTTCTTTTAAATGATTGTAGGACTTGGTTATGCCATTGTGATTTAAAAGTTGTTTATCGACGAAATAAATCACTTAGTTTGAATTTGTTTCAAGGTTTTTTCATGAAAGTCAAAAGATCTTGATTGATTTAATTTGCCGTGATCGTTACTCTGTAGTTATTTTTATTAAATGGTTTGGGAAAGTGTTTTTTTGTAGGTTTCGCTTATATAATGGTTCGATTAGAAAATATATTTAATATTCTATATCTTCGTCATTAATAGCGGGTAATTCATTGAAGTGCGCTTACGGATTCGATGTCGTCTCCAGTATTATAGTTCTCTATTCTAGTAAGAGCGTCTGCTACTTGATTTTCTTTGCCTTTTTTTTTGTATATTATTGTAAAATCGAACTCTTCTAATTTTAATTTTCATCGTATCAGTCTCGAATTGGGTCCTTTAATTTTATAAAGCCAAATGAGCGGGTTATGATCGTATTCGATAATGAATTTTTGTCCAAAAAGATAAGGTCTAAAGTATTTGGTTGAGTCTAAAAGTACTAAAATTTCTCTTTCGATTGTGGAGTAATTTTTTTCAGCGGAATTTAGAGTTGTAGAGTAATAAGCAATTGGTCGGTTTAATTGACATAAAACTCTTTCCATTGATATATTTGGCATCGGTCGTTAATTTGAATTGTTTATTAAAATCAGGATATGCCAGAAATGGGTGCATTACAAAGTAGTTCTTTGAATAATTCGAAAGCTTGAATATATTCTGGACCTGAACTATTGATTTTTAACATTTGATTAATGTTTTTGATAATGGGTAGTTTGAAGGGTTAGGTTTAATACCATGTTGTGTGATAACATGGTCCAAAAATGATACTTCCGTTCTTAAAAATTCACACTTATCGAGCTGTATCTTTAGATAACTAAATAAATTAAATTCTCGCGTTTTGCACAAAATTAATTTAGGATGATTAATGTAATTAATCCATGTGTGCAAAACAAAATAAACGCAAGAATTTTCGACACACGTTGTCCATAACACGCTGAAATGTGCTAGGAGAATTCTTAAACTGAAGGTCATTCTTAGTTATTCATGTCCTTGATTTACAGAAAATGCGGTCTTTTAAATTGAGTTAGGAGATCCATCTCAATTTGATGAAAACCTTAAGCTGGGTCAAGGGTTCTAAAGTAAGTAAACTTGCCCAAATTATCTAATATTTCTTCAATACGTAGCAGGGAGTATTTATCTTTTAATGTATTTTCGTTTAGTTTTCGATAATCGATTACAATTTAAAATTTTTCGTTTTATTAGGTTTTGAATTTGATTATCAATTTCTTGTTTCATGCCGTAAGGGTGTCTAAAGAATGGGTTCGTCTGTCTTAGTTCGTATGTCGTGGCAAGGGTTTATTTATGGATCCTTGAAGTTGCCTAGGTTGGAAATTTTGCTGTTGAATGCATCTAGGTTGAGAATATTGATTTTGAGAAGGCCGGTGATGCGAATATTGAGCATATTGTGGTCGCGAAAAAAAAAATTATTATTATAGTATTATCTGATTGTATCGGGGCTGTTTTTTGATTTCTGTTATTTTCGAATAAATTCACAGAAATCTCATTGTTTTCTATTATCAAAAAATCTGCATTTATTTAAATCAGACATGTGCAATGTATGTAGTCATTTATTATAACTGGCTTTCAGAAAATAGATTAAAATGAACAAGTACAAACATATTTAATGGGAAGAATATTTGGTGAAATATCGAATGTCGCAACACGCAGAGTGTTCTCCAAATGTGATTCTCTGTTAATCTTGTACGTGTTTTTGATTTAACTAACTTCATTCTCGAAAATAGCTGCTCACATTTGTATGTACTTCCAAATAATGACATTTTTTCTGAGACAAAGATGCGAGATTTGGAAATTTATCGGTTGGTAAATATTTTTTTATAAAAATCGGTTAACGGCGTGTCTCTAAACATAGCAATGAAAATGGAACTTCTTCTATTTCCACATCAAATGGGAAGGGAAAAATGTTCAGAATTGCTTCTTGGCAGCGAAAATCTTTAAATCTGGTGTTAAATTCGTCTCTTAAAAATTGTACTTCGTTTGCAAAGGTTTCCAAGTTGACTTGACGTGACCATGAACAAGTTGTTTTGGATTTGCAACTTTGTATTTAATTCATTCATATGACTTGTTACATCAACGAGAAACCCAAGATCGCTGACCCAATTTGTGTTCTTTAGCTCTTTTACAGGTTTTTCTTTCATATCCGTAAAAACAAATACCTCATCTTTCAAATCATAAAATCGTTATAACATTTTTGCTTTACTTTTCAATAAAATATCATATCTTCAAATTCAGACTGCAGTTCTTCCAAAAATGTTTGGAACTGATGGTGGTGAAGTGCTCTTCATTTCATGAAATTTATGCAAGAAACTACTGTTTTCAATACATGTGTAAATTTGATCGATTTTGCACATACATTTTGTTGATGTAAAATGCAGTGAAATACACTCAAATCTACAGTGTCGATATTCCTACTACATAGTTCCAATTTAATTCTATTGATAACTCCTAATTTAGAACCAGCCATAGCTGGAGCACCATCAGTAGAAATTCCACTTAGATTCTCCCATTTAAGCTCAAATTGATTAAAAACTCCTTCATACTTCGAAGAGCCAGCAATTCTTCCATGTAATTAAATTTGATATCAGCTCCGCGAATAAAACTAATTGTGCGGTACCTGTAGTATCTGTGCTCTCATCGAAAGCAATCGACGCACGTAACTTAAGGTTTGATTTGATATCGTTGGCCATATTATCGATACGTCTTGTTATAATCCAGCGAGATAGACTTATTTTTTCTATATCATCGCTCTTTTCAGGACACAGTTCTTTAACGTCAGCACTAAGACATTCTTTAATTATAAAACTTGCTCGTACAATACTATTGCATAAAGCACTTTGTTTGTGAAAAATCTGTTGCGCAGATAAACATTTTTTCAAATTTATTATTTTATCATTTCTTTGTTGCCCATTGAGATTACTAAAACTAGAATGTTTTGTTGTAAAGTGACGTTTTAAATTAAATTCTTTTAACCACTGATATACTTTCGAGGCAAATTAAACAAACAGGTTTGTTTTTTGCATAATAAAAAAGTAATCGTTAGTCCACTTATCTTGAAAAACACGATTTTCAATATCAACTTTTCTTCTCTTCTCTGATGTAATTTTAAAGATTATGTTAAATTGTAAATTAAGTATGAATTTAAAAACTGCTGTGTCTCACTACAAATAACTACGTGCTTTTGCTCTGCTGATTCTTCCTTCACTAATCAACACACTTACAGCCAGTGCAAATAAGACGGGTTTTTTTCCTGTTTAATGCATACACTGAATGGTGAGTTGACTAAATACAGTACACAACTTTATGATACCTATAAAACTTTATGATCCTTAGATTATATGAAAATTATTAATAATACATATATATTTTTTACTTTCAAAGGCCAGGTTTAGTGAGATTTGAAAATTGTGCTGCGGGCCGGATAAAATGAAGTCAGGGGCCGGATACGGCCCACGGGCCGTACAGGCCGTACGTTGCACATGCCTCGATAGTATTTAATTGAGACTTACTTATATAACTTCTCTAAGGCTCTAGTAGACTTAATTGAAATGTTTCTAGTTGTTACTACCAATTTTCTTGTAATGTGATCTGTTATGTTTAAAGTAATATATTGCATTAAATCGGGTGAGTATTCTGGGATAGCGTGCATAAGTAAATTAATTTAACTTTTGTCGGTAATTAAATTCTCGGACGCGTTCATTTTTAGAGATTTTTGAGTCGAACTAAGTCTAGATAAGCGTATTATGTTTGGTTTAATCTTAAAATTATAAATTTGTGTTTCTAACGATAATGTATCTAAATCGTTGGCAATGATTTCTACCTCATTCTTTTCACTTTCCGAATTCAAATGAATCATTAATTAAAATCTAAAGCAATTACGAGTTTAAGGACAAAAAACAAAGGATTTACAGCACTGGGATGATCTTATGATTAGCGAATCCCTAAATATATGTTTTCATCTGGACTCGTCGTTGGCTTTTCTCGCGTTTTAAAATGATTTTGGTGGAATGATTGCAATATTTTGCATGCCACCTGGACGTGCAGCTCCCCCAGGGATAGAAATCATTTGTAGTGGGTCGATCTAGTCGATAGGTTAACACTTCCAGTCGCGAAAATCATGTTCGCAGCGTCAGTTAAGTTTCACAGATTGTGAATTCCGTTTTTAAAAAGTTTTATTTTACAATTGCCTAATGGGTTATAAGATGTTTATTATTCAATAGCAATAATTATGTTTACGCGGTTTCCGCGATTTGGGTTTAAAATTACTTAAACACAATTTTAGGAACAGATTTTTTTATTCACATAAAAAATGTGCATCATCAGAGAAATAGTCAAATAATAATAAATACAAAGAAAATTGAACAAATTCAAATAAAGTTAAGTTTCAGTTAAATGATAAAGCAACACAGACAAAATATAAGAAAAATGTAACACGAAAAGAAATACAAGTTTCATGTAAATTTGACATCTTACTTATTTTGATGTTAGCGAGAGAATGACGTTTTTTATCCAAAACATAGGTTAACTCGTAAATAACAAGAAATTTTGCATTCCCATGGCTGCAATGGGCGCACCCTGGGCGAAAACAAGCAAATTAACGAAATGAATTATTAATATTTATCTACGACTAATATATAATGTATGTATTATACTTGTGATTTTTGCAGTATAATGCCATATATTATTCTCTTAGGGAATAATGACGAGGGATTAATAGTCATTATTCCCTCGTGCACTCCAATCAAAAAATTTCTCAAATTAAATACCATGGAAACAAAATACACAAACTGAAAACAGTCAGTGTCAAGCGCGTAGTGTTTGTGCATTTCTAATGAGATGGATGAAAATGAAGAGTCTTTTACTTGTACACCTCCAGAAATTGTACAACTAGCTGCAGCAACAACATCTACCTTGATACCGGAAACATCGAAATCCATTTATAATAAAACGTACGCAACCTTCAACGAATGGCGTCTTCGAAAGAAAGCAAACTCATTTTCCGAACATGTTCTGCTGGTCTATTTCGCTGAATTAAGTGCAAATTACAAACCTTCTTCATTATGGTCATTTTTTTCAATCATTAAAACTATGTTGAGAATAAATCATGACGTTGATCTGGAAAAATATTGCAAACTACGAGCATTTTTAAAAAGAAAATCAGAAGGATTTCAACCAAAGAAGTCTTCCACTCTGACCCCGAAACAAATAAGAACATTTATTGACAAAGCTCCTGATAAAGTTTTTCTTTTACATAAGGTAAATATACCGAATTTAATCTGACTATTCAAAACTCATATTCTTATTTGCTTCAGGTTATATTAATTATTGGAATTATGGGTGCATGCCGCTCAAACGAGCTTTATGAAATGAATATTGAAGACGTGAAAGATCATCAAACACAGTTATTAATAACAATACCCAAGACTAAAACCAAAATTGTACGAACATTCGCCATAAACAGTACGTTTTACAATATTGTAAAGAAGTACATCAATCTCCGTCCGTCACATGTAAAAATTAATTCATTCTTTCTAAATTATCAAAAATCAAAATGTACAATACAACGTATAGGAAAAAACAAATTTGCAGATATTGGTAAACAAATTGCCAAATATTTAAAATTGCCAAATCCTGAAACTTATACCGGCCATTGTTATCGCAGATCATCTGCCACTCTGTACATTGATGGAGGAGGCGATATAACTGGATTAAAGCGTCATGGGGGCTGGAGATCTACACAGGTAGCTGAAAGTTACATTGATCAGTCTATAAGAAACAAGACAACTACAGCAGATACTATTGCTAAACAGATAAATAGTAATGAAGCATCTTCTTCCTCTTCAGCAACCGAAATTCCAAATATTTGTATTGAAAACTCTTCCAAATCTATTGATAGTTCTCGACCAATTCAATTTATTAATTGTACCATTGCTAGTGTTAATGTTATTGAAAAATAAAGTTGTTCGTTAAAACAAATTAATAAATTAGTCATAGATAAAGTAGAGTATACTACTCGCAATAATGGCTATTATTACCTCGGAATGTTACTCCCTCGCCGCTTACGCGGCTCGGTTCGTAAATGTTCCTCGGGAATAATAGCTATCATTATTACTCGTGGTATAATCTACTATTATTCACGCATTGATCGGCTCGAACATTCCGCCACCCATTGAACGTCGCATTTAATTCACTTCATTATTAATTTCAATTACTCGATTAGTAGAAAATACAGTTTCACTACAGGTCGCACAATAGTTATCGTACTGGTTCTAATGGTAGCACTCCTTGCTATCCCGCCTGGACCAAGGTGTAATGATCGGATTTGTCCCGTCTGCCACTGTAATGGTGGAAGATTATCCTCCTTGATAATCACAAACTAATCTTTCTTTAGAAACTCGTCCTTGGTATGCATTTTCTTCGAGTGTGCAACTCAGATGGATATTTACGTTTTCTTCGTCTCCACACATGTTGACACATCTGCTGAATTTGCTGACACTTGCCAAGCCTGTTACCTGGTGATTCTTGAAGGTCCACCGCGATGGAGAAAGTCATAGCATCACCATTGGTTTTCTTCATTTGCTCTAACTTTATATATTCTTGCATTAATGCTTGTGGTTTAGCGTAGATGTTAGGTGATTTAACAAGTTAGCGTTCGAGAGCAATAAATCTTTGTTTTGCTGATTCACTTCAGTCTCCCAGTCTGCAAGGATCCTCTTTAGGCGGAAGCACCACTTCAAATCTACCTGTTTAGTCCAATTTAGAGTATTCCTCACATCACTCGTCAGTGTTATATCTAGATCACTCGTCAGTGTTATATCTAGATGCGAACATATACGCGCGATGTTTTTGTATATCATATATTCTATGAAAAATAAATAAAGCAGTTTTTCAGTTAGCTGTCAGTAAGCTGTATTTTTTTACAACCCGATTCGGATTACACTGGCGACGAGAATATTTGAGTAAGAGTGGTTAAAGAAAGAAGAAAATGTCGATTGGCAAGATAGTCAAGTTTCACTTCATACGTGAGATGCCCATTTGCTTTTTCAATATCCTCTTCCTTTCATTTAGTTTCAGCAGGGTTCTTAAAATTTCTAACCAAAACTCTTTCACCAACCAAAAAATTAGATTCATTATGAAATTTTTGTGTAATCTTGTTATTATTCGTTTATAAAATTTTATAAGTTTCTGGTCGTTTTAAGTTCCCATCCGTATAATAATTTTGCTGGACTCGCCCCTGTGCTACTACGTGCTGCTATCCGATAGCCAAATAAAAATGTATCAAGGACACTATCTAAATTTTCGTTTACTAAATGTGCCTTTTTCAATGCGTATTTGATCATTTTAACTGTAACCTCGGCTGCACCATTGCATTCTGGGTGATATGGTGGAGAGTGTTTAAATACTGTACCATTTTTCTTTAAATAATTTTCAAATATATGAATTGAAGGGTGGACCATTATACTATATTCGGTAACTATAGTCGTGAAGAAAGTGAACGTAGACAATTTATAACATCTTCTGCGGTAGTTTAAATACTTCTACCCATTTGGTAAATGAATCGATTACTATTAAATATTTATTATTAAATATTGGCTCTAAAAAATCTATGTGAATTCTAGACCATGGTTTGGTAGGGACTGTCCATGGATGTATGACATTTTTCTCGGGATTTGCCCAAAATACATTGCAACTTGAACATTTTTACATACCATTGCAATGTTTTCATCCATTGACGGCCAACAACAAAATGATCTGGCTTCATTTTATTTATGCCTAAATGGGATGAATGTAAATCATTCAAACGAATTCTCTAATTTTTTGTGGAATAATAATCCGATAACCCCACATAAGACATCCGTGTTTAATATGTAACTGCTCCCTTCTAACGAAATACGGTTTCATTTCATTTCTTTGCTCATAGTTTGGCCAACCATGTAAAAAAAACCTATAAATTTGATATACGATGCTGCCTCGTTTAATTTCCTTGGCAATTTCTTTATATGAAATTGGCAATATCTCATTTACGTAGTAAATATGATAGTTATCCTTATTTCTTAAACTACTACTACCAAGAGGTAATCGCGATAATGCGTCTGCACAATTTTGAACTTATTTAATATCATAATTATACGCAGCCAATATAATTGATCATCTCTGCAACCTGCATGCTGCCAACGTTGGTATACCTTTTTTGTTGCCAAATAATGCTAATAACGGACGATGATCTGTGAATAATATAAAGTGTCTACCGTATAAGTAATGATTAACTTTTCTTATTTCGAAAATTATCGCTAGTGCTTCCTTATCTATTTGAGAATACCCTTTTTCATGAACCGAAAGCGTGCTGAAGCAAATACCTTTGGTGGTGTTAATATTTTCTTTATTTCGTTGAATGAGTAATCACATGATTCTGTTCATTTCCATTCGGAATTATTTTTTAATAAATAATAAAACAGACTTAATATGGTACTAGAATTCTTAATGAATTTTGCGTAGTACTTTAAGTACTTTACCAAACCTAAAAAGGATTTCAGTTCCGTTATGTTCTGTGGATACTTACCTTCTAATATAGCATTAGTTTTATCGGTACTGGTATAAAGACCATATTTATCAATATTGTATAATCTTGTAGTCGGGATGTTGACGACTGGGGTCCGGAATATATCTTAATTGTACTAGGTTATAATTCCATCTGACGGTCGCACATTGGCGCCTTAACATGGCGCCACCCTTGAAACGACCAACCTCCTATCTACTTGCTAGTATATTAATTTGATAGATGAATTAAAACACTTGGTATGATTTCACTTGTTGTTTATTGTTCTCCGACTAGTTTCGACTATAAGTCATTCTCAAGGAGATATGTACAAAAAATAACATTATGCCGGTATATATACTAATTAAAGGTCAGGTAATAAGGGCGGCCGAAATAGGCGAGTTCCAAATTTCCTCGAAATTGTTAAGCGTGGTTTTTCCGCGCTTAATAGCCTTATTGATTTCTAGGCCCTCTCGCAGATTAAGGTTACGTCCCTTATTACCTGAATACAAAATTATCTGCAAAAAAATGGTTATGATTCATTTTTATAAATTTGAAATTTTCAGATTTTGGGATTAGATTTGGACATTGCTTTAATGTAGATTTAAGATCTTGTTGGTACTTTTTTGTTGTACTTTTTTAGAAAAGACAGTTTTACAGACACAATAATTCCAAATTCATCCAATACCCACCATAGAATCAAGTACAGCTCTTTCCATTCCCTCATCCATAGACTAATCCACATTCCACTCTCCGAAAGTAATTTTAAACAATTAAAACGATACCATTTAACAACGGATATAATCAAAACATTATAGAAAACTTAGTAAAACAGAAAAAATTTAAACAATTACAAAAATATTTTTATGCACCGACACGTACCGTAAGTTAATTTGTAAAAAATCTCTCAGAAAATATACAAAAAAGTCTTAAAGGGTACGATTTTAATATTATTATGAATAATCCGATTAATATTCAGAAGTTGCTGGTGAACAACAAATCCGTGCAGAAAAAACTGAACTGCGACTCTGTGTACATCGGGCAGACTGGCAGAAGTTTTGAAACACGATTATCGGAGCATAAGAAGTCAATATTACACAAAAAACTTCAACAGGGCTAGCCCAACATTGCATCGAGAGTAACCATTTTTTGCGGATAATAATCTTACAATTTTGTATTCAGGTAATAAGGGACGTAACCTTAATCTGCGAGAGGGCCTAGAAATCCATAAAGCTATTAATATTAAGCGCGGAAAAACCACGCTTAACAATTTCGAGGAAATTTGGAACTCGCCTATTTCGGCCGCCCTTATTACCTGACCTTTAATTAGTATATATACCGGCATAATGTTATTTTTTGTACGTATCTCCTTGAGAATGACTTATAGTCGAAACTAGTCGGAGAATAATAAACAACAAGTGAAATCATACCAAGTGTTTTAATTCATCTATCAAATTAATACAAAAATGATTCACCACGGGTTAAGTGAGAAATTAATTAATCATTGCTAGTATATTTTAATTATAATTAACATATGCATGTGATAAAATTATTCAATCAAACATGTTATACAACATATATCATAATCAATAAAAAAACTGAGTTGCATTGATCAAGATCCTAAATTAATCCGCATCAGTGGAGCCACTAATAACCTCTATCGGAAGCACACACACACACGCGTCGTCGCTCTTTTAAATAATCCATTACGGCTGCGCACTGTAACTGCACGCACTAGTCCGTCCTTCCCGGAATGATGTTCCTGGATTCGGCCGCTCATCCAACGCATAGGTGGTAAGTTGTCATCCTTAAAGATAACTAATGCTTCTACGGTGACTAGATCCCGATCAGGCTAGCGCCATTTATTCCTGCTCTGCAGTTGACAAAGGTATTCGACTGACCACCTCCGCCAGAAATGTTGCATGTACAGAAGATGCTGCCACCTGGATAGTCGGTTAATCTTCGTATACAATAATTCTTCACATGGTACTGACATCAATGGGTCGCCGATTAAAAAATGGCCAGGGGTTAGGAATGAATTATCTGAAGGATCGGGAGATATAGGAGTTAAAGGTCTTGAATTCAAAATTGCCAAAATCTGTATTAATAATGTATAAAATTCTTCAAAATTTAATTTCGTTTCTTCCATAACCCGTACCAAATGCGATTTTATAGATTTTATAGCTGCCTCCCACAAACCGCCAAAATGTGGTGAGCGTGGAGGATTAAAATGCCAGGTGATTTGCACCTTTGCACAATTGAGAAAAATTTCATTTTGAACATTTTCGCTTTTCAAAAATTCGTATAACTGTTTCAGTTCTCGGTTCGCCCCGACGAAATTCGTCGCATTGTCCGAGTAAATGTTTTTACTTTCCCGCGACGTGAAACAAATCGACGCATTGCCGCAAGAAAGGCATCCGTTGTTAAGCTGCTTACTAATTCAATATGGATTGCCTTTATCGCGAAACATATGAATACAGCAGCGAATGCTTTGATTACCTTTAGTTTTCGAACTCCCTCCTTTATTAAAAATGGTCCGCAAAAATCTACACCACAATGAACGGACCTGCTACACATACGCGTGATGCGGGTAAACTGCCCATTAATTGACTCTTAACAATCGGTTTGCATTTAAAGCAAGAAATACATTTATTAATTAATTTTTTTACGTTATTTTTAAGACAGTCGCCAATACTTTTGCCTTATTATCGCCATACTTGTTTGCACTCCGGCGTAAAAGTTTTTTAAATGTACGTCCCTAATTATCAAGTCAGTAAGTGGATGACTACCTGGAAGTACGATGGGTCATCTTTGTAACAGCGGTTCTTTCAAAAGCAGGTCATTGAGTGCTAGTCCGTGTCGGACTTCGCGGAACCGTCGAAAACCACCCTTAATTTAGTAGTGACACTGTCACTTTTGAACACCCCATGGTGAGGCGGCATGCATGCTTTTTCGGTTCGGGATATTTGGTATTAATTTCAGCCATGTGGCCTAGCTCAATATAGTCCCTCATGAATGCCTTATAACTGTTAGCCACTTCGGGACTAATTTTGAATTTATTTTGTAACCCGTAAAACCGTTTTAGCGCTATGCGTTTCGAATTACCAAGGGATATGTCACACGTTTTAAATGACAAACTAACAACAAATCTACCCGATTGCAAACATTGGGTAGTCTGAACAAAATTATTATTTTATTTTGATTGGACCGTATCTAACTCTCAAAATTTTTTGCAAATCAAAATTTTCCGCACGTGTTACATTGCAATTTTGTAATTAGTGTTACTTCTCCCACCAACTATCCAGCCTAACGATATTTTTTGTATGATAGGCAATTATTTACCCTGTTTTATTTTTCTGTCACAAATTATATCCATAAATAATGGAGCCCCAATTAATAAATCGACCCTTCCCGGAGTATGAAAATTTGGATCTGCCAAGTTCATGCTCGCGGGAAGTTTTAATATTTCCTTCCTAAAAGAAACAACGGGCATATTTTGCATAACTCGCGGTACAATGAAACAATCGATTTCAGCATTATAATTACTAAAACAGGATGTAATAGATAACCTGGTTTTTGAATTAGCAGACGTCTGGGCGTTATTTACCCCATCGATTTGGATAAAATCCTTATCTAATTTTAAATTTAATTGTTCTGCAAAATCTAACAGTGCTCTGCATTTATGAGTTTTACCATGGTATATGTACCATATAATTCACAATTCCGCGGTGAAACCGAAGGATTGCGATGAACGTATACAGAGACGTTTTTACATTAATATTTATTATGCCTAATCTACGGATCCCGCTGGAAAGTGTGACTTGAGGGTGACTTACCCTTAATGTTCCCGGGGTATGTGTGTGTGGGTGTTTCGGTAGGCAGCCTCGGCTTGTCCCGCTTAGGGTTGAACTTGATGGTAGAGGTTTTTGCGCGCACGTTATCTTGACTGTCGCTTACGATACACATCTGCCCGACTCGTGAGTCGCGCAGCGCCTGTCACCCCTTACTCGCGCACTTTGCAAGCGCGCGAACATTTAAATATTAAAAAATCAAACAAGTACGTGACTTAACATTTGATCCTTCTCACGGGAATTAAAACAAAACCGAACATACCGCCCACCAAAATTCCCATGAAAGTGCGAATTTTAAGCAATAATAAAACGATGAAAATAAATTAAAATAAAGTAGGACATGATACGAACAAATTAAAACTGCAACTTAGTCACCAACGTTACTAAGTCTAATTTGGCTCCGGCAACCGACAGAGTTTGACAACCGGCCGCTTTACTAAACCCGCTAATGTGCGAACCGGGATGCACCTTTTCAATTCGACCCATTCGCCACTGAAGCGGGGCATTATTTTCAGATTTAATCAGAACAACATCATTCACCGCCAAACCTCGTGAATCCTTACTCCACTTAGATCGCTGCTGTAATATTTGCAGATACTTAAGGTGCCACCGTTTCCAAAAATCTTGATGTCAGCGCTGCAATAACTGCCACTGTGATAGTCGATTTAGACATCACTTAAATTCTCATCTGGAGGTGCCGTTATAGGTTCTAGGGTGAGGAAGTGCGCTGGGGTTAATGGAGACATGTCATTGGGATCTGAACTCATAACACTAAGGGGCCTAGAATTAAGCACCGCTTCGATTTGAGTAAGAAGAGTAGAAAGCTCTTCAAATGTAAGACTTTGATTTCCAATGACCCGATACATATGTGTCTTAACTGACTTGACCCCCGCTTTTCACAATCCTCCGAAGTGAGGACTGGAGGGTGGATTGAAGTGCCACCTGACACTGAGCGACTCACTAGACACCTTTGCAAATGAAGACAAAAACTTATTTGCGCCTACGAAATTGGTACCGCAGTCACTGTAAATATCTGTACAGCGACCTCTACAGGCAATAAATCTCCGTAATGCCGCGAGAAAAGCATCTGAAGATAAATCCGAGACAGCTTCCCAGTGAAGTGCCTTCGTACAAAAACAAACGAAAATGCAATGTACCATTTTTGTGTCCTAGTTTCACGTCGGCGAGAAAGTGTAGTGGAAATAGGGCCTGCAAAATCAACATCCGTATGAGTAAAGGGCTTGATTTGTGAGACTCGAGCTGCCGAAAGGTTTCCCATTATTGGGGTCGAAATCGAAGGACGAATCTGAAAACAATGATAACAGCTTGCGAGGCGACGTTTAATAACCCTGCGAGCTGACAAAATCCAGAATTGTTGTGCAATTAATGGTGCAAATGGATTTGATCGATTATCAAATCTGTTAATCGATCACCGCGGGGAAGCAACATAGGATGTTTTTGTTCTGAAGAGAGTTGAGAATGGTGAAGACGACCGCCCACCCTGACGATGCCTTTTTCATCTAAGAAGGGGGGAGATGATTTAGAGGTTTTAAGCACCGATCTCCCCTTTTTAGTCTACTAATCTCTTCAGAAAATACGCTTCATTGAACACAACGAACAATACGACATAAGACATATATGATGAGATATGAGAGTGTGAATATCCACGTTGATTCCCTTTCTGACGGAACTTCAAACAATAAGCGACTATACCTTGAATTTTACGCAACGACGAAAAACGATTTAGAATTTAATCTATGATTCAACTTTTGCAATTAATACAATTTTTCTCTCCTCATCAAGCGCGAGTGATAAGTCTGCACTCGACGAGCTTCGCGGCCAAGAATCATCATTTTCTAGTAAACAAGACGGCCCCGCCCACCATAGCGAACACTCGAGTAGTGCCCGAGGAAGCAGACCACGAGATGCTGGATCAGCTGGATTAGTCAAGGTCGATACGTTAAACCATGAATGAGGAATTTTTTCTTGAATGAGAGATACACGATTACTAACGAAAGTCTTCCACTGATGTGGCGATGAATCCACGACATTGCTACCGTGGAATCTGACCAAGCAAATATTTTATCAAATGTTAAGGTGTTACGATAAGTTTCGACGACAAATTCAACGAGTTCAGCTAGTAGAAGTGCCGAACAAAGCTCTAAACGAGGAATAGATATTCTCTTGAGCGGTGCAACCTTGGACTTGCCACACACAAAAAAGACTTCTACATTTTCACAAGACTTTACTCGACAATAAACGGCAGCTGCATAGCCTGCTTCAGAAGCGTCGCAAAAGCCATGCAGTTCACAAACTTCTGTGCAATCTCAATTAAGACGGCGGGGAATGAGAAGCGACGACAAATGAGTGATTTCCGCCTTAAATTGAGACCATTTCGAAATGATATCTGGTGGAGGAATTTCATCCTAGCCAATATTCATTGTCCACAAATGTTGTATGAGACTTTTTGCAAAGAATGTTAAGGGGGTGAGAAATCCAATGGGATCGAATATCCTAGCAATCTCCGATAATATGTTTCGTTTAGTACAGGATCGCTCAGTCTTTTAGACTTTGAAGAAAAAACAATCTATATTTGGGTTCCAGTGCAATCCTAAAACCTTAACAGCTGAATTTGGTTCTCCTTGAACTAGTGATAAAGAAGTAGTTGACACATCATATACATCTGCAAGGAGATCCTGACAATTGCTCGCCCATTTACGCAGCTCAAACCCCCCCGAGTTCAACAACAAACTGATGTCTGATTTCAAAGAGCTAATGTTCTAGACGCCACCGGAAATTGATCCTTTTCCAATTCAGCTACTTTTTGGATTTTTGGATTGTATGCAGTGCTAAGTATGGAGCCGATGATACTCCATAGGTGACTGTATTAAGCTGATATACCTTAATATCTTCTGAAGGCGAAAATCGCCACAAAATGTATTGATATACCCAATCTTCACGTATGACATTAATCTGGCGATACATCTGTTTGATATCAGCCGTAAATACGACCGAATGAAGTCTAAACCTCAACAAAACTAACGCTATATCTGTTTGCAATTTAGGTCCCGTGAACAAGGTATCATTTAGAGAATACCCATTAGATGCTTTACATCAGTGTTTCTCAACCTTTTTAAGCCCATCGCCCACTTTATTTGGTCTAAGTCCTTAATCGCCCCCCTTACTCATAGCAACTTATTCTATATAAAGGAATTATTTAAGTGCGCATTTAATGTCAATGTAAAACAAAATCCAAGAACATTTATTATACTTTAATATACAGGTAATTACAGAATTTAAAAATAATTAAATTTTAAGTATCAATGAGAACCTTGTGGTTGATGTAATTTACATAGTTTTTCAATATCTGGTTCTAAATTTGTTAGATACAATCGTAAGTCACCAGTATTGCAAATTTTAAGGCGATTTCTTTGCTTTACTAGCAATTGTGCTACAGCACTGAACCCTTTTTCAACCAAATACGAAGTTGGAAACGCCATAAATAAAAGTTGAATTTCCGACCAAAGTGGCTGCACTAAGTTTCGAATTTTAACCCAAAACTCTTCCAAACTATTCTGTTTGTATAAAAGTTGTGCCTCAAAATTTGATTGGAAGTCTATTAATATTTCTTGAAGATGTGCTGGTACATCTGAAGCATCAACTGTAAATGGGTTAATAACCCAATTAGGAATGTTAATATTCTCAATATCCTGGAATCATAGTTGCATATCTGCGATTAGGTTTTCCAAATGCTTGCAATATATTTCTATATTTTCTTCTTGTAATTGTAGATTTATTTTGCTTAAGCAAGGAAATAAGGCAAATTCTTTTCTAACAATATTATTTTTATATAATCTTAACTTATTTATGAAACCAGTTATCAAACTTTTCATTGTAATTAAGTTAACATTATTCCCTTGTAATTTCAGAAGAAGTTCATTTATTTTGCCATATATATCTGCTAAATATGCTACATCGCTTTTTAAAATAGCCATCTCCATAGGAATATTATAATTAATGGATTTTAAATATTCAATAACTGTATCAAATAAGTCGAAAAATCTATTGAAGCAAGGTCCTTTAGATAGCCATCTAACTTCCGTGTGAAATAATAAGCGTTCATAATCCTTATCATTTTCATGACAGAGTTGCCGAAATAGCCTATCAGAAAGTGGGTGTGCTTTAATTTTGTTGATTATGGTTATGATTAGATTCATTGTTTTCAACTAAATGTTGCCTATGAATTATGCAATGAATAGTAAACATATTAGGATTTTCCTTTTTTAACATCGTTATAAAACCTCGATGACGTCCTACCATAGCAGGGGCTCCATCAGTTGCACGAGCTATTATATTTTTTAAATTAATGTTATTTTGATTTAAATAATTTTTTAAACATTCATAGATTGATATTCCTTTGGTATCAGTGACTAGAAGTTTGCTAAATAGCATTTCTTCTATGAATTTATCATTTTTTATATAGCGAACATAAGCCATTAAAATTGCGTCACTATCTCGGACAGTACTCTCATCTAATTGTATAGAGAACTCACATGTTTGGAGATCTGCAATTAATTGATCTTCAATGTCTTTACCCATTTCATTAATTCTTCTTGATACTGTGTCGTTACTTAAGGGAATCATAGATATGATGTTATCTGGATTTGCTGAAGTCAATTTAAGAACTTCCCTCATCACAGGAATTAATAATCTCTCTCCAATTGTATGAGGTTTTGCATTTTGGGCTATTATACGTGAAATTTTGTAAGACACTTCCAATCCCTTATTTATATTTGTGTTCGCTGTTTGTAAAGTCTTAGTAATTGTGTTTCTTTTAGTAAAACTAACCTTTAAGTTTTTGAAATAATCAATATCCTTTTCCATTTTATCTGGATGTTTCCTTTTTAAATGTTCTAACATTCTTGATGGTTTCATGGCTTCATTGGAGAATACTTGAGTGCATAGTAAACACATAGGTAGTTGATTATTATGAGGCGATGTAATAAAGCCGAATTTTACGTAATCTACTGAATATTGCCGGCATTTTTTTTTCTGTGACATGGTTGATCCTTGAAATAAAACTATAATCAGCATAAGCGGTAATTGACATTTTAATAATAATTAACAGCGAAAGTATTTACCAATAAAATAAATGTGATAAATAAACACTACTAGCAAGTATAAATCCAGTCTAGGGAATTACATAGACGACGAAAATGTGGAACTAGTCACTATGAAGCTCAATGCTATAACTACATTCGAGGCGCAGATGAAGAAGAGATCGAGCCACTCATTTTCGGCTCGTTTATATACACTTTAGGTCGAAAGCTAGACTCCGCCCCGTGCAATGTGAAGTTGTAATGCGCGCACGGCGAGAGTTCGACCTCGCTTTTCTATAAATAGCGCTGCGCACGCTCCGACTTGGTTTTTGCCTTTCAGCTCTCGTACGGTGAACATCGCTCGCGCGAACAGCGCAAATATTTTTCTTTACAATTAATAAAAGAATATACGAGTATAATAAATTCATTATTTATGCACTTTTTCGTCATAAGCACGCAAACGATTATCGCCCACTTAAAGTCGCAATCGCCCCCCAAATGTACTTGACCCAAGAATCGCCCCCTTCAACACGGCTATCGCCCCCAAGGGGGCGATATCGCCCACGTTGAGAAACACTGCTTTACATGAAGCATCAAACACTACTCTAAGCTTAGTGGTAAGGCTATCAGGCTTTTGAATATAATGATGGGGTATGAAATACATTTTAACTTCATCTTTTTTTTTTGTGGCCGGGAGGTGGAAATTTTTTTAAAGACTGAGTGTGGGAGTCCCCAGAACTATACTGGTATACCCACTAAAAACCACCTCCCCAAGTCGACCCTGACACCCCGCGGAACCGCCGTCTGGCATTACTTCACGGGGTGTAGGGTGTCGTCTGCGTCGGTGATGTGTGCTTGTGTATGATGAGTGTGTGTGTGTGTGTGTGTGCCACCCCGTGGAACCGCCATCAGGCATAACATCACGGGGTATCAGTGTCGTTGTGTGTGTGTGTGTGTGAGATGTGCGTGTGTGTGCAATGAACGGCTCGGGTACGTGGGGTCGCTACTTCCAAATGGCTGTGCACGTCAACCACCCCTGCGGGAATTTTATCTTCATCTGTCGGGTATGACTCTAAAATCTGCATGTGACCAGAATCCAAATAATCCTGCATGAAATCAACATACGATTTATGAATAGACGCATCCTTTAATAACCGACGTTCTAATGAGAAGAATCGCCGCAAAGCAATTTCCTTCGAATTAGGAAACTTAGGATTATCCACACTAAAAAACAAAGGTACCGAAAACCTACCCGAATCATCCCGAACATATTATGTGGAGTATATTTCTTCAGCTTTAATGTCTTCAGCTGAAGCTATCGAATTTGTTCCAACTCCCAAAATTTACTAATAGCCCTATCTAATGGGCCAGTAGTGACACAAAATGAATGACAAAATGAAGATTGTTGAAGACCAGCCTTTCCCAACCAAATAAGGTATTTATCGCGACGGGCGAACTATTCCCCCCACCCAATTTTCCATCCAGCAAAGATGAAGGGAAAATTTCAGCTGCTAACAACATATCTATTCGACCTGGTGTACCGAATGTATCACTATCATTTCGTTGTCCATTTATAGCCACAATATGCAGATTATTTCTAAGGGATTCGAAACGAACATCATCCATGAATTTTATTTTTGTGGCAGGTGTCCAATACATCCTCAATCTGGGAAAACGAATTATGCCCATGAAGCTACAAGTTGTTGATATTTTTTTTTTATTGCAATAAAAATCATTGGAGGAATTCTATTATTATCTAAGAATGCACAGAAAACAACACCCAGTGATGGTAATTGCGTACACAAATTTCAAAGAGTTACGACAAGAATTATTTGGGCAGAATCCTCAAACATCTTACGTTCTATTTATCAAAGATATCTTACAGTTCACATATCAGTAAAAGTTTAATCAATATTGGGTTTCACGCAGTAATTATTCATACTTACCAAATAGATTGTTGAAGTTATCGGCATCCATCTCGCACGACATTATAAAACACTTATTTACACACAACACAAGTCAAGTAATGAAGTAAACTGCGCATGTATTTTGTTTAGGAGGCTTTTTTGAAGTGACTTCTAGTGATATACAGCAAAACTATGGATTGTCATAGTAAGTAGAGACATGTAAATGTTGCAGTGGCAATTGCCATCGCCAGGGATGAAAGGCAAATTTATACTTGTAATGATAAAGTTTAAATAAAACAATTTATAACTTTGTTTTACCACTATAAAAAAAATATGTAGTGGTAAAACAAAGTTATAAAGTGTTTTATTTAAACTTTTTATTAAAATGCACCACCAAGTGAACGCCGCCATCATACAAGAAGTATAAATTTATGCTTTAGATAATTTAATATATTTAAATAATATGATTTAACTTTTTATTTTATATGGTTAATGTTATATATTCCACTTTAATTTTATTTTTACTTTCCCTATATAGTATATATAGGGGGAGTATTGTTTTCGTGATTTTTTTTTCAAAAATTTTTTTTGCGGAAATATCCGTTTTGGGGTCCCCTGAACCCAAAACACTAATTTCTGGAAAAAAAAATTGTGTCTGTGTGTGTGTGTGTGTGTGTGTGTGTCTGTCTGTCTGTCTGTCTGTCTGTCGGTGGGTGCTGTATCTCAAAAACGAATGATCCGAATGGCATGAAACTTTAAACTTAAGGTTTGATTGTTAAAAACTCGATCTGAAAAGCTTTTGGTAAACATTCATAAACCGGAAGTGGTTGTTTACTCGAGGCGTTTTTTTTGATTTTTCGTGATATTTTTCTAAATATGAAGATTTTTAAAAAACGGTTCAAACAAAAGTTAAAGGGAATGAAAAACTGAATAAGTTTTATTTGAACATGTTTTTCATAAAATTTTTAACTTTCGAGAAAAAAAATAAAAATTGAATTGAAGATTCCGTTAATAAAGTTATAATTACGACGCATAATATAAATTAATACCTGAAGTCGAAGGATTTTGCATTGAAAATGTTTGAGGATTATTATCTATGTTAAAACTATGTAAATCCTTAGTGGAGTTATCATTGGTAACAACGATATCGCCTATGCGTTTTTTGTTTTATTAAGCACAGATTCCTCAACATAGGACTCGGCAATCGTGTCGCTTTTCGACCCTCCACACAGTGGACGATTTGTTGAATCTAGCTAAACATTTAGCTCCAGAATTGTCTGCAATATTTAAAATTATAAATAATGATAAAAAATATATTATATTAAATTAATTTAATATTTTTTCTTTTTAATATTTCATATAAATGACCATGTAACGTAACAATTGTCTGACCAAGGCTATGCATTGAGCAGGGCAGTCATCTTGTTGCCAAAACAAATTATTAATTTATTTGAGTTAAAACTTTCAACACAAACTTCTATAAACTTAACTATAAACTTCTCCTACCATCTTGCCATAATACATTTGCATCTCGATCTTCATTTTAATTTCATATTTCATATCAGCAGAAGAACTTTTTTATTAAAATTAAATTAAAAAAACAATACATATATTCATTTGCACTCCAGCCTAATAAGCAATAGTAGGAACCAGTAACTCCAGAGCTATATTTGTAAAAGTGCCTGAATTAATGTTTAAGAAAAATGCGGTCGCTATAATTAAACAAACCAATTTATTGTTACATATATTGTAATAAAGCATATTGTAGCTTATATTTAAGACTAAAAGAAAGAAACGTAAAGGTTAAAATTTCTTAAAGTGTGGTATTTTTCCAAGCAATCAACCATATGCATTGGAGGTTTATTGGGACAAGTATCACAAAATTCCACAGTTTCCCGTCTCTGCCCTCGTTCTTGCCTGTTGGAACAAACTACACAATCCCTTTTTTGCCCTTCCGCAAGATGTGAAGTCTTTTGTCAAGCCTAGCTTCTTGATATGAGTAAAACACAGTTTGGCACTTTTTTCACATATTTTATCATCTAGCATTTAATAAAATAAGTGAAAAAGTGCTAAACAGTGTTTTACTCATATCAACATTTTCACGTACTCAAACAACCCAATTACTAGCTTCTTGATTTGAGGTGGATGATCTTGGTCGATCTTCCCCTAATTCGCCCACGAGTTAATCGACAAATCGCTTGACAAACTTCAAATGGGACATGTTTTTTTTTTTTTATTTTTATCAATTTTTATACATTTATATAAAATATATGAATTTATACAAGATATCTCCATGCCCCAAAAAAACATTTTCCTCCACCATTTGAGGGATTTTCTAAGAAAACAGTAGGTTGATGCATACTGATGCGCGCGATCAACACCACCCATAGAGTCCGTGCAGTTAACAACTACTTTAGGTTTTTCAACATTTTGTTGCTCACCACCTCTTAAAAATCTTGTTTTTGTAAAGAATCCAGTACTATCACTGGTGCTTAACAACGTCACGACTCTTTTATCCTTCCAGGACAATATCATTGTTCTTCCTTTTTTGTAAGCAATCGATTTATTTACACCAAATCTTGGTTTCTTGATTGGGTCAGGTATGCCCTTGCGGTTAATTTTATTAAACCTGTTTTGTGTTTGTGGCATTTCATTTTTAGTAATTCCTCCGCCAGTACAATGCTAGTATAGTACATGTCTGTATACATGTGATATCCGTCAGCACCTGGTATGTTATTCAATAGATTGTTATACAAATGCAGAGGAATTCTGGTACTGACGGGCCATTCCGGTTTTATCAGATTATTTGATGTAATACTGCCATAATATGGGAGAATGTTATAAACATATCCAGTTTCTGAATCTGCTAAAACGTATATCCGTATTCCCCATTTAGTTGGCTTGTTGGAATTTTATGTTATGAAACTAATTTTGCCTTTGAATTTGACAATAAATTTATCATACATATATTTTGCCCTGGTATAAAATATTCTGCGAATTTTGCATTTAGGTATTCCAAAAAATTACTAACCCGTTCTAGTTCTTATATCGCTCCTTTGCTGATATACGGTTTTTAAATGTAGTATCCAGAACAATTGATGTAATCTTTTTCTAGTGAACACATTTGAAAAGAAAGGTATTTCACTAGTTGACCAGTAATCTTGCAAATTTGGCAAAACCATGGTACCTATATTCAAGATTACTCCGATAAAGGCCCAAAATTCCTCCTTGTTATTGTCGCACCATGAATGTCATATTGAATTTTGACGCGGAGTTTTTGTTTGTAATTTGTTGGTGGCGTATATATTCGTCTCTGATACAATTTCGGCCACCAACTCCTCTGTAAAATACAGCTTGAAAAATTATACAGGTTCATCAATATTGAATATTTGTGGCCCTGGAACTATATTTCCCGTTGAAAAGTTTATTCTTGGCAAGGGAATACCATTTCCCGTAATATCACTCCATGTCTTGGTGTCTGCCGGTGGTACATCTTCTTCCTCTGAATCCGATTCAATAATTTGAATTCTTTTTTTTTTCTCACTATTATAACTTCACTATCGTCACTATCTGTCCCAAAGACATCACCTAGTAATATTTCACTCAAATCATCTCCATGCAACACAAAATCTAGTTCGTCTTCCACATAACTTATTTCACAACTTTCGTCAATATTTTCGCCTTCCATCTTCACTACAAGAGGGATTATAACGTAATAATTATAACGAAACAAAATAAAACACTTACCATTGTATAAACATAAAATGCAGATCACACACGTTGTAACGCAAACATAAACACTTTTGATTATCTAAGAAGCGCTGAGTGAGATAAATAAGCGTGTCGCAAATGCGGCGACACTGGATTTATTCCTAACATACGAAATGTCGCAAATGCGGCGACAATGGAGTGCAAAGGGTTAATATTGATGAAGATGACATTCAATATATATATATTTTGTAAGACGCAAAGTACATATATCAAATAAAAAACAATTTATTGAAAATTTTACATTTTTGTTTAAATTTATTGTATAACATTGTTACATTTGAACGTAGAAAATAATGCAACACCTAATTTTTTTAAAGCACGTCCTCTACCTTTCGCGTTACGAGATAAAGTAGAAGATGAAATTGCGAGGTTAACAAATTTAAATATAATTGAACCGGTAAACTATAGTCCATGGGGTACACCAATTGTTCCAATTATAAAAAGAGACGGTAGTATACGTCTATTTGGTGATTATAAAGTAACAATAAACAATGTTTTAGAAATTGATAAATACACAAATTATTTGTAAAATTACAAGGAGCTTGTTATTTTAGTAAATTAGATCTTTCAAATGCTTATCAGCAGGTTAAGTTAGATGAATATTCACAAATATACACCACAATTAGTACACACAAGGGTCATTCGCAGAAATGGAACTATCGTGCAAACAAGCAGCGAAATTGGTACTGGGTGAGTGAAGGGTTAAATATAGTCTGTTCGTTGGATCTTTGGTCGTACGTAACAAACTAACGCTTCGAGAAACGACGAAGGCATTCAATCTGACAAAATAAAGCAAATGCGTTAGAAAAAGAACGCACTCTAAAACGTATAATGATAGACATACTCACAATTTGACGACATGAAAGTGATAATAGTGTGACAAAGATGGAGCGCTAAAGTGGTCGTCCGCCTTCTATTCAGGCAAAAATGCAAACTTGAATCACGCGGTCGGCGCGGCGGTGTTTACCGTCCTTTTAATTTTATAACCTACAAATTTAGTTACGTCCGTCAATTATTCGTGTCCAGTGAAATTAGTACAATTGTTATAATAGTTGAAGTGTTATTCGTGTGAAGTTTCAATAATCTATTGAAAAATGCCGGGAAAACGATTAAGTTCGCAAGCGCAAACAATGGTGATCAACCTTTTGAATTATTTTGAAGCCGAAAGGGTTAATTGTGGTCACAAAATTACAATAAATAATGTTAAATTAATCAAACAATCCTCTAGTTATCAATTAAACATGCTAGAGGCTATACAAATGAAAAAACACGAAAATAAATTATTAAATTTTGATGTAAGCCTTCACCTTAATCCGGGTTTTTTCCTTAATACCTCTTTTCCAAGTATCGTCGTTAAACCCTGTTTTCCCTGTAATTACCGCACTGTACCCTCACTTTAATCTGCGTTTTTGTTTAGTATATAAGCCGAATAATTTTAGTTTTGTATTTAGTATTAAAACATTGATAATGGTCACTTTATGTCCGAAATATATATCTGTAAACTTAAATAAAATTTGTGAAGAAAGGTTTTTAGTGCTTATTAATTTAATCAAATTTATCTTCACGTAACTCACAAAAACCAAATTACCAAACAAACCCGTTCAACACCACCAACAACTACTTGTATTTAGGAAAAGAACAATGATTATCATTGGCAAACCTTGAAAAACATGTTGTTTACTAGATTTAAGATCGAGAATAAATCACAGTTACACAAAAAAAAAAAAACAATAACAAACACTCCTGGGGTGATAGTTTGTTACTATTAATTTTATAAGTTGGCATGTTTATTAAATTAAAAACATCAATATTATTATTAACAAACAGGGTAACATTATTGTTTACACCAGACGGACAGTTCTAGTAATTACAAACAATCTAATAATTTTTTATAAAAAGTATTTCCTTTGTGAGGTTATTCTAATTACTGCCCTTATTGACGAGACATAGTAATTTTAAAAACTCCTTTTAATCTGATAATATTTCATATATTTTGTTGAAAAATATGTTAGGTTATTTTAAGCCTACAGTGAAAGGTAAATGGCATTTTTGATAATATATATACATATTTTATTATTTTTATTCTACAATATTGTTTTAGTTAGTTAAATGATGTCAAAATCATCGATGGCACATATTCAAACCCTTTCTGAGACAAACTTAACAAACGTAAGAGAATAATAAAATGTATTTAAAATCAATTTTATAATAAAGCTGTACTGAAGAGAGCGAAAGTTCGAAACACGTGTCTGCAGATGATTATAAACTTGAATGCTAGATTTTTTAATTGCTTTTGCTAATTTAATTTAATGAAATCAGTTTAAATTCAATTTTTGTTTATAATTTTTTAAATTATAGTCACATTTAAACAATCTAAAATACACTTGATTCATTTATTAGTTTATTCAACAGAAATAATTTCATTCAAATTAGTGTTGCTTTGATAGTTGTACTATTCGTAACAAACGTTTTGTAGTCTTAGTAAGACTCATTGTTGTAGATTCACGAAATGTTTTCGTATTTTTAAATTAAACGTAAGAGATATTTTATTTAGATTAAAACAAAGTGTGGAAAGTTAGTGTTGAAAAAAATGATATATGTATTCGTATTATTTGGGATTAAACAATTTTTTTTTCAAAATCAAGTTGGTCTGAATTTGTGTCACATTTTTATATTTTTTTAAACAATATCGAAATAAGTGTATGTCATAAACAGTTATCAGTTGTTTGTTAAAATGGCACCACTGCAGATTCCCTTACTGAAAAAAGTCATATGGAATTCTAAATCATTACATCTTTACTTTAACAATTGGATAAGGTTAGTCTTCTTTGAGAAGGGGCGTTGGTATTGCTTCCTTTATTCGAACTCACTCACTTTGTATTTCATCGAAGTAGTATTAATATTCTACTGTTCTTGAAACTGAAAATTACAGGCAAATGTTTCGGGGTTATTAGTGTTAGAAATGTGAATATATCGCCCTTCATTTTTAATTGATTAAGTTCACGTAACTCAACATACAAATTATGTTCTTAAAAGTAATCTATGTGTCATTAAAATTTTAATATTTATAAACATTTTCCAAGTAGATTGCTTAACCTATTGCATAAGCTGGTTTTCAGGAATGGTGTTATTGTAATGTAATCCGTTCGTCGTTTACTATTATAAATAGTGTTTAGTAAATATACGCATAATGTTATTGTTATTAAATATAATAGTAAACAGGCATTGACGCAGCAATAAACATTCCTTGAGGAAATGCTGAGTTTGTCAATACCTGGTTCCCATGAACTGGCGATAATGACCTAATGCAAGGATGTTTACTTGCATCAGGCTCGTGCCCTAGAAATAGTTAGTATATAAGACATTTTTGTATTAGATTAAGATATAGATAGATATAGACTGTCAGAGACTGATTTAGACTACGCTAGACTAAGAACGACGATGTAACCGTCCATAGTTGTGTATATTATACTATGTATAATAAATTACCACTTATTTGTAATATCCGAGTATAATTGATGTCAACCCGAGGCTGAGCTGTACCACTGGAAGAATCTGCATTCAACAACCGATCCCGGCATATCACATGGCGATCCTGCTAGTGCCATAATCATATGGCAAAACAACGATCCTGCAAATCATCGACGAAGAATCCACGAGAGTAAGGACTACAATATAGACAGCAGACAATCCAAAGAAGAGGCAATAATGGCAGAAGTAAGAATCAGCACACCCAATGGAACCATCAAGGGAACAAATATTTTCTAAATTGGGGAGCCGCAGCCATCCTGTTATTCATCATGGACATCATAATTTTTATTTGGACACACATAAGAAGATACAGCACGAAGAATACAGCATACACACCAAACAAGAAATCATGCGGAACTGATGGGAGCTGCATAATACGGTATAAATTAAGGTTAGTTAAATAGGATATGGAATTAGAGAATTTAAATGTTATTATTAAAAATTCGACGCCAATTTTATAGCAAGTGTTAGGGAATTATTAGTTCAATTAAGATATAATCTATCCTTTAAATTAGATAAATTAGCTTTGAGTAAATTAGAAAAACCAAGTTTTTTCACAATGGGTGAAAAATTCGATTTAAAAACGGCGACAAGCTTATTACCGGTAATGAATGGTTCAGAATGTATTACAAAACAACTCATTCGAGCTATCGAATTATACGATTCCTTACTAGCTGCGGAAGATAAACAATTATTAACTAATTATATTTTGAAAACGCGCCTATCAGAAAGTGCAGTAATTCGTTTAAAACCTTATTATATGTCAAACACAGAGTTGATTAAGGATTTGAAAACACATTTTTTGACTAAAAAATCAGCCCCAGTTTTATCCAATCAACTTAATTCGGCAAAACAAAATGGTCGTAATATTGAGCAATTCGGCAGACAAATTGAGGAGCTAATGGTGAACCTCACCATTGAGCAAGCTGAAGGTGACGATGTCGCTGCTAGTATACTTAGGGCAACTAACGAAAAAAATGCAATAAATTCGTTTGCGAATGGTTTAAATAATCCAGAACTGAGAACAATTATCAAAGCTCGTAATTATTCAGAACTTAACCAAGCTATTCGAGGAGCTTTAGATGAGGAATTAATTAAACAATCCCAACAGGTATTTCATATAGGTAAAAATTTTAATAATAGAGACAATTGTAATAATAGAGGACATTTTAAAAATTCTAATTATAGAGACAATTTTAATAATAGAGGAAATTATAGTAACAGAGGAGATTTTAGGAGAAGTTATTCTGTTCAGGGTAACGGTAAAAATTACTGTAATAGGAAAACTAGTGACAAATATCACAATAAATATAATAATAATACTAATAATAAGGGCATAAGTATGCGCGGGAATAATGGTAAACGTGGTTATTTTATGAACCAAGAGAATTCATCATCGCAGAACACTGAAAATAAAAGCTTAACATTTTTTCGAGGCTAAACGAAACAGTGTAATTTTTAATTTAAATGGATTGAATGTTGTAAAATTAAGATACAGAGAGAATGATTTATTATTTTTATTAGATACGGGTGCGTCTGTTAGTGTAATTTTCGATAATGTAATCGCGAGTAATGAAATTATTAATGATAAAGATAAAATAAGGATTAAAGGAGTTTCGGGATGCACAATGTCTCAAGGTTCAATAAATATTGCATTAAAAATAAACGGAGAGCTTGTAAAACATGATTTTTTATTATTAAAATGTTTTGAAAAGGGTATACATGGTGTAATAGGATCTGATTTTTTTGAAAAATATAATGCTATCATTGACTACGAAAAATTTAATTTTTCATTTTGGATTGATAATAAACAAATAGTTATTCCAATGGAATCAAAACACAGTCAATATATTACCATACCAGCAAGATGTGAGATAATTAAATATGTTACAGTAAACGTAACCGAAGATGTTGTCGTCTTACTAGATCAAATATCTGAAGGTATTTTCGTGGCGGGAGCAATCGTTTGTCCACGTAATAACAAAGTACCAGTTAAATTACTAAATGTACGAGAGGAGGAAGTTCAAATAAAAAACTTTATACCAAAAATCGAAATGTTAATAAATTATGAAGTGGCAAATTTTAAAAGCAAACCAAAATCTGTTGAAAGAGTCGATAAATTAATTGGATTAATTAACACTAACCATCTTAATAATGACGAGACATTTTCATTGCAACGAGTATGTGCAAAATATGCAGACGTGTTTCAATTAGACGGCGATCCGCTGACCGTGACCAACATTTATAAACAAAACATCAACCTTGCAAAATCAGCAACACCAGTCTACGTAAAACCATATCGCTTACCACAAGCACAGAAACACGAAATCCACACGCAGTTGGAAGATATGTTAAAGAATGATATAATTGAAGAAACAAAATTGAAATGGTCATCTCCGTTATTAATAGTACCAAAGAAAGCTGATAGCAACGGAAACAAAAAATGGAGAGTAGTAATTGATTATAGACTTTTAAATAGGCAAATTGAGGATGATAAATTCCCTCTCCCTAACATATCTGAAATATTAGATTCATTATCAGGAGCAATGTATTTTTCTCACTTGGATTTATCGCAAGGATATTATCAAATTGAATTGGAACCTTCTAGCCGTAAATATACTGCCTTTATAACAGATCGGGGTCAATATCAAATGAAAAGACTTCCGATGGGCCTAAAAATTAGTCCGAGTGCATTCTCACGAGCCATGACTATCGCTATGGCAGGGCTAAATTACGAGAACTGCTTCGTTTACTTAGATGATTTAATTGTATTTGGGAATAATCTAGTAACGCATAATAAAAATCTTACTAAAGCATTACAAAGACTGCGAGACGTAAATTTAAAACTAAATCCAAACAAATGTAAGTTTATGCATAAAGAAATTTTATACTTAGGTCATATAATCTCAGCACATGGTGTTCCACCGGATCCAGCAAAAATTGAAGCAATTCAAAAGTTTCCAATACCTAAAGATTCGACTGAAACAAAACGCTTTGTAGCTTTTGTTAATTATTATCGGAAATACAGGGTGTCCCGTTAATGCGGGGAAATGGCTAGACCATAGATTCCTGGGGTCAAAATATGACGATTTAACGCAATTTATCTATATCCAAAAATTTACGGTTAAGCCGGAATTTGGCTTCAAAGTTTCAATTTTTTTTATTTCTTTTGTTTATAACAATTGAAGGCTTTATTTGATTTGAATGAAACTTATTATTAATAAGTACCATAATATCATACATCATTTGAGTTATTGTTGGCATTAGTGATTGACAGGAAGTATAAAAAACAGTAGTACCACCACTTAAAAACTAAAATATTTTTTTATTGGTACATCCAATAAAATCCAAAAAAATCTACTTGAAAGGGCATTAGATTTAAAAACTTTTTTGACTCTTACTAGTTTTTGATATCTTGTACGGTTTTTGCACAAAAAAATAAAATATGAATATAGTATACTCATTATGCACTCATTAATAAGTAAATAAACTTACTCTATTGAATAAAAATTAAATAATATCAATTAATAAAATAAATCAAAACAACATCTAACACTTTTCAAACAATTTTCTTTGCAAAATCCTAATACAAACAAGATATCTGTTTGTTCCAAATATGAATATTTATGAACTATAATAAAGTTAAAAATTAATTGTTAAAAGACACTAAATAATAAGTATTATACATGATTTACATTTTTTTAACAAAGACGGCCACGAAAAACATTTTTTTTGATTCGATGAAAAACTTGATTTTGTTTTTACTAGATAAAAAATATATATTTTATTTTTTTGTGGGAAAACCGTAAAGGATATCAAATATTATTAGGAGATAAAAAAGTTTTTAAATTAAGTTGTCTTTCAAGTAGAATTTTTTTAGTGTTTATTAGATCCACCAATAAAAAATTATTTTAGTTTTTAAGTGGTGGTACTACTGTTTCTTATACTTCTTGTTAACCAATAATAGTCATAATAACTGAAATGATGTACTATATTATGGTAGTTATAAAAAATAAATTTCATTGAAATCAAATAAAGCGGTCAATTGTTACAAACAAAAGAAATACAAATTTTTGAAACTTTGAAGCCAAATTCCGGCTTAACCGTAAATTTTTGGATATAGATAAGTTGCGTTATATTTTGACCTCAGGAATCTATGGTCCAGCCATTTCCCCGCATTAACGGGACACCCTGTATATTCCAAATTTCGCGCAAATAGCAGCACCATTGAATAGATTATCAAAGAAAGGAATAAAATTTGAGTGGACTAAGGAGTGTGAACTTGCATTTCAATGTTTGAAAGAGTCACTAACATCCCCACCTATTTTGCAGTATCCAGATTTTTCAGAAAATAACGAATTTATTTTAAAAACAGATGCTTCAGGATATGCAATTGGTGCAGTACTATCAAATAATAATGATAAACCTATTGCTTACGCAAGCCGTTCCTTAAATAAAGCAGAAAGAAACTATTGCACAATCGAGAAAGAACTATTAGCAATTGTATGGGCTGTAAAACATTTTCGACCATATCTCTTTGCACGAAAATTTACTATTTTTACTGATCATCGACCATTAGTTTATCTTTTTGGCATGACAAATCCTTCAAGTAGATTAACGAAGTTTCGGTTAATATTGGAAGAATATGATTTTGTAATAAAATATATAAAAGGGAAAGATAATGTAACTGCAGATGCATTATCGAGAATAGAAATATCAAAAGATGACTTAATAAAGACTAACAATCAAGTGTGTAACACAATGTATGCGATGACGCGAGCACAGTCAAGGAAAAAATCGGACGAAGATGATGATGAAAATATAGTTCAACGCGAAAGAATTGATCACCCTGGCGTAGTTGAATTGTTAAAACGTCCTACTGATGGAACAGAAATAAAACTTATGAATAAAGCAGAGTTCGAGAAGCTCTTGCAAAATAAAAAGTATGCTTACAAATCAAATAACTTAATTTTTAATGAAATCTCTAGAGAAATATTTATTAAGCAGGAATCCCGATCAGCGTCTGTAGTAGGTACGTCGTTGAGGGACCTGAAACAATTATGTATGAATTTTAATATTCCGGAATTAATTATGGTAAAATCCGAAGAGTGCACGCTATCGGATATGTTATTTGATGACATTGTAAATAATTATAAACAAATAAAAGCAGAAGGCTTGAAAATAACTATACTGAAAGGTAAGCAAAATATTTCTGACCGTGATACAAGGCAAATAATAATGAACGATTTCCACATGTTACCAACTGGAGGTCATGCGGGTATTAATCGTATGTACAATAATATTAGGAAGTATTATTTCTGGACAAATATGCGGAAAGATATAGAGAAATTTGTAAGAAAATGTGATGACTGTCAACGATATAAATATTCAATTCCAAACCGAGAACCCATGTCTTTAACGACAACAGCTAAAACTGCTTTTCAAAAGGTGTATATAGATTTGGTAGGTCCATTAGAAACAGATAATTATAATTTTAAGTATATTTTAACAATACAGTGTGAGTTATCAAAATTTGTTGAGGCTTATCCGTTAGAAAATAAAGAATCTGTCACAGTAGCTCAAGCATTGGTGAATAATTTCATACTACGGTATGGCATTCCAGATGATATTGTATCAGATCAAGGTACCGAGTTTATGGCTTGTATTTTTTCGGAAGTTTGCAAATTATTAAATATTAGAAAATTAAATTCAGCAGCATATCGACATCAAACTCTTGGTGCACTAGAAAATTCACATAAAAACTTGGGTGCATATTTAAGAATTCAAATAGCAAAATATCCAGGTACTTGGAGTTCTTGGATACCATATTGGTGTTTTGCATACAATAATACGGTACATACAGAAACGAATTACATGCCACATGAACTAGTGTTCGGAAAATTATGCAAATTACCATCAAATATTAGAAATACCATAAATCCAATATATAATTTTGATGATTACCCATCCGAGCTAAAATTTCGACTACAAACAGCATGTAAGGAAGCGAGAGATAATTTGATAAATTCAAAGAGTATTCGAAAAGCCAAATATGATGTAAAGAATAAGAGTGTAAAATATAGCATAGGAGATAGTGTAATGTTAAGAAACGAAGTAGGTAATAAAATAGAACCTGTATATAACGGTCCTTATACCGTCGTAGAGATTAAGTCACCTAATATTGTAATTAGAATAAAAAATAAATTAGTAGAAGTACACAAGGATAGAATTAAAATGTATTATAGTTAGAAAAAAAAATGTATCTTTGTAGAAATTTTTTTTCTTAAATTTACGGGCAAGGTGTAATGTAATCCGTTCGTCATTTACTATTATAAATAGTGTTTAGTAAATATACGCATAATGTTATTGTTATTAAATATAATAGTAAACAGGCATTGACGCAGCAATAAACATTCCTTGAGGAAATGCTGAGTTTCTCAATACCTGGTTCCCATGAACTGGCGATAATGACCTAATGCAAGGATGTTTACTTGCATCAGGCTCGTGCCCTAGAAATAGTTAGTATATAAGACATTTTTGTATTAGATTAAGATATAGATAGATATAGACTGTCCATAGTTGTGTATATTATATTATGTATAATAAATTACCACTTATTTGTAATATCCGAGTATAATTGATGTCAACCCGAGGCTGAGCTGTACCACTGGAAGAATCTGCATTCAACAACCGATCCCGGCATATCACATTATTTTAAACATAAACATAACCTAAAAATGAAAACTATCTGTTTTATAGATTTTGTTTTGGCCTGATTTTCATCACCGTGTTAGCCTAAAGCTTTAATAAGGATTATTCCTATGTTTGTTTTGAAGTTGTATTATATTTATTTATTTATTTGATATCAAACAGGCCCAATACAATAAAATATAATAACAGGATAGGCTGGTTATTCGAAAAGAAATATTTGCTCTTTCGCTAGTTTTTTAAGAAAACCAAGGAGTCACAATCGATTGAAATGCAGGTGCTGTTTCCTAATCGAAACATTCTGGCAACTGGTTAAGAATAACGATAAGAGGTTCTGTGCGTTAAAATTCATTTCTTCATAATTTATTTTTATTCAATAGATAGATGTACTTTAGGTGTTTGTTAACAGAAGCTAATAGATAAAAATACAACTTGATTTTTTCATATATTATTGATAGTAGAAAATGAATAAAAAATGCTCTGTAAGAGCAAAGTCCAAATTTCTCAGAAACTAAAGAATGTTACACACGAAATGTATTTAAAGAATTCAATCTTAAACAGATCATTTATTTATTTAAATTGAAATATTTTTTTATGTCTTTCCCTCTCGACAACAGCTACAGACCAGTTTCGATCTAATTTTGTTTTCAACAGTGTAAGGAAACTGCAACATTGTAGACAATAGATGTTACCCTAATGGTTTCTTTATATTTACGGAATGATATTGTATTTAAATTAAACACTTTAATGCAGCGGTCGCCAAACTTTTTGACCTCACGGACCAGTTAATTCATAATTTAAATCCCGCGGACCACTAATAGGATTTTTTAAGTGTTAAATATATTTATAAAAAAAATTGTCATCAAAGAACACATAAAATGTACCTAGTTAATAAAATGAAACTATTAATAGTAACCAAGTTATGAAAGCTTTATTAATAAACCATAATAAAATAAACAAAATAAACAAAAATTGTACAAACAAAACAATTAAAAGATGGTTTAAATATATCAAACTTTTAGCGTTATACATTCCTAGTGTGATGGATGTTCCTGCTTACTTGAAATAAGATTATGGATATTTGGATCCAATGTTGTTACTGCAAGACGGAGAACTGCATTTATTTCAAGCCGAGATCGGTACCGTGTTTTGATGACTGTGACAGATGAAAAGGCCTTTTCACATAAATAAGTTGTGGAGAATTGAATCAGAATTTTCATCGCCTGTTCACTAAGCAAAGGGTATTCACTTTTTATGGAAAGCCAAAACTGAGGTCTTGATAAGGATGAATGAAATTTAAATTTGAGAGTTTCGTCGGACGATAGGTCGATGAGGCTTTCTTTTAGATGCATGCTTAACTTACTATCCTGAATGTTCGCTGCAAACGGATCTATTATCCACATATTACCATGTCTGGGATCTTCATTCTTTGGGTAATAACGAGCAAAAGATTCTGTAAGTGATTCCAAGTGCTGTTTTACTAGGGTTACCACTTGCTGGTTAACATCATTCTCCTTCATGTATTCATCAAAATTAGAAAACATTTGCAGATCGTCTTCAACCAACCGCGTTTGCCACAGTAATATTTTCTTTTGAAACGCATCCATTTTACTTCGTAGTGTGAACACGTCCTTAAGTTGTCCTTGCAAAGATATGTTTAGTTCATTTAACAGGGAAAAAATATCTGTCAGGTATGCAAGCTTTGCTAGCCATTCATTGTCGGACAAGCATTTTTGCAATTTCGGATTATTTTGCTGCTGGAAAAATAATTTGACTTCTTCCCGCAAGGCGAATAGTCGGGTCAATATTTTGCCCCTCGACAGCCATCTCACCTCAGCATGACGAAGAAGATGAGTATACTCGGAACCCATTTCTTCGCAAAGTGCCTCAAATATTCGAGAATTGAGTGCTTTGTGCCGAATTTCCTTTATAATTTCAATGACATTTGATAATACTTCGTGTAGTTCTGGGGACATTTTTTTCGCTGCAAGTTGTTCTCGATGTATAATGCAGTGTGTAGATAAAATGTCTGGGTGACCAACATTCTTCACCTTTACAACAATTCCTGAAAGATGTCCAGTCATATTTGCGGCACCATCTGTGCAGATTCCAATACATTTTTTCCAATCAATTTCATGTTCCCGGAAATAACTATTAAGTGCTTCAAATATCTCAGAGCTGGTTGTTCTACCCGGCAAATTAAGCGAACAAAGTAGTTCTTCATGTAACTCTCCTTCACACTCAACCCTCACAAAACAAAGAAGAAGTGCTTTGTTTGTAATGTCCGTAGATTCGTCAAGTTGTATTGAATAAAATGATGAATTTTTCACCATTTTTATTATCTGATTTTCAATGTCTTCGGCCATATCTTCGATTCTGCGCTTGATAGTATTATTAGACATAGGAATTACTTTCAATTTCTGAACAGCCTGCATTCCCAAAATCTGTACACAGGCTTTTAACATGCATGGCTTAATTAATTCTTCTCCAATCGTGTACGGCTTTTTGCATTTCGCGATCTGATTTGCTATGAGATAGGAAGCCTTTAGTAATGATTTATCTTCCATGGTCATTTTTCTTAAAGCAATAACTTGCTTTTGCATATTTTCATGCATTCTTTTAAAATATTCTAGCGGTTTTTTTGCTAAATCCGGGTGTTTTGAATTCAAGTGTCTTTCAAGTTTTGAAGGTTTTAATGCATCGTTAGATAGGCTTTCAGAACATACAACACAGAGAGGCCGTGGATCCAGCTCACTGTCTGGTTCTTCAATGAATCCAAATTTTAAGTAGTAGGAATGATATTTTCTTGATACTTTGTGTTTTTTCTTCTCTCCACCTCCCGTTCCAACGTTTTTCCTAATGGTGGCTGATGATGACTGTGGAGGGTCTGATTTATTGATCAGTTCACGGTTAGGTGAAGTATTATTAATGTTATTATCGTTCTCATTACCTTTTGCATTACTAAAGAAATGCAAAATATTCTTTTGCTTTTTTTTACTCATTATGGGTTTAATTTATTTGAATCTAAAATAAAATAAAAAGAAATTTAGAAAAGTCAAACTCATTTTATCCCAATAAATATCAAATAAAAGAAAATATGTACATGGTTAAGATTTAAGATCATACCTGTCTTAAATCTATGTGTCAATATATAAAAGAAAATACACAAAAACTTCCTTAATAACCCAACTAATATATTGAATACATTTTGTATTGAACTCAATACGTCCGTAAGCCCACCTTTAATGGCTTCAACTGATATACATATGCGACAAAAGAAGACTGAAACATTAGAAGAGTGCGAAACGAGGCGAGAGTAAGACAAAACATGTGCAATGCAGCTAGAGCTATTTCCAACTCAAGTGGCACACTATGCGCGGCGGTAATTTTGAATTTACGAAATATTATTCAACATGAAAACATTGACTTCTATATACAGTATGGAACAGCCAAATGGAATAAATTCAGTACCTCAATTATTGTGCATATTTATAAAAAGTCTCGAGACACGTCAATTTTAGATTATGAAATGACATCGTGCATCGTAAAAATTTCTTCCCTAAAATTAACCCTCTTTGAGTGACAGTTACAATCCCCAAATTTTTAAACTGGAAGTAGGAGCTTGTGATACCTCATTTAAAGGGTCTTTTCATTCTCTATTCAAAAATGCTACGGTTTTAAAATTTATTGCAGAAATTAACAGTAAAAATTTCATCTGATTTATGAAATTCGCTAAAACACACTAACAACTTAATAATTAATAGCGTTTCATTCTTGATAATAAAAGGGCAAGAAAAAACAATGTCAGTGTGTTGTGTTCTTTATTTTGTTACATTATTAACCCTTTCGTTACGCCGAGCATACGCGTACGTTTTTGTTTCGTGGGCTTCGTTGAGCAAAAAGCGTATATTTTCGATATGAGTTTTTACGGTGTTATATGGCCAGAAACTTATATATTTCACTTATTCATGTATGTTTGTAACAAGGATCGTATGTTTACGTTGTACAAATTCCTGAAATATACTCGCAAAAGTTGAACCCAGATTACGATGAGCGTATGCGTACGTGACTGGCAGCACAACACATGATTCGGCCAGCTGCTTTGTATATTAAACATAATAAACGAAATTGTAACGTATTTAGGTACTATCTGATTTCGATACAATACGGTTGTGTTTCCCACGGTTTTTAACGGTGTCTCCTGTTAAAATTTTAAACGACAATTCTCTAATACCGAAAAACGTACGTATACGTTCGCAAAGACGTCGTATTGGCTTTCAGTTCGAAGAACGTACGTATACGAAATGAGCTATATAGTCCTTATTCAACGCATTGCAACATAAAAGATAGCCCGTAACGAAAGGATTCAGCACGGAACGCTATTAGTTATTAAAAATAAATATTATGAAGTGTGAAAATTGAGGTTATGTATTGACGTAACCGTGCAATTATAAGAATGAAAAGTTTGGTACTTACGGTGTGTTCTATTGTTTAATGTAGATCAGTGGTGTCCAACCCCGCGCCCGCGGGCGCAGGTGCGCCCACGGTGAATCCGTAATGCGCCCACGGAATATTTTCAAATTTTTCTATTTTTTTTTTAAATTTCTAAATATTCTGATTTTATTCAATTATTTTAATTATTAGTGCAATTGGGTGGCTTGCGGTGATGTGCATGCAGGTGGCGTAAAATGCGGTGCGAATGCGTCTACAGTTCGTCCAAATAAGAGAGGCCGGTGGCGCAGTGACAAAAATTTCCCGCCACCGCTTCGGTATGACTCGTTCGTCTTTCGTTGTGTACTATCCGTGCACACAACACAAATCGAACATCTTACCAAAGCTACGCGTTTGTGCATTCTTTTTTTCTCCGAGTGTACTCGGGCATCCCCCGCTCCCTCTCCCTCTGCGCGAAAGCTATTTCAACCGGCCTCTCTTATTTGGACGGATTGTACTTCTGATGTAGTGAGCGCCCGATTGCTATCGTTCAGCGACCGCACGCAGCAGAACGATACGTATATTGGACAGTGCTGTTTCAGCGACGACGCGTCTTGTGTAGAATATGTGTTATAGTTGTCTCCATTAATTCACAAATTTAAAATTATTCTTGGGAACGGTACAAAAATATACCAACAAAAAACATGTCTGAAGCAGGACCAAGTAAACGACCACGGCTTTACACATTTCAGAAGGAGTGGGAAGATGAATATTGTTTCGTGGAAATAAAGGAAAATGCCGTATGTCTTTTGTGCAATCGCAGCGTAACAACTAAAAAATATAATATTGAACGACATTATAAATTGGAACATGAAAAGTTTCATGAACAATATATGCCCAATAGTGCAGTAAGAAAAGAGAAAATAAATACTTTAAAAAAGGCATTAGTAAGTCAACAATCATTGTTTAAGAGGGTGATGTACAAATCAAAAAATGTTACTCTTGCATCGTTCAAAATTTCTCATTTTCTTTTGAAGAATAAGAAATCATACCTAACTGGAGAATTATTTAAAAATGCTTTACTTGCTGGTGCCGATTCACTCTTTAATACTTTTTCTAATAAACAAGAAATAGTTAGTGCTATAAATGATTTACAATTATCACGCAATTCACTCCAAAGAAGAGCAACTGCAATATCGACCAATATTAATGATCAACTTGAATCTGATATGAATAAATGTTCTTGGTTTTCACTTCAAATGGACGAATCATTAGATTTGACAGGAACAGCGCAATTAATAATAATAACAAGAATGATTTTTGAAGATTACTCTGTTAAGGAAGAAATGCTATGTCTTTTGCTACTAAAAGAGAAAACCAGAGGTGAAGATATTTATCTAGTCTTTAAAAATTTTGTTTTGGAACAGAAACTTCCCCTGCATAAATTATCTTCAATTACAACGGATGGAGCTCCAGCCATGATCGGTAAAAATAAGGGTTTTGTAAGATTGTGCACAAAAGATGAATTATTTCCAAAATTTTTTACTTATCATTGCATAGTGCACCAACAAGTTTTGTGCTCTAAGGTTCTTTCACTTAACCATGTTTTGAATCCCATCACTAAAATAATAAATTCTATAAAAGCTGCACCTTTGCAGCACAGACTTTTCAAAAAACTGCTAGAAGACAATGATACCGAGTATTCCGATTTATTAACTTATACAGAAGTAAGGTGGCTTAGCAAAGGCAAAGTACTACAACGTTTTCTTAATTTAATTGTTGAAATAAAAGCATTTCTTGAAGAAAAAGGGGATATTTACGATTTTCTTGACGATGTTAACTGGCTATGTGATTTATCGTTTTTAACTGATATTTATCAGAAATTAAATCAGTTAAATCTTGAATTGCAAGGTCAGAATAAAGATTTCGTAGATATGGTAAGTACTATTAAAGCATTTAAAGCTAAATTAACCCTTTGGATTTCACATTTTCAAAACAAGTCATTTACTCATTTTCCTCAAATGACAAAAATAATTCAGGAAAATCAGATAGACTCCCAAAAATACGTAAATTATCTAACTAAATTAAGTGATAATTTTAACGAAAGATTTAAACAATTTGACGATTTGGAACTGATTATACTTTTCTTTGAAAATCCTATGAATAACGTTGATGTTAGTGTTTTAAGTACGGAATTAAATAAATTTCATAATTCAACAAATATACAAAATTTAGAATTAGAGATTATAGAATTACAAAATGACGTCGCTTTAAAAGCTGTTAACATGGACAAAACATTTTGGAAATTTGTTAATTCATATAAATATCCCATATTAAAAAATTGCGCATTGAAGCTAAAATCTTTTTTTGGATCTACTTATCTAAGTGAAGCCACTTTTTCTTCCATGCAGTTTATCAAAAATAAGTTCAGATCAAATATTACAGATAAAAATTTGAATGATTGCTTAAAAATAGCAGTATCAAATTACAGTCCTGATTTTGAAAAATTGTGTGAAGAAATACAGCACCAACCTTCTCATTAAAGAAGCTAATAATTGTTTATAATATTTATATTTATATTATATGTTTATTTGTTTGTTTCGTTTATGTATTATGATTATAAAAATAATTAACTAGGTAAAAAAATGATTATTAGTATTATTTGTTTATTATATATTTTGTATTATAAATTATAATTGTTTCAATATATTATTCTACCGTTAAAAAAGAATATTTGTATTTTTTTATTTTCCCTCCTGACAATAAAAAAAACACATGCTCCCACCACGTTTTAAAAATTTTTCATTGCGCACTTGCTTTGGAAAAGGTTGGACACCTCTGATGTAGATACTCAGCAGTATATTAATATTAAAACTGATATTAATAACTCACATTAAAAAACTTGAAACATTCAGCAGCAATACGACTTATTTCCCGCGGCGTTATTCTACGCACAGAAAGAGTAAGATTCTGCGCGACAGAGATGGAAGACCGCTCGTCCAATGGCCGCGTGTACAGTATACGACAGAAGTTTTTATAACTTGCCACGTATTGTTATGAATTGAATCATGTTTTAATGCATCTTAAAACATAACTTTCTTTCTTTCTTTCTTTCTTTCTTTATTAGTAAGTATATTCCACATTTTTCTGCGGACCAGCGAAATTTTCTCGCGGACCACTAGTGGTCCGCGGACCACCACTTTGGCAACCGCTGCTTTAATGTATATAATGTATGTACATAAATATGTTACTAAAACTTGACTCACGTTTTGATACACACATGCTTTCATTCATTCTATTCCAGTTATCCTAGAATAATGATAGAAAGAGATACAAGTATATGAATTATTATACAATTCTTAATTAATTATTATACAATTCTTAGTACGAAATCGCATGAGTCACTGTTAGCTCTCGACGGCTCGACTATATCATTAATTATTATGTTATAAAAGTGACAACCGTTATTATCTACATTAATTTCTGAACATAAAGGTCATAAAGGAACATAACCTACAAATTTATCAATTTGACATCAATCATTTACTAAAGTTTTGATTGTTCTTTGTCTATGTTTAAAAATTATATTTAAAAAAATGAAAATTTTCTATAACAAAATATAACATTTTGAAAATAGTAAACAGTTGAAAACTTAAAAGAACATGGTAACAATTTTATATTTAAGTTTCACTAACAACCGTACTAATAGTTAGAGATTAATTCTCGGATTGTAGAATCCTAGATTCATTGTCAGATTTAGTAACTTTTTTAGTAACATTTGAATATCACTGGTTTTACGCTGGTGTCACTTAACAGCTGACGGTATTGTCAATATATTCCGTGATTGTCAGTAAAGAAGAACGTGAAATGTTTGTTTGCAAAGTTAGTTTGTGTGATAAGGGACAAGGAATAAGCATTTTTTTTTTATTTAATCAAGATTAAAGTAAGTACAGTCGATAATTATTTTCAATGAAAATTGTAGAATTATTTTCATTTAATGTTTTTGCAAACAAACTTTACACATGTTCCTCAACTGACAATCACGGGTTATATTGACAATACCATCAGCTGTTCCGTGATACCAACATAAAACCAGTGATATTAAAATATAACTAAAAAATACGACAATTAATCTAGGATTCTACAATCCGAGAATTAATCTCGGTCTATTAGTACGGCTGTAAGTGATTAATGAGAAACAAATACATGACATACCAAAAAAAAACAATTGCATTGTTTTGTCTTTTTGAGTTTTTTAATTAATTTTTTTTAAATTTATTTTACTAGAAGGTTTGCTTTTCTCCCAGTTTCTAGTAAGTTTACAGTTTATTTTCTACTCTTTTTATATGTTTTCAAGATCTTAAATAATGCTTAAAGGTTTATTAAAATTATGTTTGCTTATCATTTGCATTTTATGTTTCTAGGCAAGCATGAGTTAGATTTAGGATATATTTGTTAAATCAAATTACTAAAAAAGCACTTGTCAATTCTATTTTTTTGCATATTTTCAATTTTTAGAACGTTTAGAATCTATCGCACGTTTATCTTTTATTTATTTATTTTTTTCTTAATTTTGTCAGTTTTAACACAATTTTTAGGTTACCTAAAATTGGAAGATTGTATGAAAGCGCACCAAGAGTTCTTGCGCTCTTGCAGACATTTAAAGGACGTGAGCGTAGAGATTCAATGTCCCCTGTAAGAGGACATACGAACGCAACGGTAAAACGAGTGATGTCCCTCGTACGGGGACATACGGATGCAAAGGGTTAATCTAGGATTCTACAATCCGAGAATTAATCTCGGTCTATTAGTACGGCTGTAAGTGATTAATGAGAAACAAATACATGACATACCAAAAAAACAATTGCATTGTTTTGTCTTTTTAAGTTTTTTAATTATTTTTTTTTAAAATTTATTTTACTAGAAGTATTGTTTATTTTTAATGTTTGCTTTTCTCCCAGTTTCTAGTAAGTTTACAGTTTATTTTCTACTCTTTTTATATGTTTTCAAGATCTTAAATAATGCTTAAAGGTTTTTTAAAATTATTTTTGCTTATCATTTGCATTTTATGTTTCTAGGTAAGCATGAGTTAGATTTAGGATATATTTGTTAAATCAAATTACTGAAAAAGTACTTGTCAATTCTATTTTTTGCATATTATCAATTTTTAGAACGTTTAGAATCTGTCGCACGTTTATCTTTTATTTATTTTTTTTCTCTTAATTTTGTCAGTTTTAACACAATTTTTAGGTTACCTAAAATTGGAAGATTGTATGAAAGCGCACCAAGAGTTCTTGCGCTCTTGCATCCCCGACTATAAAATCATACAAATGGACCAGTGACCATTTAGTGGCGACTGTGCCATTATTATCCACAAATCCATCCCCTTCCAACCAACCACTCAACAACCCCACCGACGATCCTGATTTTTACACGTAGTTTTACTCTATTGCCGTGTGCGCGAGCAGCCTATTATATGTGTGAAATTGTTTCCGAGTTAGTTTTCGTTTTCTTTTTTTTTAATAAAAAGGTGCGATTATAATTTTTATTTTATTATTATTAAAATTAAAAGAATAATTCAATTTGTAGTTCCATTATGGGCGACAATACTGATTCAGAACTCGAACATTGTGCGAAAACGCACGAAAAAATTTTCCTGGAAAACCCCCGTCCACTGTGACAACAATCACGAAAAACGTTAAGAAAATAAAACATTCCTCTTAACAGACAACTGCTGTTAAGTGAAAACTTACAACTGGAGCAAATATATGAAGAAAATGGAAAAAATGTCGCATGGTATGCAAAAATATTCTTGTAACAGTCATATGCCAAAAAGCAGTTTGATTTTCAGTTGATTTTCTCTTTTTTGAAGGCGCAAAAAACACTGACGAAACTTTCTTAGTAATCACTGGGTGGTTCACGAGATTCAAATCTCGAACCATTGTCCGTAGCACTAAAGTATGCGACAAAGCAGCGAGCGCTGATGTAGCAGCAGCGGCAGTTTACCCTCAAAAGTTTCAAGAAATTGTGGAACGAGGCAACTAGCCTGCGATCTCATCTTCAATTTAGCGCCCCTGGATTTAAAGCGGCCAAGAATAGACTGATTCTTATCTTGGGATGAATGTTTCTGGTTCCTTAAAATAAAAGCCAATGGTAGTGTACCATTCCCAGAATCCACGGCCTTTTAAAGGTCTTGATAAAAGCTTCCTGCCAATTTTTGGAGATGAAATAAAAAGGGATGGGTCAGTCACTCAGGAGATTTTCACAGATTGGTATAAAAATTATTTTTATCCTACTGTGCTTAAATTTTATAATCTTAAAAAGAAAGGTTATACTCCTATTAGACAATACCCCTGAATATCCGCAAAATCTTGACATCTTAGACACAAGATTGGACGTCAAGCAAATTTACATACCCCCTAAACACAACATCCGTATTACGATCCATGGATGAGAAGCTGTAGTGGTAGTGACATTATAGTTACCAAAAGAAATCGGACAATACCTTTGCCCAGTACAAGCAGCAGCGACGACGACGCAATTCACGATGCAAGAGAAGACAATTATGGGCCATGGGTGAATGTTACAACGCAGGATAATGTGAAGCACAGGATAGGAGCACAGATTCCTGACAACTGTACAAAACCCATTGACTTTTTAAAACTTTTTTGCGGATGAATTGATGGAAAAAAAAGTAGAAAAGACGAATAATTATGCTCCCAATAAAATTAGAATAAAAAGGTTATCAAAGCGATCCACGTGAAATACATGGGTGGATCTTACAGTGGCAGAATTTGAGGCATTTCTAGGTGTTATTCTAAATATGGCCATCTGCAGGAATATTGGTCTGAAAACTTCAATGCTAAAATTACTTTCTTTAGTGCCATATCTAAAATCATGCAAATCTGTTGAATGCTTCATTTGCATACGACAGATCCAAATGATTAAAGTCTTCGGAGTCGAGTGCAAAAGACAAATTAGATTTTTTGGAGAAAAAGTACAAGGAACACTTTCGTTCCGTCAAGGAAAAGTCCCGTGGTTGAGTATGTAGTTAGATCAAAGGCAAAATAAGTTTTATTACTTATAACCGAAATAAACCAACAAAGTGGGGAATCAGGATATATTTGTTAGGAGATGCTAATACTGAATATATATTTATTCCATTTTGCCTCACTACGGAAGCTTAACATCAGAAAATTTAGTAAGGCTTGACCTTCCTATAAGTTCACGAGATGTGCCTCAGTTGTGCCAAAATTTAGTGGAAGGCAATCCTGGCAATAAAGCATTCCATATTTTTACTGACACGTATTATAGAAGCCTACCACTTGCATGAGAACTTCCGAAAATAAACGTGTACTTAACCGGAACTATTAAAATTAACCGGAAATTCGTACACGACTCTATAAAAAGCCCGCAGGTTTCCGAGGAGAGTATATTTGCCTGCAGATCGGGAAACTTACTATTATAGGCCTGAAAAGATAAAAGGGTCATCACTGCACTTAGTAGTTGGGATATTTCGGGTACTCGGCCAATAAACCAGAGTACATACAACAAATATATGCATCATATTGGTTTTTGCGAAAATCGCTCAAATGATGGCGGAAATTATTTTTTTGGGGACTTGAAGTCATGCAGCGTAATCGACCAACGTCTCCAAAATAAGCACCTCCGCGAATAATCCACACGAAAGACCCCTACGGGGAGTAAGTGAGCGTGTGGGTCGTGATGTCAAGCCATGGAATCATTCGTCCGTTCTTCTTCGACGCTACAGTAACCAGTGAACGCTATTTTCACATGCTGCGAAACCAGTTCTATCTCTCAACGCATTGCCTCACATCTTCCATTGCAAACACAATGGTTCATGCAGTATCGAGCTCGCCCCCATACTGCCAACGTTGTGCTTTCCTACACGAAAGATTTGGCCTTAGGGTATTGTTAAACAGATTTTCAGAACGTTATGCAGGAGAAGGATTGTGGCCGCCACAGAGTTCTTGTCAAACAACAAATGTGTTATTCATGAAAAAAATCAGGTGACTTATCGGTCGCCACCCTGTAGTTATATAGGGTCCGCCAATAAGGGCGCGTGAACTTTAAAATTGAATAAAACAAGTTGTGTGTGAGGTAGAAACAAAATTTATTTTTCATTTGAAAGGGTATTCGACCCCATTAAGTATGGAATATAACATCGTTCAAATGACCACCGCGGCTCCGTTTGGTAGCCCTGATCCGGGATGTCCAATTTTCGATGACTCTGGAGCACATATCGGCCTCAATTTGAGCGATGGCGTTGCGTATGTTGACTTTGAGGTCATCGGTGTTTAGAGGCTTGTTGGCGTAGACCAGCGACTTGAGATAGCCCCAGAGAAAAAAGTCTAAAGGCGTTAAATCGCACGATCTTGGTGGCCAGTTGATATCGCCTCCGCGCGAGATGACCATGTCCGGAAATCGCTCGTGCAGAATGTCCATTGTGGCATGGGCTGTGTGGTACGTGGCGCCGTTCTGCTGGAACCACATGTCGTCCGTGTCCATATCATTCAGTTTAGGCCAAAAGAAGTTGGTTATCATCGACCTGTAGCGCTCCCCATTGACGGTTATGGCCGCCCCAGCTTCGTTCTCGAAAAAGTACGGACCGATGATGCCGCCGGCCCAAAATCCAAAATCAGTGTTGGCTGGTTGTTTACTGAACCAGTCGACTCAAATTTGCCCACCAATCGACGGATAGTCGACTCTACAGGCCGATCATCGCGGCCGTAAAATGGGCGAAGTGCGCGGAACGTTGCTCGAACTGATGACCCATTTTCGTAAAACAATTTAATAATTTGCACGTGCTGCTCGACACTCAAACTTGCCATGGTGATTTGGGGTTATATACTGAACAAATGACAGCAACTTTGACAGCTCTACCTCGAACAACATGGCCGCACCCTGCCGGCAAACTTCGCGCGTCCCTATTGGCGGACCCTTTATGTGCAGTACCTGTACTCGAAAGCCAGGACTACTCATCGGGGACTGTTTCGAGCGTTATGATACTCTGCAAATAAAATGTAATTGTTTCTTTATGTTGTGTTTTTTTATTTTATTTCTTGTTTGTAGTTTTTCTGTTGTTTTTATTGTTTTTTAGTTAGTTTTGTTACAGTTACTTACTTCTTACTAGTTATAGAAAACAGAAATTCTTTGGCCAAACTGTGATGATTTAACCAAAACATTTCTGTTCGGAGTATTTCTAAGTTGATTTTCTATGGTGGAGGTGAAGGCATTATGTTCCACACCTAAATATTGTTTATATAATTACATTTCTTAGATTTTTAATGTGGAGTTTCAATCGACAATGAAAACAATCACATGGAAATTAATTACTATTAGGTGGTTTTGGAAGAATATGATGAAGATTTAAATGGGTCCCTTCTGGACACACAGGCAGTATTAGATCAACTGAAATTGAATCAATGACATTTTGAGTTACTCATGCATATTAAAGAGTGAATCGTCGTTTACAAGGTGGCGGAGAAGAGCCAGTAGCAAGCAAGGAGTTTATTCATTGCAATCAGTTGCAGAAATCCTGTCCCTGTGCCGCTTATACAATTTAGTTTCATTGCAAAACACCACGCTCATATTATTGAGCACGAAACCAGTGAACACCACAGGAACGATCGAAGCGAATTTAGAAGCAATAAAGGTAGATTTAGAATCAGACGAAATAGATGCAGAAGTTTTATTAACATTAGTTGAGACGTATTATGAGTCGATCAATGAATTCCGTAAATCAGAAGCGGAATTTTATGATGAACAATTCGCGGATAGGTTTAAATATGCACATGCTTTAAGTCAGACTTGTTTATCAATAAAAGGTAAAATTAAAAAACTAATTCAACCAGTTGCAAATCAAATTCCAAATCAAGAAAACCTGTTTAACAATCGGGGTCAGGTACAATTACCGGCAATAAATCTACCATCATTTGATGGTAATTATAGGGAATGGTTTTCATTTATAGACACATTTAATTCATTAATCGGTAATAACACGGAAATATCAAAGTTACAGAAATTTCAATACTTAAAATCATCGCTCATCGGAGACGCAGACAGAGTGGTCCGGTGTTTGGAAATCACTGAAAATAATTATGACGTTGCTTTACAATTATTGAAGGATATTTTTGAAAATCACAGAATTATCATTAATAGCCATATTCAAGACTTATTCGACTTGCCAAAGGAAACCAGTAGTGAATATAGGGAATTAATAAATAATGTTATGCAGCATACACGTGCATTAGAATCGTTGTCTCGGTCGGTACACGCCACTGAAGACTTGTTAATTCATTTAATTATAATGCGCTGCCCACAAGGTTTCCGAGTCAATTGGGAAAATAAATTATCATCATCCGAGTTACCCACATTTAAGGATTTACACGAATTCCTTACTAAACGGTGTCAAACTCTAGAAACGATTGGCGGTTCATCGGTTATGCATTTTAATTCGTATAAATCAAAACAATTAGTTAATAATGTCACTTCAGTTTGCTGTCAGTTGTGTAAGCAGTCGCATCCATTATTTGCATGTAAGAAATTTCGAGCTTTTGAGCCTGCTAATCGTGCGGAGTTTATGAAATTTAAACGATTATGTTTTAATTGTTTACAAGCTGGTCACAATACCATTGATTGTAAGTCAACAAAAAATTGCAAACTCTGTAAAAAACGTCACAACACCATGTTGCACGTAAACAGAGTAACCAATAGCCAACCCTCTACTAATAGTTTGCATATTAATAAACCTAATACGGAAACCGCGCTATTGTCCACATGTGTCATTCAGGTAACGGATTCAACCAATAATTTTCATAAGGTTAGAGCATTAATAGATCCTGGTTCACAGGTAAATTTAATTACTAATCAATTAGTTAAGAAGCTTAACTTGAAAACGACATTGGCCAAGTTTAGCATATTGGGAGTGGTGATTAATGTGCAAGAAAATCAAGCAGCCACAGAGTTAACCATAATCTCTTGCAATACTAAATTCTCATCTACTATTCGTTGTTATTCAATTCCTAAGATCACAAATCAAATTCCAGCCCAACCTATTGATATCACTCAAATCAAAATGCCCACTCATATTAAATTAGCTGATCCAAATTTTTTATAAACCATCAGAAATTGATATGTTATTAGGAGTAGAACTTTTCTACAACATATTGAAAAGTAAACATTTAATAATAAAGAACACAAAATTAAGATTACAGCAGACGCGTCATACGGTCAATGCAATTCGGTAACATATTCACTAATTGATTCACACTTAAAAAGGTTTTGGGAACTTGAAAACCCCGAAAATTCAGAACCAATTAAATCCGGGGATGAGTCATTATGTGAAGCTCAATTTTCACGTTCGGTGCAGTGAGATAGTGACGGGCGCTTTATCGTTACGCTTCCATGGAATGACGCAAAAAATACCTTAGGTTCGTCGTACAATATAGTAATTAAATGGATCTATAATTTAGAAAACAAACTTAAGCAATATTCGCAATTGCGGGAGCAATACAATTCATTTTTAGATGAATAAATTAAGCTAAGGCATATTGAACGTGTAACAAAGATCGATAAAACGGGTTATTTTTGACCTCATCATGCGGTAATTAAAAGGGACAGTTTGACTACGAAGGTCAAATCTAATAATGGCGTTGCTTTAAATGATCGCTTAAGAACGGGTTGAACCATACAGGATGGCCTTTTCGACATACTAATTAGATTTCGCACGTATGAATATGTAATAACCGCAGACATTAAAATGATGTTTCGTCAAATATGAGTACATGAAAAGGACCGTCAATTTCAAGAAATATTATGGCGCCCATCGCCAAAGATGAGCTGCAGACATACGTATTGAAAACGGTAACCTATGGAACATGTTGCGCATATAATCTCGCGGTTCGTTGTTTACAAGATTTAGCCAAGCAGGCACCCGATGCAGTAACGTCTACAGCGATTTTGGATTATTTTTATATGGATGACTTTCTGACGACGGGTGCAGTCACATTCGACGAGGCGCGAGTATTAGGGGAAACAATTAGCGCGAGGTGGATTCTCATTACGTAAATAGTCAACAAACGACAGTTCTATAATCACTGACGGACACAGTCGTGAAATCGATAATTATATTTTAAATTTATCACCTGATGATCACATAAAAACATTAGGGATTTGCTGGAATCCACATCAAGATAATTTGCAATACTTTTCGTGTTTCGCGTTTTTTTGATCCGCTGGGCCCGTTGATTATACAAGTTAAGTTACTCCTTCAGAGGTTTTGGAAACAAAATTTAAACTGGGATCAAAAGGTGCCGCAGGACATAGCGGAAAGGTGGACAAATTTAAAGGGCCAATTAAATTCAATGGAAACCGTTACCATTCGCACGATGGGTCAAACTAGCACAGCCTGCACACATGGAAATGCATGCCTTCGGAGATGCCAATTTAAAGACCCATGGCGCAGCCATGTATATAAAATCCTTCGGAAAGGACGGAAAATCAATCTGCACATAAATAAAAATATATAAGTCCTTTACGTTGTAGAAAATTCACTAATAATTAGAAACACGAAAATATTTTCGTAAAATCTATAACAAATGAGTCTTATTAACACTTTGCCGTCCGGCGACACCACAGTGGTGTCGCGCAAAAGTATCGCTGAACGGCCGGCGACACCATATTGGTGTCGTGCGCAAAATATCATCCAGCGGCCGGTTACACCACAGTGGTGTACTGAGATTTAGTATCATTTGTATTCTGTTGATGATCTGCGGTGTTCAATAAGTTTAACAATTAGTTACATACGTCAGCAAGTTTTATTTGTTTTTACAAGTACTAGTGCATTTTTATCATGGCAGATGAAAAAGAAGATATGAATATTCAAGATGAATGCGCGGACGACTTGTCAGACGTTCCAATCGACTTTGCCTCTTGGGAAGAAGGCAATGTATGTCCCAAAAATGATAGTGAAACAGAATCTTCGGACGATAGTGAAATTTTTACAAGAAGAATTCGGCAAACGCAAAGGTTGCCAACTGATTCGGATGAATCAGCCGAAGAAGACTGTGTACCGTGGTCAGACTTTGATTTACCCAGGACCAATAATGAATTTGAAGGGTCTCCGGGTCCAAACGTATTTCCCGAAGATACACAAAGCGTCTGGGATATCGTAGAATTATTTATTGGGAACGATTTATTTGAACATATATGCAGCGAAACGAACAAGTACTATAATCAAAATTGCAATAGAAGGCAACTAAATAAAAAAAAGTGTCAAATTTTTCGACGTTACGCCAACCGAACTTAGAAAATGGTTTGGACTTTCAATCATTATGGGAATTGTAAAAAAACCAAGAATGGACGACTATTGGTCAACAAACCCGTTAATACAAACTCCAATATTTCGCAAAACGATATCTCGTAACAGATTCAGACAAATATTATCATTTTTACATTTTTCTGACAACAATAATAAACCAGATAATGCCGATCGACTTTTCAAAGTGCAACCTATAATCGATTATTTTTACAAAAAATTTGAAGATAATTTTATTCTTGGTCAAAACATTTCAATTGATGAAGGAATGATACCGTGGCGTGGGCGATTAAATTTTAAAGTTTACAATCCGTCGAAAATTACAAAATATGGCATACTCATTCGGATGCTATGTGATTCCAACACAGGATATATTTCCTCATTCAAAATATATTCCGGCGCTGGACAGCCTATACCAAAAACAGTGATGGAACTATTGACCCGTTCTTATGGAAAGTGGCATCACCTATACATGGACAATTACTACAATAGTGTAGAACTTGCGGAGATTTTACTTAGAAAAAAAATCCGAGTTTGTGGAACGATACGCCAATATAGAGGATTTCCAGAACAATTAAAGTGCGCAAAACTCAAGTGTTTGAAGCTTGCCATCAAAGAAAAGGTGAAGTACTTGCACAATTATGGAGAGTTTCAAAAACCAAAATTATAAGAATGATCTCTACGATACATAATGCCACTTTAATTGATACTCAAAGAAAATGCAGAAAAACCAATTGCACAATTAAAAAACCTGAAAGTGTATTGCACTATAATAAATACATGAAGGGAGTGGATCGGGCAGATCAATTCCTGAGTTACTACCCTATATATAGAAAAACAATAAAATGGTCAAAAAAGGTTTCCCTATATCTCTTTAATTGTGCATTATTTAATGCGTTCAGGACATATCAACATTTCAATACAGAACGCAAGAGTGTCCGATTTCATGATTTTTTATTAAAAGTGTCTGAATCATGGATAAAAGATCATGAACCTGTTCCTGAACAAAATTTAGAGGTCGCTACTACATCGCGTGCGTCCCATCGTGCTTCGATCGACAGACTTTCCGGTCAGCTAAAGCAACATCAGCTAACACTCATTTCCGAAAACAACAAACGAAAACGAAGAAACTGCCATGTATGTTTCAAAAACAAAAAAAGAAGGACAACACATTTAATGTGTAAGTCTTGTGGAGTTGCGCTTCATCTTGGAGATTGTTTTGCTTCATATCATTTAAAAGAGAAATACTAAGTTATTACTAAAGAAAATGTAAATAAAAAATATATAAAACAAACAAATTTTAGATTTATTACTTTCCCTATATAGTACATATTGTTTTCGTGATTTTTTTTTTAATTTTTTGTATCTCAAAAACGAATATTCTTCTTGAGATGAAACTTTAAACTTAAGGTTTTGTCGTCAAAAACTGTAACTGAAAAGCTTTTGGTAAACATTCAAAAACCGCAAGTTCTCGAGGCCATTTTTTGTTTTTTCCGATATTTTTTCTAATATTGAAAATAAAACAAAATGTTCCAAATAAAAGTTGAAATAAAAAACTGAACAAGTTTAAATAAAATATATTTTTCATCAAATTCTTAACTTTTGAACTAAAAATTGAAAATTTTGACATTTTTGCCAATTACTAAACTATTGAAGTTACATCAAATTTATTTAACAAATAATTGTAGAGAATCTAAAACTGAACAAATCATTAAAAATAGCCTTTTTGCGTAAACCTCATAGTTTTCGAGTAAGGTATGGGGAAAGTTCTATTAAGGCCACATAACCAATTTTTAAATATGTATTTGTTCAAAATTTTATGAAAAAAGGAGGCAGGATCGAAAACTGATGATAGCTAACGATGAGATTAATAAAACTTGAACATTTATAATGTCCCGATAATCTCAAAAACGGCCGGCGACAAGCGAAGTAATCTGAGTTAGTGCTGCCGGCGCCAAGCGAAGAAATTTTTGCGGGACATGCGGACGGCAAAGTGTTAAGACTACAAGAACAAATCACTTTTGAAACAATTACTTCTCTAGCTAATACTTCGACAGATATTGAATGTTATAATAGTTATTTTTCTACTCCTATAATGAAATAACTATAACAATATATCTATTGTAGCACTAGAATTACAATATATCTATTGTATAACTAGTATGGAAATGTTACGCTTTTTTGTATGAGAGTAGGATGTTAGTGTACGAGCGAGCGAGTGCATCAAGTTCCTACTCGAGTGCGGAAAAGCCCATTTCCCACGCGTTGTACACACTATTTTTTCACATACTGCATATAACATCAATTATAAAGGTATTTGCGATTTCATTTTTGACACAGACATATAAAAATTAGGTTATAATTACCGATAGTACGTGTGTTGTATGTAGCTGTCACTGACATTGATTAATTGATTAATGGTAAATAAAAGTAGTGCGGAAAAGTGTATCCATGCGGAAAAGTGATTCTATGCGGAAAAGTGTTGCTATGTAGAAAAATAGTACTTTTCTCAACGATTTTGGATGAGGAAATGTAAGGTATTTCCATTCAGTATGTGAAAAAAGTAATTTGCGTATTACAAAATAGCAAGGCTATCAAAGCAATACTAATTTGAACGTATTTCTTTCTGTAAAATGAACTAAAAATGATTTAATGTACGTTCAATAGTTTGTGAGTGACTATACTTATGTTTCTCCAAATTGTATATATATACGTGTTCGAATAAAGATGTAATTCTCTCTCTCTCTCAGTGTAAAATTGTTAATTAAATATTTATTAAAAGTTTAAGAAAATGCCCTAAAAAGCATTTTAATCAAAAAAAAGCATAAAAATAAGCACAAAAAGTCAAAATAAGCAAAAAACGCTTAACGCCAAGTAATCACATTTTTCAAGATTCGTATACATATTTAAAAAAAATTCGATGCTATAAATATTAAGAATAAGCATAATGGCTAGAAATCCGCTCTCTAGTCATTAGTAAGCACACTAACTGATAGCAATTATCACCTAACATTAAAATTTCGATATGAAAACTTAAAACTATTAACTCGCGCTCACTTGGATATGATGCTTAACTGGATTCCTTGATGAATGTGGGTTCGTTATCATTCATCTCATGCGACAGAAGATAGATGTGGGTTTAAGGGAATCCTGGGAGAAAGAGACATTAGGCGATCCTGCACCTACAATCTCTAAATTCACCACATTCCTTAAAAATAAAGCATCATTGCTGGAGGGTAGTGGTTCTTCATTGCCAATGGAAAATTGCCGGGGCATAGCTAGTCGCAACACCAATTTGCTTGTAGACACAAATACAGAAGATAACCCTTCTCATTCGAAACTTTCTTTGATGCTCTGATTTCAAGAGGATAACTGCGATAAATAGATGGGAGTTGGCTAATTTAAGCTTGTGTTTGAAATGTTTACTTCACGGGCAATTCGTCATGGATTGTTTGTCAAAATTCTCGTGTCGTACTTGTAAGGGTAATCATCATGAATTAATATTATTAACGCCGTGCCGTTCGTTCGTGCTACACGTGTTAAAGTGCTCATCGGTTTTCTACATATTTGAGTGGTAAAACATTAATATTAATTCATTATATTTGTCTTGCGTTATCACTGCATACCCTTCTTTATTTTACGATTTAAAAAAAATTGTTTTCATCAATAATCATTGAGTATTTGATAAATAATTATAATATAATTTAATTTCGTCCAACAAATCGAGTGCATTGAACCTCGGATAAAGAAATTCAATCATATACTAACAAAAACACCTTTTGGACGAAGTAGTGAAGGTCGTATATTAGTATTTTAAATTGATCATAAATTTAATTCATGGCTCCCCTGTTTTCTGTTGTTTACCTTCCGTGGCCTATTCTAACCTGTGCGTGTTTAAAATAAGTCACTACGACGGGCCGTGTAGTGCGGAAGAATTGTTTCCAGCGTTGTTTCCTTATATCCCATCTGTTATTGTAGTAGTATTTAATATATGTCAATTACTTTATTACATATATAAAGCAATGGAATGTATTTGTTGCAAACATGCTGTTAATGAAACAAACTCTGTTTCATGTTATGTCTGTAAAAGCGTGTATAGCACTTCATGCGTTAATATATCTAACGCAGAGAGTAAATTTTTGCGATCGAAGAAAAATATTAAGTGGACCTGTTGTGGATGCTGTAAATCTGACCTTACAGATCACATTATTAATTTGAAAGAGATGCTAGGTAGTCTTCAGCGTGAAATATCTTTGCTAAAAAATAACTCAAATGTGTCACCAGTCATAAAAGAAGACATAATTAACGAAGTTTTTGTTGAAATACATGAACAAAAGAAAAAAGAGCGCAACATTATCATAACAAATATTCCGGAAACTACATCTAAGGAGACCGAATGTGCAAATACTCTTAATGTGATTAACAAAATCTCGCCTGAAGTAATTCAACCAAACAGTATAAAATTGTATCGTCTAGGCAATAAACGCAACGATTCTAAACCGCGTCCTATCAAGGTAAAATTTAATTCTACACATACTGCACAACAAATTCTACATAATGCAAAGAATTTAAGAAAAATCAATGACTGTTCTGGTATTTATATAAACAGAGACTTAACACCACGTGAAAATGAACTAAAGAAACGAATCATAAATGATTTTAAAGTACGCAAAGAGAATGGTGAAGACATAATACTGAAATATTATAACGGACTTCCTCGTATAGAGAACCAAAAAAACTCATACAAATCCAACAGAAAGAATTAAAATTATATTATCAGAATGTCCGCGGTTTAAATACAAAGACATTTACTTTCCTTAATAATGTGCTGGAAGCGGACGATATTGATATAGTCTTCTTGACGGAAACTTGGGCAAACGACTCTCTACGCAACTCTGAACTATTCCCTTCTTCGTACCAAGTATTCAGAACCGATCGCCAAACTGGCCGAGGCGGAGGAGTACTCATTGCGCTTTCGAGCAATTTTATGGCAGAAGAAATAACCATTGAAAGGAATTTCAATATTGATATTGTTTGCTTGCATGTAATAATATCTAATAAGTCATTTTATTTAATAACATTGTATATTCCGCCACAATCGCCGCTTTTAGCCTATGAATATGTAATAGATCAATTAGAACGTCATTTGTCGCTTGATGCCAAACCCTTCATAATAGTTGGTGATTTTAACGCACCTAATTTCCCGGAAACAAATTGTACGAAATCGAACACAATAACAAATTTTATTAACTTTAATTCTGCAATACAAACAAATAATATTCCCAATAACCAAGGTAAATTTTTAGATTTATTTATTTGTAGTGAAAAAATTAACTGTTCTGTTAATCGATGTAGCTTTCCGCTTGTCAAGGAAGATTGTTGTTTCTCTAATTGAGGGCATACAAAGAAAGTTTTTAAAGGCGCTTTATTACAAGCGTCATAAGCACTATCCAGTTCAAGGTTATTTTTCCGTAGAATTACAAAATGAATTTAAAATATCCTCCCTTGCTCACAGGCGCAGAATAGCGAAAATTACATTTATCCATAAGCTTATACATAATAATATACGTGACCCATACATTTTATCGCGACTAAATTTTACCGTTCCTAGAGAGACCAGTAGGTACAAACAAACATTTAATCTTACACGAACTAACACTACACATCATCAACATTCCCCAATTTCGTCAATGTGTAACACAATTAACGAATTACCAGATGAAATTGATATTTTTTATATAAAACTCTCATGTCTTGTAAAGTACTTGAAATTGTATTAATATTAAATTTTAGTTTTCATATAATTTGAATGTCTGTACGAATATATTATTTGCTTTTATCTGTTTAAGTTTAGCATTCGTAATATAATTAGTAATTAGTAATATAATTTAATTTATTTGAAATCAGTTTGTTTTTGTTTTATGTTGTTGCTTTGTTATTCTCATTTATTTTATTTAGGTAGCACGAATGTATTATATTTAGTTCAATTTAATATTATCCTGTTTTTAGTTTAATGTAAACTGTTGGATAATAAATATTATTATTATAATACATAGAGATCCTACTTCACCAAAGAAGAAGGAAAATACTACTGAAAACACATCCACTTCCTGTTTTCATTGAATAGAGGAACCAGTTCTCATCGCACAGTAGTATTTCTTTGTACTGTTTAAGCATTGGTGCTTGATGGTTGGGGTCGATACCAACAGGTCAGAGTAGCACTTGATGGAGGAAGTGAATCCAACTTTGTTTCGCAAGCTTGTGCTAATCGTTTGGGATTAGATGTCGAGAAAGCCAACATTTGTATTCATGGTTTGAGGAATACCGACATCGGTCATACTAGTGGAAGAATAAAATGCTGTCTTGCTGCTGATAATGATGGACCGCCACCTTTCGATATTGACTGTTTCGTTCTTGGTTCCCTCATCATCACATGCCCCTCAAAACAAATTGAATTTAATTCGAATAACTAGCGACATCTTCAATGTTTAAAACTAGCAGATCCTGATTTCTTGATTCCTCAGGGAGTTGATATGTTGTTAGGAGCTCAGTGGTACTCGAAGGCTTTCAAGGGAGGAATTAAATGTGGCCCTTCAGGCACACCTGATGCAGTGGAAACCATTTGGGGATTGGCTTTGATGGGTGGAGTGATCCAATCGGGATTACCAACATCGGAATTGAAAACCTTATGTATCCAGACACCTTCCTTGAAAGAGATGTTGCATCATTTCTGAACAATTGAGGAACCGCCCGCTATCTTCGTTCAAACCAAGGAAGAAATCTGTGTGGAAAATCATTTTGTTGATACTCATAGTCGTTCCAACCTCATTACTTTCATTTCAAAATGAATTAAATCACACATTGAAAATATTAGGGCTAATTTGGTGACCAAAAACGGATTTTATTTATTCGATTAATGCAATCCGTGAGCCTGTAATTAGGCGAGGTATTTTATCGGAGATTGCTCGAATTTCTATGTCAACTACATGGCTTCTCAGATGCAAGTGAGAAAGGTTACGGAGGCGTCATCTATCTTTGAGTTGAATCATATGAAAATATGAAGACTGCATTGCTCATGGCGAAGCCAAAAGTCGCTTCACTGAAACAAGTTTCATTACCTCGTTTGGAACTCTGTGGAATACTGGCAACAGCGCGATTGCTTCATTATTTGCAAGATATTTTGGAACAACATCTTACAATTGTATCGATAATGGTATGGTCGGATTCGACAGTCGCTCTGTAATGGGTGGGTGGAAGCCCACATCGGTGGTAAACTTACGTAGCCAACAGAGTAAGTCAATCCAGGACAATATTCAGTCGACATGCTTTCGTCACATTCCTACCAAGATGAATTCCGCTGACTGCTTATATCGAGGCCTCACACCATTGCAGTTCACTCAACATCCAATTTGGCAGTGTAGCCCAGAATATCTCAAACAGTCAACTGACCAGTGGCCACCTGATTCATTTATGGTTGAATCAGATGTGAATGAAACTCTGAAGTCGGAAGAAAAACATCTCGTTCTAACAACAGTGATGAAGGATGAATTTCGGGATTCGCCCGCAGGAAAATTCTCTTAATTTTCTAAATTAAGACGTGTCGTCGCTTCCTGCCTTTGATTCGCCAAGCTATCGCCAACTATCGGAAGCTACCTTCGTGTGTATTAAGGAAGCTCAAAGGCGGGAATTTTCAGCTGAATTACATCTGCTGGATGCTGGGAAGATGGCTACCCCTCGTCTGAGGAGATTGAATCCTTTCGTTGACGACAATGGTATAATTCGAGTTGGTGGGAGGATTCCATACGCACAAGTGTCTTTCAACACACACCCATTCTGTTGCCCAGGCGCCACCCGTTGACTCGGTTAATAATTAAATTCTACCATCAAACCTACCTTCATTCGGGAGCTTTAAATTTAGACTCTATAATCCAAACTCAATTCTGGATAATTGGTGCGAGAAGTCGAATTCGCCAAGAGGTAAATAATTGTCTTCGATGTTTCAAAACACACCCTAAGCCAATGCAACCGATGATTGGCAATATTCCAGGAATGAGATTAACGGAAATTAAAGCATTTAATCGAGTGAGCGTAATTATTGTGGCCCTTTCGAAATTAAAATGAGTCGATTACGTGCAAATCGCATGTATAAAAGCTATGTGTGTGTTTTCGTTTGTTTAGTAACGAAAGCAGTTCACCTGGAATTGGTTTCTGAACTGACTACGTCCGCCTTTCTCGCAGCACTTCGTCGCTTTGTTTCCAGAAGAGGAACAGTTACCGAAATCAATAGTGATCAAGGAACCAACTTTGTCGGAGCGAAAACGTATAATAGAGGACTTCGCTCAACTTATGAAATCGAAGGAGTTTAATGCTGAAATCACGGACTACTTGACAGAGAGAGGAATTCGTTGGAATTTAAATTCCCCCTCAGCCCCTGATTTTAGCGGAATTTCCGAAGCAGCCATGAAGTCAGCTAAAAAACTGTTGTCGAGAGTTGTAGGAATTCAGAAGTTGACGTACGAAGAATTTAACACCTTCCTAACTCAAGTAGAGTCCGCCTTGAACTCGCGACCCCTTTGTTCACTAAGCTCCGACACGACGGACCTTGAAGCACTGACGCTTGACCACTTCCTCAATATGGAGCCTCTAGCTGTGATCCCAGAGATCAACTCACCACAAGCTAATCTTGATAATTGAACTCGGTTGTCGATGCTTAAGCAAATGCATCGTGCATTTTGGAAGAGATGGAGATCGGAATACCTGTCTACTCTTCAACTTCGTAGAAAATGGTCCACTGAAGCAGAGAATTTGAAACAAGGCGACAAGTTATCGTAAAAGAGAATAATTCACAACCCCCAAAATGGAAATTAGCTCGTGGTAAAACTCTTGCCCAAAGTAGATTAAAATTTGTTTCGGTTCAGACATCGGAATTTTGTATTATTTTTTAAGTTTATTTGTTGCTTATTTCGTGAACGTTCTAGGAAAGTCTCCTTGATATTTTCCTTGGAGTGGAGATTTACTTAAGTTAGAGGTTAAGTTGATTACTTGCCCTTCTCTTCCTAAATCCCTTTCGTAATGAAAATTGCGAAAAAACTATCAAATTAAGTGTCTTTCGACAGAGGTTTTATTTTGATTCGTATAAAGTCCAGAACACATTCAATGTATTTTGAAACTGAGTTGTTTCAAGGCCGATGGGATGTTCGGTTCTGAACGTTGATTAATATTTTAATATAATAGCTTTGGGTTGTCTCCCTTAATTTTGATGCACACGATAAGAAATTCGACGGTCGAAAGACAATTGAAGATTGCGTGACAACTAATAAAATCAACAACTTTCTTCGTTTTTAATACAATATTGTGTAGCATCGCCATCATCGCCAGGCAGAGAGCAAGAAAAGGACCCTGTAAGTCCTCTCTTTGCAAAAAACGGGAGAGCAACCACACGCTCACGAAAACCATAAAATATACAGTCTACTTAGCACTTGGTCGATCGGTTGTGACCTTACACTGTTGAAAACTCATATCCAAAAAAATTGGTAAAGAGCATAATTTACAACACGTCAAACTCTTGTAATTAACCAACCAAACAACAAACAGCAGAATAATTTATCTACAACAGCAAATTCCTATTTATCTGTTCCGTATGCGGAGGGACTCACCCTAAAAATTGAAATAATTAAATTTGTAAACAAACGGTACAACAACTAACAAAGTCAACATTTATTCACAAAATTGAAAGATAAAGTATCCGTGTTCAATTTATCAGATGTGATCTCTAAAGTTCCATGTCTTGATTGTCTAGCCACATACATAGAACCTCGCAGGCAAAATAAATGATTATAACCGACCACGTGCGAGAATATATATTTAATTACCCAGTTTCCTAAAATAGTTAATTGTGAGCCTTAAGTTATTAATTAAAAACATATCAGTGGCGACGAGGATAAAAATAAGAGCATTTTAAAATTATAATGAGTGTTATCAGAAGAATAGCCGAGTTTGATTCCGGCACAAAAAAATGGACGATATGGTAAATTTATGTGACCCAGAAAAACCCGAAAATAAAAAAACTAAAGGAAATTGTAAAAAAATCATTTGGAAACAACACCATCCGTTATCGCAGAACGGTATAAATTTCGCGTAAGACAGCAAGGTCTAGAGGAAAGTATATCAGAATACCTGACGGCTTTGAAAAGCCTTGCTAAAAGTTATGATTTTAAATCAAACCTTGAGGAGAATTTACGCGACCAGTTCGTTTATGGGTTGCGTAGTGACCTAATAAAACAACGGCTTTTCTCGGAGATGGATTTGAAATATAAGCATGTATTGGAAATTTCAATAAACATGGAACGTGCAGATAACGTAGTCTCAATGGTGGAAAAGTATCAAGGACAATCAGTACATCACATGGACCACGGAACAGCATCAACATCTAGCTGAGGGAACAGCGTCAGCGCGAAGAGGTTCCAGAGAGCGCAAGACCGGACTACAACTCAACATGCGCGGTGGTCGGACAGCGCCGTGGCCAGAACTTCCTTGGGGCCGGGAACGGACAAAATAATTGCGAGGAATGCGAGGGAACTGCTAAGGTGTAAGGCATGCGGACGTTCAAATCACCCAAGTGCAGAGTGTTATTTTCGCGATGCAAAATGCCACCAGTGCGTTGAGAGGCCATATTAAAACCGTTTGTAAACGACCTTCTAATAATAATGTAGGTAGCCACAATTCAGACAATGAGCATGAGTCCAACTCGGACTCAGATACAAATTTATTTCATTTATTCGGGAATTTCGACCCATCAAAATAAAAATTCTAATTGGAAATAAGGTAATATGTATGGAAATTGACACCGGATCAGCATTATCAATTATTTCACTAAGTACTTTTCAAAAATATTTTAGTAATTTGTATATTGTTCCTAATAAAATAAATTTAAAATTATATATGTCGGTGATACAATTGCAACCAAGGGCCATATTAAAGTTAATGTAGAATTCGAAGGCAAGGTAGTAAATAATTTAAAACTGTACATTGTACCTAAGAAAGGAGCATGTGCATTAGCAAACCATGTATAATGTATATAATACAAAGCACAAAATTAATCATAATACTGTGGAAATCCTGGAGACAGAAAAACTATTAAAACCCAGATTGTTCTTGGAAATGTACCGCATAAACTGAAAACCAAATGCAATGAATGCGAAAACGTATATAAAAGGACTGAACACCATTTATACATACCTACTCCAAATACTTTCTCAGAGCTCCCTCCAATGACTCCCCACATGTTCTTGCCAGTGTCCTTTAATAGCCTACTTTTCAATTACCTTTCCTAGTTCCCGCCAATAATTGTTTCGTCATTTTTAAATTTTTGACCATGATTTATTACAATTGCTACTTTTTAATTTATATTTTATTACTTTTTAATGTGATGTTTTATCCCATGACGTTGAAAGTATGCAAGATCACAATCCACTAACCTCAGTATTTGAAAGTGATTGTAAATTTAAAATTGAAAATGGTTATAAATAATTGCATACGTTTGTAGCGCCATGATGAAGGGAACATAGATCCCCGAAACATTGAAAGAAAGATTAAAACTTTTATCATCGCTACAGTGAGTCAAACCAAAGCAGTAAACAACTTCTTTGAACACGTTAAACTTTTTTTCTTTCATTTATCCATTTTCGTGCATTTGAGAAAGGTATTACTTCGTTTTAGTTAGTACCATTAAGGTACCATCGCGCAACGTTTAAATGTTTTCAACTTGTCCTACACCATATTCCAGTTTACTAATAACAAATGATGAAACTTTCACGAAAGATCCATCCTTCATTTGTATCAACATTTTTTTTTTAAATTCATATTTAACTCGAATTCTGGGCGTAATGGGCGATGCCGTGCCTGGCTGTAATATTAGAAACAAACCCGTACTGCAGCTCCCATGTAATAGAAGCTGCAAAAGGAGCTGCTAAAACAGCCAGAGCAATAGATCTGAGTGCTTCAGAAAGCAAAAGATGATTGCTGATGGGCGTTTCGGCATCAAAATTAGTTTATGATGCGGATCCTTTGGCTGCTCTGAATTCAAAAGAAACATATTAAGATTAGGAAAAACTTTAACACCAGCAGAACTAAGAGTAATAAGAGGTTATATAACAGTATCCACAACAGCAGCAGAGATACTGACATCAATGGATCCGTCTGACAGCATTAAAATCAAGGGATAAATTATATTATGGTTGGTCAGGACAAATCCAAGGCAAGCAAGCAATGTCAATTTGAGATGATAATTACATGGCAGGAATGATGGGATACGGGCTCATAGACCAGGCAACTGTTCCTGAAATGGATATTTGGACGAGCGGAAAACTGGGGAAGCTTGCCTACTACCTTACATAGCCCTTGACTGGCCACAGGTGCTTCATGAACTATCTTAAACTAATTTATGTGTGCGGTGCAGGGACGATGTCAATGATTCTAAACACTGCTTCTTTATGTGTGCAAAGTGGATAGTCTTTTGCTAAGCGATTCCGAGGCTCATCACAATCTAACAGTGGGAGCTTCAATAGAGTCACTTTTGTCTCCCTTATGAACTATAGTCCTCTCTTATACAAACTCTTCGACCACCCTCTGTCTTTTTTGACCCCTGATTCTATTAAGTCTCGAGGAATAAGAGATCAAACCTCTTTTTCTTTATCATCCCCATGCCCGGCCGTTGTATCGTGGTGTGGGGTCTGCACAATATGGTAACGATGCTAGATCTGCTCGCACTTTTCATGTCGCGGGCGGCGCAGGCCTAGGAGATCTTGACTTAACCGCGCGGGTCAAGATAGAAAGGAAACCGCTGGAATAAAATACATCAATCCAAGGTGAAACAGCATAGGCCGATGGATGCGTAGCTAAGGAGCAGCTTAATCGCGACTTTGCGAACTTATGGGGCACCTGGCGCATCCTATATTACAAGTAGCTTACCCCCAGATACAGGAGCACTGTCTGGAGGTAACTTCAGCCAACTAAACAAAATCTAAAAATAGAAGAAGAAATGAGAGAAGCAGAAAGGGAACTGATGGAGCAGATGAAAGAAATAAAAGTATAAATACATCACAGCAGAATTGGAAATAATTCTTTATTATATAGTATAGAAACACTAAAAAGAGGCAGTCCGATAATTTGAGAAAGAAGGGATGAACATAAGAACCTGCAATATCCAAGACACAGAAACGACAATGGCTAATAGAAAGACTCCAAGAAATAATAGAGGAAGAGCTAGATAAGGCCAGACAAAAAAAAAACGAAGAACGGAAAAAATACAACAGAAAATAAAAACTTCCGAGGACTTCAAAAACAACAAAAAGCGACAAAAACCCAGGAGAATATAAACTGACAAGAAAGAAAACAGGAAACCCCATGAAAGATGTGTAGTATTCCTTGTCGAACGCGTTGCGAATAAATGGAGTGTGAACATTTCTATTTAGATTACGAGGGTAAAGTTATTTCCCTGTCCCTATACATACTGTCACAGGCCACGAACGTTACACTGGCGACGAGGATTCAAAAATCGTATGAACGGAGAAGAGTGATAAGAAAAAAGGAGTGAAATTGTAAAACTGCGTGGTGATTAGCACGTGTAAAATCACGGCACCATTGATATACAGGCGGAGTTCGACGCTAAAATACATGATTGGACAGTATTCAAAGGGCGTATGGAGCAGTTCATGTGGCGAATTCGATAATTAAAGACGCAATAAAAAAAGCGATAATGATCTGCCGACCTCTGTTGGAATATGCATCTATCCTCTTCCACAATTCACACCCCAAATCCTTAAATAACATCCAAGTTGCAGAACGTTCATATTTGAGAACACTCACTAAAATAAGGCATCCCCTTAATCCACTTCATAAGCCGTCCAATACACTCCTTTACCAAAAAACTAATATTACTCCCATAAGAGAACGATTACTTGAGTTATCACACAAATTCGCATCCAATTCCCATATCCTAGACCTAATTAACCCCCTATGTATCTCTCGAAACCTTAACATAACCCCAAAAATTAAATTCCTTACTAATACGATTCATCAATTCATAACATCGCTGCACAATGACCCTTATGACGATACCGACGAACAATGACAACATCATTTCATAACATCACTAAACAAAGACCCATCTGAAGACGAACGAACAATGACAGCTCTTGACTCTGACAGAACAAATTGACCGTTTAATTAGATAATTTTTTATACAATTTATATTATATAAAAAAGGCTGAAAGACCTATGGTCGATAACCATTTTATAGGCTTAAACCTATTATATGTAGTATATTATTTAATGTGTATATTGTTAAATGTAAAAAAGGTCTATAAATAAAGATGTTGTATATATAAAGAGCGATAATATTAAATGGACTTAGTGAAGACGTGTATAAACTCTTGGAAAATTTGTGTATTACAAATTCACTCGATGAGCAGATCATGGAATATTGTGACGACTTGGATTCGGTTCGAAGGACCAAAAATGTGACGTCGTTGCGTAAAAAACGCAAATTTAAATTAATAAGTATATTGATAATAAAATTTTTTCCAAAAATGTACAATTAAAATTCGTGTATTTAATTTCATAAATTTTTTAAACAATGCAAATTTAGCTTTAACGTTTAATGAAATTAGAAGGAAATCCTTTCTGGATGATTCAATTTTAAAAATAAAAGAAATTGTTTTAAAGGGAAGGCCGCAAAAATTCTCAAATATCCAACCTAAGTTCAACCGTAGGCACGATATTACGGTAAAAGAAATGGTTTTAAGAGAGTTACAAAATAAACACCAAGGCATAGTAAATCTTATGAAATTTGTCAAATATTTAGAAGTACACCGAACAAAATTCCATTAAAAAGTTGGCCAATAGCAGCTACCCGCGGTAACGTGTCCATTTAGATTTTTTAGAACATACGTTCGGTAAACATATTTTAGTTATTACCGATGCTTATTTTAAGTGGGTGGACGTTTTTTTGATAACAAATATTACTACTCATGAATTTAAGTTTTTTTTATATGAATAATATTAGATTTTTTACTTTCTTCTCCCAACAATCCCGTATTGGAGTTGGAACACACTCGTTTAATATTCGGTTCTACTAGTCCATTTCTCGCACAGGGTACCTTACAGCAATTGATCGTGGATGAAGGCTCTCAGTTTCCTCTCGCAGCGGGGGCCTTAAAAGACTCAATTTATGTTGATGATATTTTGTCTGGAGCAGAATAAGAAACTGTCGCTCTAGAATTGAAGTTTTAATTAATTGCATTGTTAAAATTAGGAGGATTTGAACTTTGTAAACGGCCAAGTTCCCACAACAGTTGAAGCAGTTGTTGGCACTTAAGACACGAAACATAAAGAACATAATAACGGTGTCGTTGAACTCTTGGGATTATCTTGGGATTTTAGAGCATATTTTGTTATGTAACCTGACTTTCTAATGAAGTAGCTACCAAAAGAGAGATTCTCCCTCGTATTGCTCGAATATGTATAAATGGTTATCTCAGTCAATTTTTTACTCTTTAGAAAATTCGATAATAAGGCGCGGCACTTATACCCTCGACCGTTTGTCTATTGTTTACCCGGTATATGTCTTGGGGGATTTCTCCTTTATGGTCCCCTTGCAGTCCAATGCCCAAGGCCCAAGGACGAATGATCAGTATACTGTTGAGTTCTGAACGAAACAGACGTGCGTATTCTAAAATGGATCGAAAGAGCAAACAAGGTGGTCATGCACGTAAGCCGACACCAAAAAAAGACCATTTCGAGGAAATCGACACACTTTCGAAGCTGTTACTGAATATACTAGTACGTCAGCGAAAAAATTGAAAGATAATGGGGATGACGATTTTTGTATGAACAGAGAACACGGTTATAGTATTCTCAACTTGTTCTCTGTCTTCTCAGCTATCGATGACTTGTAATATGTAAGACGTGTGAAGGCGATATAACTTTTAGTGAAGTAAGTCCTCGTGGTTTTTGCTTCAAAATAGCAGTGAAGTGCAACTGTGGTGTGTATTATATCAACTCATGTCCTCTGATTGATAAGGCTTTTGAAGTAAACTGCCGAATAGATTTTGCCAAGCGACTGCTAGGCATTGGTTTCAAAGTAATCGCTGTATTCTGTGGCATAATGGATCTTTGTCAAGGACTTTATCAAAATACATATTACGCAAGTCTAAAGAATATCAATAACGCGTGTCAAGGAGTCTACGATACCGTAACGAAAAAAGCAGCCGAGGAAGAGAAGGAAGAAAATGCTAAGAAAGGTAGTCCTCCGTCGGAATTGACAGTGTCCGGGGACGGAACGTGGAAGAAAAGAGGCTTCTCTTTGCTGTTTGGCATCAGCACGCTCATCGGAATATACTCCAATAAAGTCATTGACACAGTCCTGAAATCAAGTTTTTGCCAATCGTACAATTTATGGAAAACTAAGTCTGAAAATTGGAAAAGTAATCACGATATCGTGTGCACTATAAATCATAGGGGTTCTGCTGATTAGATGGAAGTGTCAAAAAATTCCAAGTGAAATTTAGAAGATATGTAGGAGATGGGGATAGTAAAACCTACAAAGCTCTTGTAGATAGTATGGTATATGACGAAGACTTTATCATTCAAAAAAAAACTGCGTAGGCCATGTGGAAACGCATGGGAATGTGATTACGTAATGCGAAGAAAAATAACAAGAACATCGGTGGGAAATGATCTGGAAAATTGACAGATAACGTCATAAACGAACTCACTACGTATTGAAATGCAGATTCTGGACCAGAGATGAGAAAAGCTATATGGGCCACATTTGACCTCAAACGATCGATCGATAGTGATCCACATCATGAAGGCTGCCCTGAAGCCCTGAGAGCTGGTGCACATGATGTTGAGCATAAGCTGCAGGAACGTTGGACAGTTTCGCACATGATCCGCTGAGCGATGCAGTTTTAGAAGTTATCAGACCCATTTATGAGGACTTGACATCGAATGATTTATTGGAGCGATGTCTCGGAGCTTTCAAACAGAACAACAACGAAAGCATGAACCATATGGATGTTTGCCCCGAAATATTTGCACTATGGCAAACGCACCGTAGACATTTGCTAATTATTTAGTCGTCGTCATTTTCAACGAAGGATTCAGGCCAATCCTAAAAGTCATGGTTGTGTTAGAAATCAAAATCGGCCCCAACGTAAAACAATCCGCAGAGTGCAGAGACAACGAGCGTACATAACGGTCCAACAAACGAGCGTCTGCCGCATCTAAAGAGGCGCGGACTGCCACAAGACAAGCGAGTGCGGCTCAAAATTATTTTTTATAAGCTGAGGAAGGTGGTCTCTATGACCCCGGTACAGCTGATTAAGGGTAAGTTACTTAAATCAGTTATTATCCACCGTAAGTTTAGCCGTATCAGTGCTAATGTATGGCAAGCTTTGAACTCGTTTTTCTCGGTACGACATTTTTCAAGATGGGCGCACGTTTTTCTCAAAAACTATTGAACCGATTGACTTGCGGTTTGGCACACATATTGAAGGAACCTTCACTTATGGTTGGAACTAGGATTATTTTGATGGCTTGTATATTTCACTTTCAATCTGATATTTTGGTTGAAAATTTTTCAGAAAAAGAAACTTTGATTTTTAAATAGCTGCATTTTCGATAAAAATATGTGTACTTGTTTAGTTCTAGTTCGAACGATAACTACACACATATAGATTGAAAAATAAAATTGTTTTTTGTTTCAGGCGATTAGCATCGCCGCAACCCGTGCGTCCGATTGGACGAGTATTTCGATTAAGTAATTCAATAAAATTTGTATTGTTAGTTTAAAAATGTCTTAATATGAGTGAAAAATCCCAACACTGTAGGTTTGATAGTTTTCGCAGAATTAATTCCTACAAAGTACTCTCAAAACACGCTTCTTGATAGTAATTCCTTCTTATTACAAAGGTTATGGTTACTTAACCCATTAGAGAATAACGGGACAATAAGTCCCAATGCAAAATACGACCAAGGTCATAAGGCTGAGCGTAGTTTACAGATAAATCGGGATTTACCTCAATTTTATCGAACTCGTGAGCGCATGTAGTGCATTTATTTGCGTTTCAAAGTGTTTTTTTTTAAACAAATTATTAATTGTGTATTATAACGAGTTACGTGTTAGCATCGCGGTTCAACGAATAATTAATATTTAAATAATACTAATGATCCCGCTGTGTATGCGATCGTGCCGTGTGCAAAACCTAAACAGCGAATGTCGAGCCTAGCGCCACATCGGGAAAATTCAGATAACGTCGACCAGAATCGTGGGTTGCGGCGCGCCCTATTTGTCTGATTCAGACAACATTGACCAGAATCGCGCTATTGGTCCCCCACGATATCGCAGAATGAAGCTGCTCGCGTATATTCGGCCCAGTATTTAAGGCCGTGTAACTAGCGAGAAGACTGAGTTGTACTCCCTGGGTTTTAATATCAACAAGCGCTTCCTTGGCTGGTAGCTCCAGGTCATGTTCTGCTATTAGCAAGTGTTCCGACCATTCACCGTAAATAGGAGTTATACTCCTGTGGTAAAGTTGGGAGGAAGAGAGGATAAAATCAAAGTGATGCTGTACAAAAAAAATGGAAAAACAAGAGAGATGATATTTATAGATGATGATATGACAAAAAGGGAGAGGGAAATACAAAAGAAAATTAGAGAGAAGACAAAGAGCGAACGGAAAAAGGGGCGAATGACAAGAATAGGTTACCAGAAGCTGACGATAGACGGGAGAGTACGGAGATGGGACAATGAGAAAGAGAGATTACTGGAAGAATTAAAAAACCTGTAGAGGCAGATGTGTCGTATGGGGGAGGACGGGAGGGAGGTAGGGGTAGCAGGAGTAGGGAGGTTCTAACAATTGGGGTGTGGAATGTGGCGGGAATAAAGGGTAAGAGAAGTGAGTCGATCTCCGAATTCACTGTTGAAAAATGTGATTACATTTGTGCGTATAAACATTGTCGCAAGGAAATAGTAAAGACAAAGTTCAAGTGCAAAGAATGTGATGCGTTTTTTCACCCTGGCTGCTACAATAAGGGAAGAAATGATCAAAACCCTGGCCACGTATGTGAGGGAGAAGAATGGACTCTAGAAGATAATCCAGAAACTCGGTATGAAGTTGAAAATAGATTATTAAAACAAATAATACACAAAACAACTGATAAAAATAACATCCGAAAGCAAGTAATTATTATAGATATTAGAAGAGAAAATAATTACTCTTGAAAAGAGGTTAAAAATTTGCGAGGATTCTGCAAATAACTCTAAACAACCCAAAAGAGTTGTTTCCCGACAACAACAGGGGGCATCAAATATTCAAAATAATACAATGGGAAATTCACATTCTAATCAATCTACTACGGCTGATGTGCAAAGACACGGAATTCCCCAAGTCAACAAAAAAGAATATAAAATGCCAAGTTTATTGAACTGCGATACGGAAATTAACTTGCCAAACAACGAAAATGAAGAAAATTGGGAAGTTCAAAAAAGAAGAGGATTTAGAAGAGTTGGACACAATTGCACCCGCCCAAACCCCGGGGTACAAGAAGAGAAGGACTGTTTACGGCACCGCGACAACTATACCGATTAAAGGAAGCGAACATTTCTCACATTATTATATTATATTAATAATTTGGATCCCGAAACCACAATCATTAAATAAAATTTCATACCAAATCAAATGTCTTAGAACAGTAATGAATACAGAACAATTAATTCATGTCTACTACGCAAATGCCCAGTCTCGATTGGTTTATGGATTATCTATTTGGGGAATTTCAACTCATTCGCAATCTGTGTTTGTTGCTCAAAAGCGGGTTATCAGATCCATCGCAGGTATACCACAGAATCAAAGTTGTAAAACATATTTTCGCAAATTTAATATTATGCCTTACCCTTGTTTGGTCATGTATGAGCTAATTATGTATGTATTCCTAAATAAGCAAAAATTCACAACCAATGATCAAGTTCACAAATATAGCACAAGGCAGAATAAAGACATTCATATCACGCCCTGTCGCTTAAATATTAGCAAACATTCACCAGACATCTTATACAATAATTTACCAATTGAAATTAAAAATATAACATCACTTATCGTTTTTAAAAAAACTTTAAAACAACATTTACTTACTTATTTATTTTATAATTTAAATGAAATATTGTAACTTTTATTTTATGTTAATGTTTCTTATCTGATGCGTCCAATACTGTAACATTGTTTATTTTGTCTATGGTTTATGGAATAAAGATTTATTATTATTATTATTATTATTAAAGCATTAGGAGAATGGATAGAGGGGAAGGATATAGTGGGGTTTTTGGAAACATGGATGTGAGGGAAGAATGGGAGGAAGTAAGAGGGGTTTTAGATGGGAAATAAAGGCAGCAAGAAATGAGACGGAGAAGGGAAGAGCGAATGGGGGTTTGAGTTTGATTGTGGGGATAAGGAGGAACCTACAAACAGAGAAGGTGGAGTTCATGGAGGGAGAAGGAGACGTGGGATGGGTGAGATGTGGTAGGGGAAAGAGAGATTTAACATTAGGCATGGTATACGTAAACAAGAATTGGGAAGATATTAGCAAAGAGATTGAGGAGAGGACAAAAGATGGAGGAAGATATATAGTTGGGGGGGGGGAGGAGATTGGGAAGGGAGGTTAACCCACATGGTGAAAAAGGGATGCGATAGGGGGGACGTGATATGGATGGAGGTAGAGGAAGCAGAAGGTTCGGATTACTGGCAAATAAGGATAGAGATTCTGACAGGAAACAAGAAGGAAAAGGGAGTGCAACAAGAAGTGACGAGGCTTGAGAGCAGGGAAACAGCGATAAGAAGGATGAGGGAGAGGTTGAAGGTGATCGAGTGGGAGAAAGTTGAGTCAATGGAAGCAATGGAGGAAGTAATAAAGAGTTGCGGTCGGAGTAAGGAAGTAAGAGGGGGAGTAAAGGAAGAGTGGTTTAATGAGGAGTGCAGAAGGGTAAAGGCAGATATGAGGAGAGTGAGATACAAATACAAAGAAGGAAGCGGCGAAGAGGGATTATGATATCAATGTAGATTTTGACCCTCGATGTACCTCATCATCCATTATCCACAAAAAATAATATCAGGCAACGGCCATACCACGTTGAACATACCGGTTCTCGTCCAGTTCCGCTCGAGCATTCGAGCAGTACGGACGTGTTTTCGCGTGCTCCCGAGGTTGATCGCAGTGAGTGCAAGTGAGACAGACAAAGTAACTATTTTCAGTGCAAGTGAGATAAAGGACAACTTAAAGGAGCGACATAGGCAACGTCGCAAGCCGAGCGGGCGCGAACCCGCCCTCTGCTGGGGCAATACTTTGAAGGTTAAAGGGCGTTTGATAACGCCTTGTAACATGGACGACGCCAAAAAATTAAAAGAAGTTACGGCGATGCTGAATCAAACGATGAATGATATGCAGGTTTTGCGCGAGCAGAATGCTGCGTTATTAAAGCGGAAAAGTGCAAATGACAATACAGAAACGGAAAGCATTGAAATGGAGCTCCCCGTTAATGAGAACGACACAAATGTTAATGTTAGCGTTCCCACCACAAACAGATTTGCTGTTTTAGCAAATCATGCTGAATCATCATGTTCACCGCCAAAGCAAGTTCGGCTTATTTCTACCGATACAATAAACAAGCCGGCCGTACCTCTTAAGGGTACGCAAACACCCCAAGAAAAACCGAAGAAAGCCAGCAAGCCGCCAGAGGTGGTGGCCTACATCGATCCATCGAGTGCCGGATCCTTGCTGAAGATGTTAAACCAGCAAGCTGAAGTAAGCACTACGATGCGTTACGGACAGGGGCAAGTCCACTTCCATCCGGCAACTGGCGAGGACCGGGAGAAGCTGGCGTGCGAACTAAAGGGGATGGATGTCTCCTTTCATACATTCACACCAAAGGAGGAGCGGCCGAGAACATTCGTGCTGCATGGGCGGCAAGACCCAACGCTACGTGAGGAGGAGATCCAGGCTGCCTTGCAGGAGGAAGGTATCACCGTTGAACGCGTCACGCTAATGAAAAAGACGTCGCCACCTGCCTACCTTGTGGTGACTGGTAATAACCATACGGCTAAAAGCCTTAAAACTACACACAAATATGTACTTTACACCCGCCTTAGTTGGGTAAAATACAGAAGCAAGCGGCCGGTTATGCAGTGCCGGAATTTCCAGAGATGGGGGCACTCTCAAAGGAATTGTCACGCACTTGCGCGGTGCGTGAAATGTAGTGGCGGCCATAACACATGGCTCTGCACCAAACCGCGTGACACACCGGCAATGTGTGCAAACTGCAAGGGTCCCCATCCAGCGTGCTCTGTAGAGTGCCAAATTTACATAGGCATTGTGAAAACAATTACTGAAAAACAAGAAAGAAGACGCCCGAAGAAATATGTGCCTGCTCCACCGCCCGCAAATAATATGTGGCGTAATGTCCACATAATGAATTTCCGCCTCTAAGGCAACGTCAACGCCCGAGCCAATCAAATGGCAACCCTATTGGTGGCGGGGCGTCGACGCTACCTTTAAATAGTACTAGTAATAATTTCGGGCAAAATAGTGCCAATACTAATAATTATGTTCACAGCAATGGAGGATCAGCATTCGATGGGATCGATGGCCTCTTCGCAGAGCTAAATCAGCTCGTCGACCTAAATTCAATTTTCAGTGAGTTGCAAAAATTAACGCAACAACCCCGCCCGCACAGCGTCACTCCGTGGTCATGCAGTACTTCTTGAGTAAGTACGTAAACGCTAGCCCAGCACATTCACCATAAACATTTGTTCTTGGAACGCAAATAGCATTTTAGATAAAATTGGCGAACTGATTGAGTTCCTTGCTAGGAGCAAAATCGACGTCATTTGTATCTGCGAAACCAAACTGACCGAACGGGACCGGCTCAGCATTCGCGGATACAGATGTTATCGAAGAGACAAAACTGCCTATATGGGTGGCGTCGCACTCCTAGTAAGTTTAAAAATTCCACATATCCAAATGTAAAGTCGCGATATTTCGATTGAAAATGTGTGCGTACGGTTAAATGACGGTACGGTAATCATTTCTATTTACAATTCGCCCCGTAACATTTTATCATTCGCGGACCTAAATTATTTAACGGGCCTAGGACATCGCGTAGTAATGGCCGGCGATTACAATACCTGTCATAGGTACTGGAATTGCCACATTAATAACGCAAACGGCACCACGCTACTTAAATACACAACTTCGCACACGCGTCCCTACACACATCTATTCCTTCCACTCGCACCAACACACTTTCCACAAAACGGCACCACACCTACATGCATCGACCTTGTTGTCAATAAGAATGTCGGCGAAATGTCAGACATTATGGTAGTTTCCGAATTACCATCGGACCACAACCCCATAATCTTCACCATCGGCTCTGACAAAGAACCGAGCGTTATACGCAAAGTGTGGGACTTCTCGAGCGCTGACTGGAACGGATTCCGTGCCAGGATCGACCGAGAAGTTTCCCTGCCCCACTTGCAGGCTATCGTGCTCGTAATTACAATTATCAACGCATGTATTTTAAACAACTATTTTCCAAATGCATGGAAAGTCGCCAAGGTCGTTCCGATAATCAAAATTAACAAACCACGCACAAGTCCGTCTAGCTACAGGCCGATTAGTTTACTAAGCGGCCTGTCCAAAATTTATGAGCGTGTCCTGTTAAAATGAGCAATTTGGCTTCAGGCGTGGTCATAACACCACACAGCAAATTGCTCGCATCGTTAACGATGTCTCGTTAAAATTTAACGAGAATAAAGTAACAGCAATGCTGCTACTTGACATTGAACGTGCTTTCGACTGAGTATGGCTAGACGGACTAATATATAAACTACTAATTTCACGGATGTCACCGCACCTGGTGTGCGTGATAAAATCCATTTTAAATTCACGTACACTACGAGTAGCGGTTGGTGACGTGTTATCTAATGGCAAGGTAATCCAGTCCGGTGTCCCTCAGGGAAGCGTCCTAGCCCCAATTCTTTTTAACTACTATGTTAATGATATCCCCAAGATGCCAAATACCAACCTGGCACTTTTTGCCGACGACACGGCCGTGTACGCCGAATCGTGGTGTGCACCCGTTGCACTTAAGAAAGTGCAGATACATGCAGATTTGATCTGTGCGTACTTTAATAAATGGAAGATCAGCATTAATGCGGACAAATGCGAATCCATTGTCTTTCATGGGAAGAACGCACAGGTCAAATTCTTTGCACCAATTAGTATCAATAGCAATCACGTGCCGGTAAAAACGTCGGTAAAATATCTTGGGGTGCATTTAGACTCAAAATTACTTTTTGGCCAACATATAAATCGGACAGCGGAGAAGTGGAACGGTGTAATACGCTTGCTGTATCCGCTACTTTCAAAATCCAGCAAGTTATCGATAGCCAATAAGGCAACTCTTTATAAAACCGTCATTCGGCCGGTGATGGTTTACGCAGTTCCCGTCTGGAACTGTGCATCGCGCACACGACAACAAAATTTACAAGTAGTACAGAACAAATGTTTAAGACTTGTACTGGGGAAAGGTCGATACGAACGTATCAATGACCTTCATACAGAAGCGGATGTACCAATGCTCGGGGAGTACTGTACGGTCAGAACTGAAAAGTTCTACCACAAACAGTTGGGCAATAACCCATTGATGCAAAACATCAAGACGGCGCGGCGGGGCCTCTTACCCTTTCGATTAAAACATCGGCTTCCGCATTCCCACACGCGTTTCTTCAATCAGTAGCTCCGCTTGCGGGGTTGTTGATTGCAGGAAATGCTGTGTGAATTCCTCTAAATTCTTTCCAAATTTTACTTACATTATCAAAATTCGTTAAATTTTGCAACTCACATTTTCCGTAACACGTTTCGTTAACTTAAAATTCAAAATTTTTGATAGGCAACCACGTTTGCACCAAAACTATACCTGTCTCTCTCTACCGGTTAGGGAGAGACAGGTATAGCTTTTTAGCGCCTTGCTCTGCTAATCACCGCTGGCGGTCATCAGTGGAGTAACGGCGTAACATTACCGCATTATTGTAATTGTACATAAATTAATAGGTCTAACGTAAGCTAATAGCAGGGAGTTAGAATATAAGTTCAATATTGTAAACTTTAGTTATTAATAACTGTTGTATTTCAAAACTCAAGTTTCTAAAATAAATCTTAATTTGGTTCTTGTCCAGTTCAGTCCGAGCAGCCGTACTGAATGGACGTGTGCGAGAGAGCGCTCTAAACCTCCCCACAAGTTCCAGAAGTCGCCGCACCCTGCGTGCGGCGTGCGATTCGCTGATTAAAACCGGCAACACTGCCATCCAGAGGCGACACCACCGCCACCAATCGGTGCTGTGGCAACCGAGAGAAGCAAGGCCGCCTTCCCGGCGTGCCGCTGCGAAAAAGTAAGGAAAACATCAATAATCTAAATTATCAACGGAATTCGACAACAGAATTAAATATAATCAAAATGAGTGAAACTCAAAAGGAGAAGGAGCTAGCGCAGCTAGTTAAGAAACTAACAGCCAAATTGGAAGCCATGAAAGAACAACTGGCGGCAACAAATAATAAAAGGAAAATAGAAACATCTACCAGGACAAATAGCAACGAAACGATGGACACGACGGAGACAATTCCAGAAACCACAGTACCCACCAGCAACAGACACGCAGCGCTGGAGCAGCTGCAATTCCACCAGCCGAAGAAGATCCGGATGGTCACGACGGACATAATAGAAGAACCAGCGGCTGCAACCAGCCAAAACCCCAAATCAACCACGACTGAAAAACCGAAAAAAGTGCAAAAGGCACCAAAATCGCCAGAAGTGGTAGCTCTGCTTGATGCCTCGTCAGCAGGAGAACTGGTAAAGAAACTAAACCAAGAAGGACAAGTCAAAACGACGTTAAGATACGGACAGGGCCAGGTGTATTACCAGCCCGAAACCAAGGAAGATAGCACAAAGCTCACCTATGAGCTGAAGCACTTAAATGTGTCCTATTTTTCATTTACCCCGAAAGACGAAAGAACAAGGCCGTTCGTGCTCCATGGCCTTCACGACCCCCCACCTGTGTGAAGAGGACGTCATGGCGGCCCTGAGGGACGAAGGAGTTGCTGTCGTCTCCGTCGCCTTGATGAAGAAGACCAACCCTCCGGCATACCTAGTAACCACCACCAGCGCTCACTGCCTAAAAAACCAACGTGTAAGTTACAAACACCTATTATACACGCGAATCTCATGGGCTCCCTATAGGAGCATGCGCCCCATCATGCAGTGTCGCAACTGCCAGCGATGGGGACACGCGCTTGCACGCTGTGTTTAATGCAGCGGCGGTCACAACACGTGGCAATGTGATAAGCCTGATAGCACACCCGCGACGTGTGCGAATTGCAAAGGGCCGCACCCCGCGTATTCTGAAACATGCCCGGTTTACAAAGATCTCGTAGAAGTCTCCCAAAAAGAGAAACCAAAAAAGTACAAAATTACCAACCGGCCCCACCGCCTAAAAATAATGCGTGGAATAGCAAAAACGAAAACTTCCCTCCGCTTAAGCAGAGGCAAAACAATACTACTAACAACGGTAACACAAATAACTCAAATAACGCGCGTAATAACGCTAATAATAACAATAATGTTGGGTCGACTTTCGGCAATGTAGATTCCATTTATGCTGAATTAAATCAGCTGATTGATATTAACACCATGTTCTCTGAGTTGCAGAAACTGATCGCCCAACTGAGAGCCTCGCCGTACACTGAATTGCCTGCGCTCCGTACCGCGGATAGCGTTTCATTCACCAAAATCGAACAAGCTGAAATGCTTGCTAACAACTATGAGCAAGTTCACACACTTGATCCGCTAACACCGGAGCAAGCTCGGATTTCCGAGGGTGTGAACGAGCTCATTCACAATTTAGGCCCGCGTAGTCATGAAAGCCACAAATTGTGCACCCTAAAAGAGGTTACGGAAATAATTCGTTCAATGCCGGGCAATAAAGCCCCGGGATTGGACGAAATTCACAATCGCGTATTGAAAAATCTGTCGAGAAAGGCAATCGTGCTCTTGATCAAGATCATCAACGCGTGCATTCTAAACAACTATTTCCCTAACACCTGGAAAATCGCCAAGGTCGTACCAATAATTAAGAGCGGCAAACCCCCCACTAATCCGGCCAGCTACAGACCGGTCAGCCTACTCAGTGGCCTGGCCAAAATACTCGAACGAGTGATGCTAAATCGCATCCGCAAGCATTACAACAATTGCATAATAGCTGAACAGTTCGGATTTCGGCCAGGTCATAGCACAGTACAGCAAACAGCTCGCATCGTGAACGACATCGCGATGAAATTTAACTAAAACAAAGTTACAGCGATGCTACTGCTGGACGTGGAGAGAGCGTTCGACCGAGTGTGGCTGGACAGACTCCTTTTCAAACTCCTAAAATCCCATGTCCCACCACACCTAGTATGTATGATCAAATCATTCATTACACATAGAACATTGAGAGTAGCGGTTGGTAACGTAGTTTCAAACCCAAAAATTATACAATCGGTCGTCCCTCAGGGGAGCGTCCTAGCACCTGTTCTGTTCAACTTTTACATCAATGACATTCCCAGAATGCCAAACACCAACCTGGCACTTTTTGCTGATGACACTGCCGTGTACGCGGACTCCTGGTGTGCACCGGTCGCATTGCAAAAAGTGGAAATACATGCGGACTTGATCTGCAAGTATTTTACCAACTGGAAGATCCGCATTAATGTGGATAAATCTGACACCATTATTTTCCATCGGAAAAATACGCAGATCAAGGTATTTGCCCCGCTGCTCATCCAGGGCAAACGCGTGCCGGTCAGGACATCGGTGAAATACCTGGGAATCCATTTAGATGCGAAACTGATTTTTAACAGCCATATCAGTCGAACGGAACAAAAAGCAAGCAACGTAATACGGGCGCTCTACCTGCTGCTTGCTAAAAACAGCAATATTTCACCGACCAATAAGGTCAAACTTTACACAACGGTCATCAGACCGGTAATTACATACGGAGCTCCCGTCTGGAGCTGCGCTTCACGCACATGTAAACAACAGCTATAAGTAATCCAGAACAAATGTTTGAGGCTCGTGACGGGCAGGGGCAGGTACGAACGTATCCTGGACCTGCATGGCGAAACGGGTCTGCCAATGCTTGAGGAGTATTGTGCCGCGAGGACAGACAAATTCTACGAACATCAATTAGGGCGAAATCCGTCAATGAACAACATCAAGGCGGCGCGGCGGGGCTCTCTTCCCTTCCGGCTAAAACACAGACTGCCGCACTCGCACACGCGGTTCTTCAATCGGTGACTCCGCCCGCGGAGACATCGGCTGGAGAGATGCGGTGCGACACATCAAGCAACAGCAAGGGGGACCAGCTCCTGCAACCCAGAAGGAAGTACGTACCACAAAATCGCGCGCGTAAACAACACCGCGAAGAACTATATCTGTCTCTCTCTACTGGTTAGAGAGAGAGACAGATATAGTCGAACGATGTCGCTTCGGCCGGCCGCCGCTGTCGGCTGCCGGTCGAACGGCGGCAACAAACAACCGCATACGAACAGGGTTTCCGTTAAATTTCCCTTTCCCTGATAACAACTAAATTAACCCTGATGTGACACGAAGCAGCAACTGCATCAAACCGAATACGACCCCGCAATTAGTGCTTGCGCTATTTGTAAATAACAACTGGAACTGATGTAAGCTCGTTAATGAGCAGGGAATTAGACTTAAGTACATTACTGTAAATACTTACCATCTCGTAATTATGTGTATATATATTGTCGATAATAAATGTTATTACTGGTTATTACTGGTTCTCGTCCAGTTCAGTTCGGGAGCTCGGACTGAACAGACGTGTTTGCGTGCGCTCCGTGTGTGCGCGAATTTAGTGAGTGCGAGAGAGAACAGTTTAGTAGTGAGTAAGAGGGAAGAAAACAAACCAAGGGAGCGACGTGCAACGTTGCAGTGCAAGCGGGCACCCGCCTGCCCCCTAGCGAAAGATTCGAGAGACAGCTTCAAGGCGAAGGAGCGCCTGGCTGCGAACAAATCGGAGAGAATGGATGATTCGCAGAAGTTAAAAGATGTAACTGCATTACTCCAGCAGACCATGGAGGAACTGAGAGCTGTGAAAGAGCAGAACTCGCAACTAATAAAAAGGAAGAATTCGACACAAGTGACGGAGGAGATGGAACTCGCCGCTGATAGTGACAATGAAGATGGCCAATCCGTAATTAGCATCCCGACCTCTAATAGGTTCAGTGCCCTAGAACTAGCAGACGGAGCTAGTTGCAACCCGAAGAAGGTAAGATTAATATCTACCGACACGGTAAATAAACCTGCCGTATCAAAGCACAGTAATCCAAAAACTGAACCCGTCAAGAAAGCCAGCAAGCCACCAGAAGTGGTAGCATTAATTGATCCATCGAGTGCGGGCTCGTTGCTCAAAATGCTGAACCAGAATGGTGGCATAAAGACAACGGCCACAGAGGAGGACCGTATTAAGCTGAACAGTGAGCTAAAAAATGCAGGTGTGTCGCATTTTACTTTTACACCTAAGGAGCCTAGGACGAGGCCATTTGTCCTTCACGGGTTACATGACCCTACCATTACTGAAGAAGATATTCAGTTTGCCCTGGAGGACCAGGGAAATTGACAGGGTGACTCTCATGAAGAAGACCGATCAGCTGGTGGATCATGATAGTAGTAAGCAATGAGCACACGGTTAAAAGCTTAAATCTTAACCATAAATACATCATGTACACTCGTGTGACCTGGGTGCGCTACAGGAACAAAAGATCAGTAATGCAATGCAAGAATTGCCAACGCTGGGGGCATTCTCAGAGGAATTGCTTCGCGCTTGCGCGATGCGTTAAGTGCAGTGCCGGGCATAATTCCTGGCTCTGCAACAAATCAAGAGAGACGCCAGCCACGTGCGCCAACTGTAAAGGCCCTCACCCAGCATGTTCCGTTGAATGTCCTGTGTACGTGAGTATCGCCAAGAAAACAGCGAAAACCCAAGAGCAACAAGATATGTGGATCTTTTTTTTTTTGTTTATTTGAATATTTGAAAGAGGAGAGGAAATCTTGCATAAAGACCCTCATAACAGGGTAGTGTCGGATTCTTACCGACTAAAACCTATCCTCTGTGGACATTATTGGGAGCTAGTTCAGAACCAGAGGTATTTTCCAGCTGTAGCGTCAGCGAAAAATTCATCGCATGATTCATGTAGCCGTCCGTCCAGCTGAGCGCCCTCCGCGAAAGGGGAGCAGCGCCACCACTGGAACGGTGGATGTCAGAAGGTGGCTAGCTAATTATTGTTAATTAGAATTATACGAGGTCTGCGATGTTTGCTATTTGCAGTGTCATCGTACTTGGGAAAATTAATTCCATGAGGGGGATCTTCGTCGATTTTGCTGTAGAAGTTAGCAGCAGTCTCTTTTATGAACTCCAGCACACTCGGCACCTTCATGTCCCGGTGCAGAATGGAATTTCTGACGTAAAGTGGTGCGTTAAGCACCCGTCTGATTGCGACATTTTGAGTGCGTTGGAGTCTAGCCATTTGAGACGATCTACAGTAATCCCATATAGGCGCAGCATATGTAAGCTGTGGCCTAATCATCATTGTATAAATTTTTGCCCTGTTCTTATGGGAAAGTTTCGATTTGCTGTTGATAATCGGCCACAGCTTCGTCAACGATGCTCTGGCTTTTTGAATGACATATGAAATGCTTTTTGACCAGTTTAAGTGCCGGTCGAAGACTATGCCGAGGTATTTAATTTCGTTTGCGATCGGAATTGGCGTATCAGCGAAAGAGAATTCGAGGGAGTTGATGACTCGCGCTCGCGGCTTAGAAAAGTGCATTGCTACACTTTTTTCAACGTTGATTGCGAGACGCCATTTGTTGGCCCATTCCTCGTACGAGTTGAGGGCAGCCTGCAGTTTGTTCTCCAGGTGAGCAGTGGTGGCCCCTCTGTACAGAAAGGCAGTATCGTCTGCATACTGAGCGATCATGACCGGTGAAACATCACTCATACGTCACTCGAGTAGATATTAAAGAGAGTCGGAGACAGGGCCGAACCCTGTGGGACGCCAGCGTGAATTTGTCTCTCACTGGAGAAAGAGTTGTTAATCTTGATGCAAAATTTCCTCTTCCGAAGGAAATCGTGCGTCGACCGAATTAAGTATTCAGGATCATTTTATATGTATATTAGGCCTGCATGCCATACACGATCGAATGCTTTGGAAACATCGAGGAACACCACAGCAGTGTCCCTTTTAATGTGGAAACCTTCAGCAATATATTCTGTCACTCTCGACAGTTGGTGCAACGTGGATAAGCCGGCACGGAAACCGACTTGTGAATCCGGAATTATTTTGTTCGTATTAGTGAACGATTGCAGTCTGCGAAGCATAATTTTCTCCACAACCTTATTTATGACACTGAGGAGGCTAATCGGTCGATAATTTTGGGGAAAGGTTGGAGATTTCCCCGCTTTTAGTATGTTGACAACAGCTGCCAACTTCCATTGACTTGGAAAACAACCTAGACGCATAACTGCGTTAGCGATGTTCAGCAATGTATAACGACCCTTGCGACCGAGATTTTTCACCATTAAGGTGGAAATTCCGTCGTGCCCAGGAGCTTTTCGATTTTTGAGCTGACTAATCAGCTCGTTTAGCTCTTCCGAAGTGGCATGATGACAGGCCCACTTTCGGTTGTTATTTCTGATGTACGTAGCAACGACAGAGTTAACTTCGGCGACGAGATAGGCTCAACCTGTGAAGATGGTCTGCTCGTCGTGGCGTCGCTTAGTGCGGCGGCCATGACTGACGAGAGTTTTGCGACAGCGGTTTCGAGCTCCGTTTTGTTGCGGATGATCATGAGTGGACTGATTGAGGATTCCACTGTTCTTAGGTATTTATTCCAGTTCGTGGATTTAATTTCTCTGATAGGGCGCTCCACGCCGATCGCCGTATCCATGATGACAGGATTGTGGTCCGAACTGAGTTCGCTAGGTGACCAAATGTCATGATCTGTGTTGACATTACAGAGAAGAGCCATATCGAGAATATCAGGCCTGAAATTCGCATTCGATAGGAAGAACGTGGGGCTTTCTGGCGCCACGGCTCTGATGTTTAGGTGGCTGTTATCTAAATACTCCAGGAGATGTCTACCATTTGTATTTGTAACAAAGCTATTCCATATGGGGCTTTTCGAATTTAAATCGCATGGCACGATTGTGGGCATGTTGTCCGAAAAAGGGATATTAAGGTCATCCGCAAGAATACGCTCTTTCGGCGGATGGTATGCCGAGACGATTTTGATTGGACCTTGAGAGGAATTTACAACTACTGCTGTGGCGTCGATGTTTGTTAGGCCGCTCATCGGAAGAAATGAGTGGTCTAGTGACCTTTTGATGTACAATGCTGTACCTCGTCTGTTGGAGATGACGTTATTTGTGAAATAGGAATAAAACCCGAGAATTTTTGGTTCCTGTCCGTTCCCTAGATGAATTTCATTTACGAGCATGATATTAATATCATTCTCGTTAATAAACAGCTCAAGCTCTGGAATTCGGTCACGGAGGCCGTTCGTGTTCCAAAAGGAGATGCGAATAAATTCAGGTGAGTTACTCTGGTTGTTTGTGTCAGCCATTGAGAACAACAGTCTAAACGGGCATTTGCCGAAAACTTGGGCAAACATACGAGAGAGGATTTCCTTGTCCTCCTTGGAGGACAGAGATGACATCATTTGTGCGTACAGCGTAGCAGACGCGCTGATTTCCGGCTCTGGAGCCTTAGTAGGCGCCGGCTTTTCCGGTCCACCGACTACGTTTGAGAAAGAGACGCCCTCGCGTCTCTGAGAAGATTTACCCTTCCCTGTCGTCACGTTGTTGACTTTCCTTACCGCGATAGCTGACTGGGTGTTCACCGCCACAGTTGGCACAGGTGCATTTCGATTCTGCTGCGATTGAGCAGGTGTGGGTAGGGTGCTCGCCGGCACACTTATCGCAGATGAAGGAAGCCCGGCAGTGCGCCTGGGCATGACCGACTCGCTGGCAGCGGTAGCATTGCGTGCCGCCTTTGTTGTTGCGTTTGGTCTCCACCGTAACGCGGAGGTCATTGATGTCTGTGACGTTGTAAACTTTTTTGCCTTCGTCAGTTTTTAGCAGGTTGACGTAGACGAGCTCGCTAGGCCTATTAAACCTATTTGTCATACGGTGAACGCCTATGACTGGGAGGTTTCTTTCAAGAAGAACTCCCTTGACATGATCTAAATTGGTGGCCGAAGAAATCGGCCTGATGACTACTTTCTGTGTCTTATCCTCCGAAATTTGCTGGTGGGCGGAGCCCTCGGACTTCTTGCTTTTCGATTTTTTGGGGGAAATCGGAACCGTCATGATAGGGGCAAGGTCAGAAGGCGCCCGTTGAGGGGCGGGGCCCTCGGACTTCTGATTTTGCATCTGCGCAATCTGTGCGCTGAGGAACTCGATTGTACGTTGCATTTCTAAGAGTTGTGTCTCTAGAGACTCGCATCTAGTTTTATACATGAATTCGACTTCCTCCTTGTCGATGGATGACACAGTTGCCTCAGAGTCCATGGGCACGGACGATGAGGCCTCGTCCGTGTCCCTGGCGCTGGTGCTTGCGTCGTCCTCCGCCATGGGCTCGGTCATATAATCTTCGCTGTTTAGTAACTCGTAAAGAGATCTCACCTGACTAACATCAGAACTGGAAGCCATGAAAGAACAACTGGCGGCAACAAATAATAAAAGGAAAATAGAAACATCTACCAGCACAGATAGCAACGACACGATGGACACGACGGAGACAATTCCAGAAACCACAGTACCCACCAGCAACAGATATGCAGCGCTGGAGCAACTGCAATTCCACCAGCCGAAGAAGATCCGGATGGTCACGACGGACATAAAAGAAGAACCAGCGGCTGCATCAAGCCAAAACCCCAAATCAACCACGGCTGAAAAACCGAAAAAGGCACCAAAACCGCCAGAAGTGGTAGCTCTGCTTGATGCCTCGTCAGCAGGAGAACTGGTTAAAAAACTAAACCAAGAAGGACAAGTCAAAAGGACACTAAGATACGGACAGGGCCAGGTGCATTACCAGCCCGAAACCAAGGAAGATAGCACAAAGCTCACCTATGCGCTGAAGAACTTTAATGTGTCCTAGTTTTCATTTACCCCGAAAGACGAAAGAACAAGACGTCATGGCGGCCCTGAGGGACGAAGGAGTTGCTGTCGTCTCCGTCGCCTTGATGAAGAAGACCAACCCTCCGGCATACCTAGTGACCACCACCAGCGCTCACTGCCTAAAAAACCTACGTGTAAGTTACAAACACCTATTATACACGCGAATCTCATGGGCTCCCTACAGGAGCAACCGCCCCATCATGCAGTGTCGCAACTGCCAGCGATGGGGACATGCCCAAAAAAATTGCCACGCGCTTGCACGCTATGTTAAATGCAGCGGCGGTCACAACACGTGGCAATGTAATAAACCTGATAGCACACCCGCGACGTGTGCGAATTGCAAAGAAACCGCATAAGACGACTTTGGCAGCGCACGGGTGATCTTGATTATAAGCACGAAGCGGCAAGCCTATCGCGCGCGATTAGAACAGCTATCAATGTACACCGGAGCCGCACCTGGGACCGTAAAATTGATAAATTAAACGGAGCGGACGCAAGAAGTATATGGGACACGGCTCGCCGGCTAAAGCGCCCGTACACTGAATTGCCTGCGCTCCGTACCGCGGATAGCGTTTCATTCACCAAAATCGAACAAGCTGAAATGCTTGCTAAGAACTATGAGCAAGTTCACACACTTGATCCGCTAACACCGGAACAAGCTCGGATTTCCGAGGGTGTGAACGAGCTCATTGACAATTTAGGCCCGCGTAGTCATGAAGGCTACAAATTGTGCACCCTAAAAGAGGTTACGGAAATAATTCGTTCAATGCCGGGCAATAAAGCCCCGGGATTGGACGAAATTCACAATCGCGTATTGAAAAATCTGTCGAGAAAGGCAATTGTGCTCTTAATCAAGATTATCAACGCGTGCATTCTAAACAACTATTTCCCTAACACCTGGAAAATCGCCAAAGTCGTACCAATAATTAAGAGCGGCAAAATACTCGAACGAGTGATGCTAAATCGCATCCGCAAGCATTACAACAATTGCATAATACCTGAACAGTTCGGATTTCAGCCAGGTCATAGCACAGTACAGCAAACAGCTCGCATCGTGAACGACATCGGGATGAAATTTAACCAAAACAAAGTTACAGCGATGCTACTGCTGGACGCGGAGAGAGCGTTCGACCGAGTGTGGCTGGACGGACTCCTTTCTAAACTCCTAAAATCCCATGTCCCACCACACCTAGTATGTATGATCAAATCATTCATTACACATAGAACATTGAGAGTAGCGGTTGGTAACGTACTTTCAAATCCAAAAATTATACAATCGGGCGTCCCTCAGGGGAGCGTCCTAGCACCTGTTCTGTTCAACTTTTACATCAATGACGTTCCCAGAATGCCAAACACCAACCTGGCACTTTTTGCTGATGACACTGCCCTGTACGCGGACTCCTGGTGTGCACCGGTCGCATTGCAAAAAGTGCAAATACATGCGGACTTGATCTGCAAGTATTTTACCAAGTGGAAGATCCGCATTAATGCGGATAAATCTGACACCATTATTATCCATCGGAAAAATACGCAGATCAAGGTATTTGCCCCGCTGCGCATCCAGGGCGAACGCGTGCCGGTCAAGACATCGGTGAAATACCTGGGAATCCATTTAGATGCGAAACTGATTTTTAACAGCCATATCAGTCGAACGGAACAGAAAGCAAGCGGCGTAATACGGGCGCTCTACCCGCTGTTTGCTAAAAACAGCAAACTTTCACCGGCCAATAAGGCCAAACTTTACACAACGGTCATCAGACCGGTAATTACATACGCAGCTCCCGTCTGGAGCTGCGCTTCACGCACACGTAAACAACACCTACAAGTAATCCAGAACAAATGTTTGAGGCTCGTGACGGGCAGGGGCAGGTACGAACGTATCCTGGACCTGCATGGCGAAACGGGTCTGCCAATGCTCGAGGAGTATTGTGCCGCGAGGACGAAAAAATTCTACGAACATCAATTAGGGCAAAATGCCGCTGGCGGCTGCCGGTCGAACGGCGGCAACAAACAACCGCATACGAACAGGGTTTCCGTTAAATTTCCCTTTCCCTGATAACGACTAAAATAACCCTAATGTGACACGAAGCAGTAACTGCACCAAACCGAATACGACCCCGCAATTAGTGCTTGCGCTATTTGTAAACAACCACTAGAACTAACGTAAGCTCGTTAATGAGCAGGAAATTAGATTTAAGTACATTATTGTAAATTTACCATCTCGTAATTATGTGTATATATATTGTCGATAATAAATGTTATTACTGGTTCTCGTCCGATCACCGAAGTCAAGCAACGTCGAGCGCGGTCAGTACTTGGATGGGTGAATAGAAAAAAAGGTAGAAGAACTAAAGGCATGTAAGAACGAGGCAGAGATGTGGAGGATACTAAAGAGGGGGGAAGGGGCAAAGCAAATGGGGATAGAGATAAAAGAGTGGGCGGATAAATGCAGAAGAGAAAGTGGGAGATCCAGTGGAGCTAGCGGGCGAAGGAGTAAGGTGGGAAGTAGCAGAATTCTCGGAGGAGGTGGAGAGAGCCTTTGAGGAACTAAAAAAAAAGGAAAGGAGCCGGGTTCGGACGGACTAAAAGCGGAAATGTGGAGAGAAATAGGAAGGGGAGGAATGGATAGGTTTAGAACCCTCATGAACCGAATCTGGAAAGGGGAGGAGAAGATCCCTAATTCATGGAAGGTGAGGGCGGTGTGCACGGTCCACAAAGGCGGTGACATTAACGAAATAGATAATTACCGAGGCATAACGATAATAAACATAGGATGCAAGTTAGCGATGCTATTAGTTAAGAGGAGGCTCGAGGAGGAAACGGAGGAGACAAAAAACTTATTGACGAAACCCAGGGGGGGGGGAAGGAAGGGGAACAAGTGACCAGTTATTTACCCTGGCCAGGTCAGTGGAACGAGTGTTGGAAGAGAAAGGAAGTATGTTTGCGGTGTTTTGGATCTGAAAGCGGCGTATGATTCGGTATCGAGAAAATGGATGTTAGAACGACTGAGAAAAGGAGGGGTGAGTGGAGGTATGGTTGAGTTCATAAGGAGAATGTATGAGGAAACGTGGTGTTTAAATTATATATATATATATATATATATATATATATATATATATATATATATATATATATAGGATTTGATGAACATGCAAGGTGGGTGCAAGGAAAGGCAAGGAAGGCGTGGGGCGTGGTGAGGGAGAAATGGGGAGGTTGGTTTAAAGGAAATGTGAGTGTGACGCGTGGTTTGTGGGATGCGTGCGTGAGATCTATTTTATTGTACGGAGTGGAAGTGTGGGGGGTCAGGAAGCAAGAAAGGGTTGAGAGTGAGCATCGGTGGTTCCTGAGGCAGATGTTAGGGGTGGAGAAATCGACCCCGGGTTACATACTGCTTCAGGAAACGAATAGAGAAAGTGTGTGGTGTGAAGCGATAAAGCTGGGTATGATATGAGAGTAAGTGGCCTGAAAGAGGGAAGGCTAGTGAAGGAGGTATGGAGGGAAAGGATGAATGCAAGTCAGGGCAGATGGAGGACAGCGAGGAAGGGGATGTATGAAAGAGAGGTGATTGTAAGGGAATGGTTGTTTTTCGTAGAAAATATATATATCGTGAATCGATACCGCGGCGCACCGCCGTCCTGGAAGAATGCCATACCGCAGCACGGTTAATATATCTAACTGTTGTAGCATTCGTCGTGTAGAATCGGCACTACGCGCAATATGACGTCAGTGAAGGTAGGATTCTCCCGCCCGCTTATTTCTCTTAATTATCTTACATAAATAGGGTGCTTGTGTTTTTAAAAGCAAACGAGTTTCTCATAAATAGTTTACTTATATTAATATTCCAACATATTATTTACTTAGTAAGTAATCCAATTCCGACAAGTATATTAATTAATCCCTAAAACTATAAATATGCCTTTATTTAAATAACGTTTCACGACGGTATTCAATCAGGCCGCGTAGTTCGTGAGCTGTAGCAGTGTTTGGAAATCGACGCAGCTTGAAGGATAAAGCGATATCGTATCACCGATTTTCCCGAAAATAAACAAATAAGGAATTTATTGATAAATGTATGTAGACGGAAAGACAAGAGGACTCCTGATACAAGTTACATTCGCAGTACTCATTTTAAAAATGAAGACTTTGAATTCGACTTTCGCAGTAAACTATTAAATATTCCCATAAGACGAAGATTAAATGTTTATTAAATTTCTCAGACCCACTTCAACGGTTAAAAAATGGGACAAAATAGAAAATTAAAGCATTTTCTAGAAGAATCCAGATGTTCAAGAGGATATTTGCTCCCTCAGCATCGTGGTCAAACAAGGGTTAGAGTGGAAGATCGTCGCTGCTGCACGAACTCCGCCCAGCTGCTCCAGTCAAAATTTTTGTACGTTTCCTATAATTTTTGTGTAGATATTGATATGTATTTTTTTAATTTTGGATTGTAAGCTAAAGAATAATAAACATAAACATACTAATAGTGTTAAATCAAAATTATTATTTCACTTCAATGTTAATTTGTCTAGACTTATAATTTCTCTAATATTCTATTTTGTTACTAAAATTATCGAATATTTATTCAACAAACTATTTTTTTCTATTATTAAGTATATATATTGTGACGTTCCCTTGGCGCCACAAGGCCACTTCACATTCCTTTTCAGAAAAAATGCAATGCCACCCTTGAGTCCCACATCTGTTAACGAAGCGGGCATTTTTTGCTAGGAAGAAAAACACACGCACCTCGGGGTGGTGTATATATACAAACGCACCATAGGAAATTAAATATGTTTTTATAAATGTGCAAATATTTTCTCCCCAGGTCATTTTATCAAAAAAAAAATACAAGAGAACAATTTTGTAGACATTAAAAATATACATTTAAATCACCCTCAATTGAATAAAAATTAAATAAAATCAATTGATAAAATAAATCAAAACAACCTCTAAAACTTTCCAAAGAATTTATATTAGATGGTAAAAAATACATTTAATTTTTTGTGAGAAAAACAGTACAAGATATCAATTATTTAATTAAAGTAAATTTTCTTTCAAGTGGTATTTTTTAAGTTTTTGTTCCATTCACCAATTAATAAAATAAAAGATATTGAAAGTTTTAAGTGGTAGTACTACTGTTTTTTTATATATTTTTTATATACCGTCAACCAATAATGGCCATAATAACTGAAATGATGTATTATATTATGATAATTATTAGTAACAAATTTCATTTAAATCGAAAAAAGCATTCAATTGTTATTAAAAAATACATAAACATTTTTGAAACTATGAAGACTAATTTCGACTTAACTTTTGGATATATATGTTAGGTGGTATCATCATATTTTGTCCCCAGAAATCTGTGGTTCAACTATTTGCCCACATTAACCTGTATCCGTATATATACAGGGTGTCTCTGTTATTAGAAGAGATAGAGCAACTGTTAAATGGGGAATGTTTTGCAGAAATCAGTGCTTGTAAAAAATCCCATTTCAAATTGATCTTAACTTATTTCAATTTTAAGATATTTTGAAAAAAACAAAATTTGCTAATTTTGCAATTTGAAAAAAAAAGTTGATCGTCTTTTGTCAAAAACTGGATGCAAGAAAAAATATCAGTTTAGTTAATATTAAAGTCTTTTAAAAATGATTTAATTTGATGTTTTATTTAAAAAATCGGATACAGCACCAAAGGTTTTTCGTAAGTCACCCTGTATATGGCTATGATGTCATATGCGTTTTCGAATCATGGCTAAATTCTGATATCACAAACAATGAAGTTATTGATGATCGATATAATTTGTACCGTTGTGATCGTAATCAGTCGACGTCTACCAACTCCAGAGGTGGGGGCGTTTTTATCGCAGTGAAAATATATTTCTCGTCTTCCTTGATTGTCGTGGACTCTGATGATCGAGAAGAAATCTGGATATCTGTCAATGGTAATAGTATAATTGGCTGTATCTACATCCCTCCTGGATCCCCTTCGGAGATTTATGCTAGACATGTTAGCGCATGTTAATTGATCAACACCAAGAGTCCGATGTACTGGTCGTGGGTGATTACAATCTACCGCATGTGAAGTGGATTATGGAAACTGATTGTGTCGGCTTTTTACCTATAAATACGGATAGTGAAAGTGCGCGTCTCTTGTGTGATTGATTTATGAGTAGCGGCATACACCAATTTAATAACTATATTAATTGTTGTGGAAATGTATTGGATCTCGTGTTCTATAATGCTTCAACTTTAACTTGCATCAATTGCGATACTATTATTAACTTTGATGTTTATCACCCGCCATTGTATATAGATTTTAATGTACATTCTGTTTCATCAATATCAGAAGAGTCATTTTATATAGATTTTGCCAAATGTGATATTCCCAATATTTGTAATTATATTAATAGTATTAACTGGATTGACACACTTAGGTGTAACTTTTTGGAATCAGATCTAGATGTTTTCTACAGAATTTTAAACGAGGCTGGTTGTTAGTGATCATTTGAATTATATTGTTCTATTTATTTATTTACGGTAGGCCATGTGATGATATATTAAGGAAGTTGAGATGAATATACCCAATAATATTAATACATTTTGGAAATACTGTAAATCCAAATCTGGTAGTGGTGGTGGCCTTCCTTGTAGCATGTCTAATGGGTCCATTGTTGCTAATTCAAAATTGGACATTGCTACTCTATTTTCAGATTATTTTCAGAATTTATACTCTAATCATTCTAATATAGGTACCGAAATTAAGGTGACCGATAGCATACATTTTAAATATTTGAAGAGGCTTTCACTTTGTGATACATATTTTATAACTTTAAATAAATAAAGTGTGTGATATAAACAAAGTTTATTTTATTTTATTTAAAGGCATAAATTTTAGTTTTTTGCAATTCACAGAAAAAGACATTATTGAATGCTTATTGGAAATTAATGTCAATGCTGCACCAGGTCCGGCTTTGGTAAAAGCATGTGCATCTGCTCTTTCCTTACCTATTACCTTACTTTTTAACAGGTCTCTCAAGGATGTTTTATTTCCATCTCTTTGGAAGTCTTGTTTTATTGTCCCAGTCTTTAAATCTGGCATTAAGAAACTCGTGCCTAATTACCGAACGGTTACCATCCCATAATGTATTCCTAAAATATTGGATAAATTGGTTGCCAAATACATGATGCTTAGTTTAAAATCTTTAATTATCGAGCAACAACATGGATTTATCCCTGCAAGGTCAACGGAATCTAACTTGTTTTTGTATACTAACTTTATTTATGATGCATTTGAAGAAGTGGCAATGGTGGACTCTATTTATACAGACTTCAGTAAGGCGTTTGATAGAGTCAGCCACTGCAGACTTCTGTATAAACTGCAAATGTATGGAGTGAATGGTTGCATGTTAGAATGGATTAGATCCTTTATAAGTGGTCGACATCACATTGTGAAGATTTATGATATGGTTTCCAGTACTGCAGTACATGCGACCTCGGTGGTGCCCCAAGGGTCACACCTGGGTCCATTACTATTTATCCTGTTTATCAATGATATTGGCTCTAATATCAAGTCCAATTTTTGACTTTACGCTGATGATATGAAACTATATCGTAAAATTCCTACTTTTGAGGATTGTTGCACCCTGCAGGAAGACTTAGACCATCTTATGATCTGGTGCTGGCACAATGTTCTTTACCTAAATCCTTCAAAATGTGAACATATCGGTTTCTCACCCTATAATTGACGAACACTTTACCAACAACTGTAAAATCTGCAAGATCAGGTCGTGTTGATTTACGATTGCAGAAAGAACGTTTAGGTCAAATATTATCAGAAAATGTGAAAGACCTGGCACCAGCACAAAAACTAGCAATAGCCGCCGTTCCGCCGAATTTCGAAGAAATGTACAAAAGGTTGCTTGAGGAACACAAAAATTAAAACTTTTATACAACAATATATTGGAATCCAATATATTACTGAAAAACGAAATTGAAACGTTAAGCAATAAAAATATTTTGCTACAAAAGCAAGTGGACGCTAAGGAAATGAAGACAGATTCTTATAAGAATACTGTTGAGAAAACATTTAAAGCCCAACAAGAATTATTGTTAGGTAATAAAAAGAGGATAGTATGGTCATCGGAAGATCTTGCAAAAGCATTAAGTATTAAGTACCTCAGCAAACGATGCTACGTATTTATAAGATAAAAATTAAATATTTCCCTGCCAAATATTACAACGTTACAAAATAGGTTTCAAAATTAAATTTTCAACAAGGAATATTAACCGACGTGCTTAAATTAATGAAGCTAAAACGAACCTAAGCGATTTAGAAAAAATATGCGTTCTTCAATTTGATGAAATTAAGGTACATACATGCTATGAGTACGACAAATTAAATGACAAAGTAGTAGGACCACACAAGCAACTACAGGTAATTATGACAAGAGGATTATTTAAAAAATGGAAACAACCTGTTTTTAATCTATCTATATACAGGGTGGACCATTTAATGTGTTTTCAGAAAATATCTCCGAAACAAGAAACTTTTAAAAAAAATGACCCAAACAAAAAATGATTGTATCGAAGGGGGCCATAATAACATAATATTGTTTTTTTCATAGATGGCGCTGTTGTCGCTAAATCGTGGTCAACTTAGTTTTTTTTAAATGGAAACCCCTACTTTTTATTAAAAAATAAAATTCCTTGTTAAAAAATGAGAAGAATTCACTCAGCTCACTTTTTCGTCAGAGTGATAGCTGGAGCTGTAATCGCGAAAAGAAGTTGTTGCATTTGGACGCTTGCGTATCGAACTTCGCGTGCATGTGTGTGTGTGTGACGTCTGCCATCTTGTGAACGATTCAAATAAGTGTCCTTATGTTGTCAAAACATGACGTTAAAATGGTGAAGTATACTATCGTGGAAAAGGTCGACATGATTTTCGTGTATGGTGAAGCTAGACGCAATGCACTTGATGCGTGTGGCTTGTACGCGGAGAGGTATCCTGATCGAGATCATCCGAGTCACATGACTTTTCTTCGGATCGTCAACTCATTTGTGGATACTGGCAGCCTAAAACGAACCAGACATCGAAGACGCACCGTAACCCAGGAGAACGCCGAAGTTGATATTTTAGCTGCAGTTGCAGTCAACCCCCACATAAGTTCTCGTCAACTGGCACGGAGTTCGGGCATCTCCAAAACGAGTGTTTTGCGAGTTCTTCATCAACATAAATTTCATCCTTACCACGTATCGTTGCATCAAGAACTTCATGGCGACGACTTCCAACATCGAGTGCAGTTCTGCAATTGGGCTCAGCAGCAAATACGCAACAACCGGAACTTCGTTTCCATGATCCTATTCTCGGATGAAGCAAGGTTCACGAATCGTGGCCAAATCAACCGGCATAACATGCATTATTGGACGGAGGAGAATCCACATTGGATCCGACAAGTGGACCATCAACGACCGTGGAGCGTCAACGTTTGGTGCGGAGTTCTGGGAGATCACGTCATTGGCCCTTACTTCATCGACGGAAATCTGAATGGTGAAAAATACGGTGAAATTCTGACGGCTCATATTCCTGCTTTACTCGAAGACGTCCCTCTGCTGACCCGATTGAGACTGTGGTATCATTCTTAGCAAAAATCCTGGCATAGTTCAAGAATACATTAATATTTTGCACAATAAAGACTACGGCGACGAAGAATACATTTTGTCCAATGTTATATCAGAAGCAGGAGTACATGTTGACTTTTCTTTGGTAGAAAATGAATCTATCTTATCGTCTGACAGTTTTTCGTCAACATCAACAAAATCTGAAGAAAATACAAATTTAAATTAATAAGTGCATTAACGAAAAAGATGGATTTTACCTATGTGGCTGGGTCGCTAAAAAATGAAACCTAATTTAAGGTCAATTTCCAAATTTTCTTTAGAGGATAATCCAGGATGGTTACAACATCTGTCGTTCGGAGGTTTGACTATTTCTTCGAAGGAATGGACCAAATCAGCTGAAGTGTTGGAGAAGTATTTTATGAAGTTTTATAGGAATGGAATTCGAAAGGAAAAATCAATTGTTAGTAAACTAACAAAATTAATAAAAAAAGGAAAGTGATTTAAGTGAACTATTATCAAGTGTTTTATTATACAAAGGACATTTATTAGAATAAAACGATCGAATGTAGAGCTGCAACAAAATAAATTAAAGAGGAAAAGTAAAGCTGAAGAAAGGAAATATGCAAGGAAAATTAGGAAAATATCTACATTCATAAAATATAAGTCATTATGTAGTTAACTATAATTAAACGTATTATAATCCGACGGACTGTGGGAAGTCGTGATCTCTGACTTACTTGGTCCCTTTCCCCGACCAACGAAAGGACACACTTATCTGTTGGTATTTCAAGTTCGTTTTACAAAATGGGCCGAAATTATACTAATAAGAACTGCGACCGCTAAAATAATTACACAAAAATTTAAAGAAATAATATTCAGATATGGGAAACCGAATTTATCCCACCGTACAGTCCAAAGAATAGAGTAGAAGCTGTAGAAAGGATGAACAAAGTCATTGGGACGACACTTGCTCAATGTGCCGTGGAAATCAGCGAACATGGGATCAGTGGATCCCGGGACTTGCATATTCAATAAACGCGCAGTACATGAATCAACCTGTTTCTTCCCATCAATATTAAATTACGGATCGCGACCCACTCAGAGCGAGAAGAGGAACCTACGGATTTACCTGCAAAAAAGCCGGACGAACTAAACGAGCAACTTAAGAAATTAGGATAAATTAATGAGCTGGTAAAAATCAACCTAAGGCAGGCGTTTGTCAAACATTAGTCATATTATAATCTAAGAAACATCCTCTTTCCGACGCAGTGAAGAAATTTACGGCCAAGTTAGCGCCCAAATATATTGGTCCCTACAAAATTCACCGAATAATTTCTCCGGTTATTATATAATTAATAAAATTCTCTGGATGAGGTGATAGGAAGGATACACGTGTCCGAATTAAAAATAACTGAATAACTGCACAGTATAAATATCGGACCGATTAAATATTATCACCAGTCTACAGTCAGCAGCCGAAAAGATGGTAAGTCCAAACAAATCCCTGAAAAATAACCTCTGGAGACCGGAATGGGAACACCCCAGGAAAACCCTATAGGACCGCTGCGCCCGACGTGCCTCAACTACATTGCAGTCCGATACCCGAGCTATAATAACAGATGACCGGCACACCGCCACAGATTAAAAGGAAGCTCAAAATAATCGAGCTGTTCGGACCAGAAACCCTACCAAAAAAGAAAACTGAAATAATACTAAGGTTATAAAAGTGGAGTCAACCCGGAACCCCAGGAAGAGAATCTGAAGACAAACAAATCCAGGCCTCATTCGCTGGAAGGGCACCACAAACCGCCGTATAAACTAATACCATTGTGCGCAGAAGAAACACATGCCAACCGGCGCATAAACTATTATAATGGGTTTCCCCATTATAAAAGTAAATGGATGAAGATGACTCAGGACAAGGCCATTAATCTGGGATTCATCCACTGAGATATGGACAACGGAACTCCCAGGTAAGGGGGTAATGTAACGAGTTACGTTAACACCACGGTTCAACGAACAATTAATATTTAACTAATAATAATGATCCTGCTGTGCTGCGATCGTGCCGTACACATATGATCATGCCGTCTGCATATGATCGTGCCGTGTGTAAAATCTAAACAGGGGAATGCCGAGCCCAGTCACAGAGTATTTAAGGTCGTGTAGCCAGCGAGAAGACGTACTCCCTGGGTTTTAATATTAATAAGCGCTTCATTGGCTTGAACCTCCAGGTCGTGTTCTACAAGCGTTCCGACCGTTCACCGTAAATAGGAGTTGTACTCCTGGTTGTGTCCTGCTATTAACAAGCGTTCCAACCGTTGGCCGTAAATGGGAGTTGTTGGCCGCTTCGTACCGAAGCCGTTCACTTTAAATATGAGTTTGTCTCCCTTCTGGTTCTGCTATTAACAAGCACTCCGCATTTTTAAATATTCCCGTACCAGAGGCGACCGAAAGCGTCCGATTTTATCCCGAAATTTGGTATACTAATCCCTGTCTCTCTTATAAGCAATTTACAGAAGGGATCCTAACTAGGACCGTTTCATAGAATAGTCCACCGCCGCCACATTGAGCCACGAAGAGGACCTGTAATTATTACTATTATTTCCTGTTTTGTTTACCTTTTTTTTGGTTCTGTTCTTTAGTTGCGTAAATATATTTTTTTTAAAATTAATTGTTTGATTATTTATTGTACTTATCGGATATCGGTAAATTTAAAAAAGGGAACCCCGGACCAGCCCGAGGTATACTGGAGACAGTTAAAATACCTACCACCTGTTTTAAAACCTTACAGTATAGTGTGTAATCAGGTAAATATCCATATATTAGCACGTCTAATGTTTAAAATCTATGAACGCATTGACTGATGTAAAATATGTTAGTTTCGTGGGCCATTATGTCCCATCAGGCTACTTTATTGGGGCTATCTATTCCAGCAGACATTTTTTTTTTCTTTCCAAAAATGAGCAAAAAAATAACAATAATAATCTCTTTAATAATAAGTCTGTATCTGAAGGTAATATTCAGTCTTCGAGTTCCGATGAGAGTGTCAAGACTGAAAGTAGGAATGTTGTTCTCGATAAAACATGCAATAACATACCAGACGATTCCGACGTCCAAAATGTACCAACAAGTCCTCAAACAGCGCCTACAACTTCATTTGCATCAGACAATATAATCTTATATTCAAATTCCGCAGGATTATTCCAAGGATTCAACTACCTGATACAAAGGATACAGAAATTCTTTCTATCTTTGTAAATAGCCAATCTACAGAAATTGATATTTTCCTAAAGTTATTTCCGAAAAGCTTGTATATGTATATATCACAGTGTAGAAATGAAAGGTTAAACATGTTGGAAAGGAAAACTAAAAAAAAAGTTAAACTTACTGACTCGTGTCTGAAAATGATTTGTTGCTTTCTGTTAGCGCATAGAAAAGTGCAGTCGTGTGTATGGTGTTCCCAAGAAACTATTAAGAGACATGCTGATGAAAAAACTCTGTTCGCAATAAGGTTAAATCATTGAGTAGACCGCCGGTGTTTTTTATTATGTTTATTTCTGAGCATATTCTTTATCTTGAAGCATGCTTTTTTAGTTTAAGAATTAAGGAAGTCAGAAACTAGATTTTGATGTTGCAGAAAAATATGATTTCCCACATAGTTTTAATAGAGACAAATTCCCTCATGTGTCAAATTCAAGGTTAGAAGCAATATGGTGGCACTTTAAATTACAGCAGCTTTGTTTATCTCGATAAAACAAAAAGGAAGAAGTGATAAAAAAATCGATAAAATCCCAGTAAGGTGATAAAATCCCGGTAGGGTAATTTGTTGTTGATTCGTATTTGTCAAAAGTGACAGTACAATCGAATCTCGGACGTGCATTCATTTCTTTCGAATAATGAAACGTTTCGGCAGTTTAAAATCAAAGGAAATTGAAGCAATTATTAAAAGCAATATACCAACTAATACTCGGAATAATTCGGTATGTTATTTTTTTGTATTAGTAACATTAACGATTCAATATTCAATTGTATTTTTTTAGTAACATTAAATAAATCTCATATAACAATCTATTATTCTGGAATTTGTCTTACCAAAAATAACTCGACCTCTCGTTTTTAATCGGAAAATGGCATGCACTCAAAATGTGTTTCTTTTAAGCAAAATCCCTCATCCTGTTGACAATATTAAAAACCCGAGTGCGAAGCACGATTCGGGATATTGCTAAGCAACACATTTTTCGTGCATATGATTTTCCAAAAAAACGGGAGGTCTTGTTATTTTACTTGTTGCTGGCAAAATGGTTCTACGCATTTTTTGAAACGAAATTCCCATCTTTCGCCCCGGAAACCCAAAGGAAACTGAATGGCGACAGCTTTAATAGAAATGATTTCTTCGATTTATTGGAACGAATTATCGATGAGCATAAATTTACAGCCGATACTATTTTTAACGTGGACGAATCTGAGTTTACCACTTTTTGGTTCTGGACATTTATTAATTCGCATTAATTAGCATTTAATATAATAGTTTATTGGGTTGCCTTCCTTAATTTGTTTGATGCGCTCATTGCACGACAAGAGAGATGACGGTCGAACGGACAATTGAAGAACAAAAACTCGCGAGTTCGCGTGATTAGAGTTCTTTCCGTATTGCGAGATAATATTAAACTTGTGTAGCATCGCCACCCGCGCCACACATAGAGAAAAGGAAGGAATTCGTACCGGCAAGTCCTCTCTTAGCATTAAACGGGAGAGCAACCATGCGGTCACGAAAATCCGTATAAAATACAGTCCAAATTAATGTGGGAGCGAGAGTTAAAGGAGAATAGAGGGTGTAATAGGGACTCTATTCTCGAGGCAAGAGGCGTCCGGCAAACTGAGGAAGAGGAGGGCGACCCGTCGGGAGGAGGAGCTGTTCACAGAGGAGGAGGTCATGGCAGCGGTAAGGGCCCTTCCCCGGAAAAAGGTGGGTCTAGGGGGCAACTCGAACGAAGCAAAAAGAGCGGCGGCGATGGGCGACCCTGGGGCGGTCACAGATCAAATGAATCGGTGCCTCAAAGAGGGTATCGGACTCGTACACGAGGGCCAAATTGGTGTTGCTGCCGAAGAAGAAAGGACGACACGGACCCGGGAGGTTACAGGCCAGTATGACTAGTAGACATCCGTCTACTAGTCATACTGGCCTGTAATTGAATTGTTGAATAAAATACTTTCAAACCATTGGTACTTTTTGTTTGTCGAAATGAAAGGCTGGTACGGGAGGTCTGAGACACCCGTACTATTGAAGCCATCCATATCAAAATAATAATTCAGTTTTGAATAAGAGGAACTCTTCTCACCTGAGTGTAGAAAATAACATATTTCTCAAGGAAAGTATTGAGGAACATCCGAACATCCAACAAAAACTAGTACGGGTAGTCTGAGATACATATGTATTGCGGATGTTAGGAAGCCCGCTACGTACTACAGATGTATGGAAGCCCGGGTTGAGGGGAAGAGTTACAACATATACAAAAAGGAAATATTTTAACGTATCAGGAAACCAATGATATCTGACATATAATGCGAAACCCATCTGTATAAAAGACTGTGACTGCGTATTACACGAGTCCATGCAATGTTCCCGATCGGAGTTAGCTTTTTATTTTATTATGCTTGTTGAATGTTAGAACTTTAGTGTGCGAAAGTGGAAATGGGTCGCACGCGGTTTTCGATGAATTTGGCCGCCCAAAATAAACTTATTTATTGTAAATACCATAATATAATTTAATAACTCTTTTATTTATTAAATATTTTTAATATATTAATAAAATATTACATAATATGGAATAAACATTTGATTAAAAACACTTAGTACCTTTCTTCAACATTAAAATATTGGTGAAGGGTTCTAAGTGTTTTTAATCAAATATTATTATCTTCAAGTTACTCAATCAACCCAATTGGAATAAACATGTTGGAACGCACCTAAACCTAAATAATTTTAAACGTAAAATGCTCGACAAGCAAATTGGTACAATTTTTTAGCAATTAATACCACAATAACTTGCCGTGTTTAACCCATTAGCGTCCAGCGTCATCGTTTGAGGACAGTAACACTATTGCCATCTCGTTATTTAAGTATAAATTTTTATTAAGAATTTAGTTGATATATCGCTAGATGACACTACTATTCAACAAATAACATAGTGTGCGTTCATTTCTTTGCGTTAGTCTGTTGTTCATAAATTGTTCTAGTTGAGGTATTTTTGTGAATTTGACAAGTGCTGCTATTACGGGTAATAAAGCTTTTCAAATAGAAGGTAATTTGTTTTTTGTTCATAATTATATTAAAAAATACATTAGAAATACGCAATAATGGTTTTTGGTAAAAAATATTTGTATTTGATTGCCTGATATTTTTATTCCGAAGAAATTGAAGCGAATATAATTGCTTTACCCCCTGAAGTTGATGAACTGACAGACGAGGAAAATTTTGACGATGAAGAATTATCATTACCGATTGTGTCAGATATTGCAGGGTCCATTGAAATTGATGTTGATAAAACAGAAGACAAGGAGGAGAATAGTGACGCTAAAATTGCCGATTGTGAACTAAATACCCAAGTGAGCGGGCGAGAACCTAAACAGAAACGACAGAAAATAGACATAAATTGGAAAAAAATAAATCCTAAGTATACTGCACAGAGAAGCGCAAATACAGCGAATGATTGTTTTGAACAAATGAAGACTATCTTGAAAGATTCAAGCCCGGTTGACATATTTGAGCAGATATTCACAGAAGAAATTTTTGGACATATTGTGGAAGAAACAAATCGCTACGCAAAGGAAGCAAAGAATAAACATGACTACTGTGTTACAATTGATGAAATCAAAATTTTCTTTGGGTTCCTTATTTTCTCAGGTTATCATACACTTCCCAGTGAACGAGATTATTGGTCAGATGCACCTGATCTAGGAGTACAGTTGGTGAAGGATGCTATGAGCAGAAATACATATCTTCAACTAAAATCTCTTATACATTTCCAAAATAATAATTTGGCTGCCCAAAATACACAAGACAAATCATTCAAGCTAAGACCGATTATAAATAAAGTAAACCTAAGTTTTCAAAAATATGGTATTTTTGAAAAATATTTATCTATAGATGAAATGATTGTTCGGTACTACGGTAAACATCATCTCAAACAATTTATAAAATCTAAGCCTATTCGATTTGGATATAAATTATGGGCAATGTGTGGGTCTAGTGGATATTGTTTTAACTTTTCGTTGTATGCAGGTAAAGACATTCAGGAAAACAACAATGATAGACCTCTTGGTACGAAAGTTGTACTGAATATGTTGTCTGCTGTACAAGATCCAAGCAGCTATATAGTTTTCTTTGACAACTTTTTTACAAGTCACAATTTGCTTGTTACTTTGAAAGAAAAAGGTTTTCGAGCAAGTGGCACAATAAGGGACAACAGGACCGCTAAATGTCCTTTGGTGTCATCGAAAGAGCTTGAGAAGAAAGAAAGGGGAGCGATAGACTTTAGGTTCGACAGCTGTAACGAAATTTTGATAGTGAAATGGAAAGATAACAAATGTTTTTCATTAGGCACTAATTTTGATAATATAGAACCATTTTTACCAGTCCAATGCTGGAACAAAGTAAAAAAAGAACGCACGGCTGTTCAACAGCCACAAGCAATTTTCAATTATAATTCTTACATGGGAGGTGTCGATCACCACGACTGGTTACTCGAAAAGCATACTATATCTATTAGAGGAAAAAAATGGTACTGGTGCCTATTTACCAGAATTATAGATATGGCTATCGTAAATTCATATCTTTTATATAGGCAAGTACATGGCTCGAACTCCATAACGATAAAGGATTTCCGAAGAACTATTGCCGTTTCTTATTTGAAACTTGGACATGGAATAAAAATAGGTCGTGGTAGACCAACAAGTTTCCCAGGAACATCCAGAACAAAAGTGTTTGATGATATAAGATATGATCAGAAGAATCACGTTATTGAAAAACGAGAAAACCAACGAAGGTGCCAGTTTTCGAAATGTTGTAGTAAACCACGAACATTATGCAAAAAGTGTAACGTAACTTTGTGTATTACATGTTTTCCAAAATACCATAATAAAAATTATAAATAAAAATTAACATTACTATTTTAGTGCAAGATCATTTGCAAATAATAAATGTATGAATAAAAGTTTAAAATTAAGTGTTTTGTAAATTATTACACATCTCATAGCCCAGCGTCCTCAAATGAGGACAGTCCTTTATACAGCCCCTAAAGGACTTTTTTGCAATTAATCGATTATATTGTATTTAGGCGGACATTAAGAACAAATATATGTAAAAAAAAATATTTTTTTTAAGAAAAATAATTTGGTCGTTAATGGGTTAACGTTAATCATTTTGACTGTTTAATTATTTTCAAAATTAGATTAAACGAACATGAAATCAGTTTGTTATGAAAAGAATAAAAAACCTTCTACTTGAAACAAATCAACCTTTCGGAAAAGATGCTCTTTCGGTAATCCACTTAACAGATAATGGACATAAGGTGGATTTACTAGAAGCTATAGAAATTTTTAAAACGTAATGAATACGTCTATTTAACTGCTTTGTATACATAGGTTAGACTCCGTAATTTTAAAACACTTTATATTTGATAATGACTAGCTGATAGTCGAAACTAGTCACGTGTAATTTTTAAATAAAGTGGTAAAACAAAGTAATTGTGTCTCCTTCTTTACTGTTAATCATTTTTCCGACATTTTTTGAATGGAGACCGTTTCTATTTCACTATCTCTTTCATGCTATATGGTTCGTGGTTGGTGTTTAAACAGTCGAAGCTTTAGTGCTCAAAAAGTTATAAGCCGAAACCAAACAAAAAAGATGGAACATGGTATGAAATTTACGCAAAAAGGCTATTATTAACAATTTGCTCAATTTTGTATTCTTTACAATTACTTGTTTCATTAAACTATAGTTTTTTAGCAAAAGGCAAAACATGTCATAATTTTAAATTTTTTCTCCAGTTAAGAATTTTATGAAAAAAATGTTTAAATAAAACTTATTAAGTTTATCATTTCCTTTAACTTTTGTTTGAAAAAAAAATATCGAGAAAAAACAAAAAAAAAACCCGAGTAAACATCCATTTTCGGTTTATGAATGTTCACCGAAAGCTTTTTAGTTACAGTTTTTAACGATCAAACTTTAAGTTTAAACAATGAATACTATGTTTTTAACCACTATAATTATAGTGGTTAAAAACATAGTAAGCGTTTTATTCATTGTTCATTATGAATTACCACATAGTAACGGTCGCAACCATCATTATGTTTAAGTTTAAAGTTTCATTGAGATTATATTGAGATATGATCATTCGTTTTTGAGACGGACGCACATACACACACCGACACAAACATTTTTTTCCAGAAATTTATGAAATGGACTCAGAGGACCTCAAAACGGATATTCCCGTTAAAAAAAATTCAAAAAATTTTCACGAAAACAATACTTCCCCTATATACAGGGTGATTCATTAACCCTTTAACTACGGCTGTCGTCAATAGACGACGCTACTAAATTTTCGTGAGATACGAGCGTCGTCAATAAGCGATTTGATGAATTATGCCGGGAACGGGCGTCGCTTATTGACTTTTATTTATTTTATCGAGATTGCGTCTGAGAAAAAAGTGCGTAAGTGTTTATATTTAGTTCGTTGCTTATCAGGCACCGCTTTGTATGCCGCATTTATTTGTTTACATTACACTCCTATTGAATGTTTGGGGTCCATATTTTCGAACGCGCATAAGAAATGCCAGTTTTGCTGTAATATTTGGTGTGTCTAGACGCATTTTATATTTTATTATAAACAGTATTTTTTATTTGCCGCATTATAATATCGAAAATGGATTTACCGTCAACATCTCGTGATACTCGCGGTACAAAACGTCCAAGAACAGATTTGAGTGACAATGATAGTGATGAGGAAGAAATTATTTCACTTAGTGACCTGGACAGTGCAAGTGATGCTAGTGAAAGAGACAATGACTCAAATAGTGATAGTGATGAAGAAACTGTTGTAGGAGATTTATGTTGGCAAAATTGCGATATTTTCAATCCCACAATGTACCAATTTGATGATGAAAATTCTGGCATATCAGGAGCTTTTGAAATAGATAATGAAGATAGTGAGTACATACAAGTACTTTGTACAATATTTTGATGAGCATATGATGACAATAATTGTGGACGAAACTAATAAATACCACGAGTACAGTACAGAGCACGAAAACGATCCTGCTCCAAAAAGAAAACCATGGGTGCCCACTAATGTGAATGAAATGTATAGCTTTATAGCAATAATTTTGTCGATGCCACATATAAAAAAAACACAAAATTTCGGATTATTGGTCAACAGATCCCATTATTGCCAGTACTTTTATTAGCAAGTACATGACAAGAGACAGATTCACTCAACTGTTGCGATATATACATTTCACTGACAATAATAACCCTCCACCTCCGGACAACAATGATAAATTATGGAAAATACGAACCATACTTGAAGAGTGGAATAGAAAATGTTCAGCATTTTTCAATCCTTTTCAAAAGTTAGTTATCGATGAATCTCTGATATTGTTCAAAGGCAGGCTGCACTTCAAACAATTTATCCCATCTAAGAGACATCGATTCGGAATCAAAATTTTTGTGTTGTGTGATTGTGAGACGGGAATTGTTCTGAAGTTGCTTGTGTACACCGGATCTGAAATTGACATTCCTCGAAATGATCCGTTAGGTGTTTCAGGTGCGGTAATAAAAAAACTAATGTCGTACTATGAACAAAAAGGGCATGTGTTATATACAGATAATTGGTACACAAGCCCTAAACTGGCAATTTACTTGGATCAACATAATACCGGTTTATGTGGTACAGTAAAAAAAAATAGAAAACATTTTCCAAAAGTTTTACATCGAGTGGCACGCGGAACGTGTGAACGCAAAAAGTGCGGAAATGTAATGGCTCTTAGGTGGAAAGACAAACGTGATGTGTTGATGCTTTCAACATTTCATCAAGGAGCAATGAACAATAGCGGAAAATTGGACCATAGAACTGGCGAGCATATTTGGAAACCAGATTGTGTAATAGATTACACTCAAAACATGCGCATGATTGATAAATGTGATATGCAGTTCTCTACAGTAGAGTATGTCCGAAAATCAATCAAGTGGTATAAAAAATTATTTTTTCACCTGGTTGATGTTGCCATGCTAAATGCCTATAATACATTCCTTGTAAAAACAGGAAAAACTTCAATACGCTTGAACATATTTATAAGAAAAGTCGTTCAACAAATTTTGGAGCGTCATGGAACTCTGACTGCTGCTAGACCGGGTAGGCAAACTATGGAAGTAATTGATCGCCTAGCTGCAGTGAATTTCATGGAAAGACATTCCCCTTCAAATGTTCCCCCTACTGGGAGTAGACTAAAGGGGCAAAGCATTTGTCATGTTTGATCAAATACTGGTCGAGGTGAAAAAAAAAAACGGAAGTATGTTACAACTTGGTGTGCTGAGTGTAAAGTAGGACTTTGTTTGTATAGGTGAATGTTATAAAATTTACCACACCAGAAAAAAAAATTCATGAAAAATTGTCATAAATCCTGTTCAATTTTTTATTTTATAATTATAAATTTATTTAGTTATAAGTTTTACCGATTTTCACAAGCTTAGGCTCAATGGAAAGAGTATTAGAAGTTGATTACAAAAATAAATAACATTAACACATTTAATCTATGCGCTGGCAACTAGAGGGCGTTATGTAACACTTAACCCTATTTATGTATTTTTCTCAGAAATATCAAATAGAATGATATAACTTGAAGCAGCTTACAAAAAAGAAAATGAAATTACATATTGTTTCGTCAAAACCGCAAACTGATATCTCTTGTCATTCGATAGATATTTAGATTTTTTTAATTTTCGTTGTTGTTTTTCGTTGTTTTCGAAGTGTTGGTTCACCCTGTAACATGTAAATGAAAATATATGGCTAAAGTTACTTTTAGAAAAAATGTCATGTAAAAACAAATGACAACAATATTTATTAGCATAATTAATGAAAAATAATAAAACTTATTACCCATAACAGAAATTTACAAAACGCTGAAATTTCTAAAAGCAATCATTATCTAGTTATTTTAGAAACTCAAAATATTTCCCCTTATTTGCTGTACCTACACAAATTCAGTCCTTCTAGAGTGAAATTTTATCCTAGATTCCTTAAAATTTCTTCAATGGTTTTATATGGACAAGCTGTAACATTACGAGTATGTCAAACTATTTTCCTGGGCGATGTTGTAAAAGTAATCAAGTCACCTTTGGAAATGACATTTCTGTTTTGTGATTGCTTATTTATATATAATTTGTTGTTGCTGTCAAAGTTAATTTGAACTTTTGAAAAATCACTTTATTATAATGCTTTATTTTTCAAATGAAGAAGCATATGATATCCTAGCAGTGTATTTTGAAAGTCTACAAAATGCAGTCATTGCTGAAAGAGAATATGGGTTACGATTTCCTGAGAGACGGCGTCATTCAAGAAAAGTTTTAAAAGACTGGCAGAACGATTACGAAAAACTGGCAATGTTCAACCTGTTTCGGTAAGAAATAGGGTACGTAGAAGACAAAATGAAGAAAATGTTATTAAAGTCGTGGCATACGTTAACGCCGAACCACGTGCAAGTATTAGGGAAATTGCAAGAGATCTAGAATTAAATTATTCTTTGGTGAATAGAATACTAAAAGAACATAAAATGCATCCTTACCATGTTGTTTTACATCAAGAGTTAAAAGACATACATTTTGATCGACGACTGGATTATTGCAACTGGTTAAAAGGAATGTTAAATGATAATCAACAATTTCTATCTGCAATATTATGGACGGATGAGGCTACATTTTCAAGCTCTGATAAAATTAACTTGCACAACAGTCACTACTGGTCAGAAACAAATCCACACTGGCAGAGGGAAGTCAATTACCTAAATTGCTGGAGCATAAATGTGTGGTGTGGTATTTTAAATAGGAAGATAATAGGACCTTTTTTCTTTGAAAATTAACGGGCCAAAGGTACTTAGATTTTTTAACTAACGATTTGCCCATCCTCCTAGAAGACGTTCCAATTCGTAACAGATTAGACATGTGGTATCAACAAGATGGTTGCCCAGCACATTTTGCCGCAGGTGTCCGAAATTATTTAGATATTGTATTTTCAAATAAATGGATTGGAAGGGGAAGTATTTTTCCATGGCCAGCAAGGTCACCAGATCTTACGGTTTTAGATTTCTTTTTATGGGGTAGAATTCAAGATTTGGTTTTTAAAACACGTCCAACTACACGTGAGGATATTAAAGAAAGGATTCGGCAAGCAGTAAGAGGTTATTCTGGTACTGAAATTGAGGCCAGTGTCAATTCCACTATGGAAAGACTGAATTTGTGCATAGCAAATGATGGGAAACATTTTGAGTACCTAAAATAACTAAGTAATAGGTGCAGTTATCAATTTTAGTTTTTTGTATTTTTTTTTCATTAATTATGTTAATAAATATTGTGCCATTCGATTTAACTTGATATTTTTTTGAAATGTAACTGTAGCAGTATGTTTTCACTTACAACTTGCAGGGTGAACCAACACTTCGAAAACAACGAAAAACAACAACGCAAATTAAAAAAATCTAAATATCTTTGGAATGACAAGAGATATCAGTTTGCGGTTTTGACGAAACAATATGTATACTATTTTTGGAAAGTAAAAAAAACGGGGGTTTTGGTGTTTTCGGTTAGTACATTTAAGTACAGCATGTCACAAAATTCTTGAATAAATTGGGTATTTTCCAAAATTTAAAGAAAGAAAGAGAAAAAAAATGTGATTTACATCAATATTTAATTAACACTTTTAAATTCCATCTGTGATGATATCATTTTTTAATCCGCCTTAAAAATAGAAAATCAAAGATATCATACAGATGAACTGTAATACAGCGAAACACGTGTCTGCGGATAGTCATATCAATTCCATGACGTGGTTAAGAAATGGTGACACCATAGAAATTGTTACATAGTGCTGAATGTAATGTCAGACATGACAACTAACAGCTATATAATTGCTTTAGTACAAGGAGTTGTTGTTTTAACTGTTAGTTGGTTCTTGTAGTTTTTACATTGTAATTATGTAAAACTACGGTGCAGAATGCTCAAAATTATTATACAATAATAATTACTATTATTATTATTTATTACTTTAAAATGTATTTAAGCTCGTGTGAATGAAGGAATACAAATTACAAAAATGGATTCAAAATCTCGTAAAACCGACAGTGGGTCAATTGCTTCTGAATCTAATAATATGCAGCCCGATTCTATGTCCGTAGAGTTAGATATAACAAATACTTTATTTCATTTTGAAAAATCAAATTTTTCTAAATGTGATAGCATGCAGTCCAATTCTATGTGCTTAGAGTCAACAACAAACACGTTATTTAATTTGGTAAGTTCTAACATAAAAATTATGTAGTTTACAAATAACTGATCTGATAAGTTTATTTAATTTCAGGAGTCGAATGTGTCAAAAGGAGGAATGTGTGCCTACAAAGAAACATCAGATTTCGAAACGGAACCGTTTCAAGATTCAGATTCAAGTTATGTTCCGGACGCGATTCGGATCACTCTGATATCTCACTTTTTTCCTCTGTATACATACAGTAAGGTAAAGTTTAATAAGAATAAGTAGTATTTCTTATATTTGAATCAAATTATTTTTAGAATTCTTTGGAAACATCTAAATAAATAAGGAAATCACAAAATAGTTGTGAAGATATCCCTTTATCAAATTTGGTAATAATTAATAATATAAAATATTTGCATACGTGTTATGGCTTCTCAGTACTAAAACAATACATTGCTTTGACATTGTTTTAATTCATTCTGAAGAAGACACAGAACAATTATATATTATTTTGTTTTTGTTGTTGTAGAATACACTTGAATTTAAAATAGCTGGAGGATTGGATTTCGAAAATAATACTTCTAATACGAAAATTTCTAAAGGAAAGTAAGTTTGTTTTTTGGTGAATTAATTATATACCTAATTGTTTTTCAACTTAAACTAAGGAAGTGGTTTCATTTATAAATATATATATATATATATATATATATATATATATATATATATATATATATATATATATTTATTTTAAACTTAAATAGTTCAACAGGTAGAATACTATTTATTTTATTTAGGGTCAAACATGTATCAAGAAACCGTCTGCCAGAGAGAGACCAACAATATGTCCAATTTGCTACAAAGATGTAATAACGCATTTTACGAGACATCTCTTTAGACACTATTCCAAAAATAAAGATGTGCAAAAAATAAAAAGTTTGAAACCAAAAAGTCAAGAACGTTTGAATCTAGTTGCCACATTTCGAAAACGGGGATATTTTTACTTAAATACTGAAACAATATTTTAAATCCAGTTCGAACTTCAAAGGATCCCAAAACTAAGTACTTTGTTTGCGAATATTGCTTGGGACATTCTACTAAGAAATTGTTATATAAGCATGTTAAGCAATGCAAAAATAAACCTATCGATATCGTTAATCCTTGCAGAAATTGCTTAATAAAATTCCAAACTTTTATGGCATCGATGTTATCAAAGAAACAGGAATATTTGAGAGCTTCTCGCATAAAAAAGAGGTATTTGATATAATGCGAGCGGACGATGTAAGTGCGGTTGCAAAAAATGATACATAAATGGTCTATATGGTGAAACACTTTTATGTAAACATAAAAGGCAGCAAATTGCCAGTGTAGTATCAAATAGGATTAGAGAAATGGCAAGATTGTTAATGGTCTTAAAATCAATTAATAATGAAATTCGTGGATTATTCGATATACTTGAATATGTATGTTATTTCTGAGTATGACGAAAGTAAGAAGAGTTTCAAAGCTCCTTCGTTAGCATTACACATGGGAACCAATTTAAAAATTGCGTGTAATGTTGCTTTCAAAATTGTCATTGGAAAAAGGACCCTTCTAAATATAAGCTGTTAATCGAAGGACATTGGTGCAACGAAATATCGAACTTAGCTTTAAAAAGTGACATACTTGCATTTCAAACATATGTTAACGAGCTTTCCCAGAGTGCATATGAAAAGCTGACAGATAACATTGACATTCGTACAAACTATAGAGTTTTGACTCAATATGTTTTGGCACAAACTGTCGTGTTCAACAGAAAACGAGTGGGCGATGTTAGATACTGTACATCATTATAGAAACCTATAATAAAGACACTCGTGGAACCGACCAAGAGGCCTTTATGCAATCTCTGACTGCCGTAGAAAAAATAATAAGCCAACAATTCAAACGGGTTGTGACAGGCGGAAAAGGCTCCAAGGTCATAAGTAATGGCAGTCCTCCTCTCATGGGCAGGTCGTGGTTACGTAAATTAAATATTCATAACTTTACAAATGTTAATAATTTAAATTACGGAATCAAATTTCAAAGAAACTATTATGGAAAAATTTCCTAACGTTTTTAAACCGGGAATAGGTAAATTTACAAAGGGTGATCTTAAATTTTATACCGTAGATAATGTTGTTCAAGTTTTTAGCAAAGCAAGAGCATTACCGTTTGCCATAAAGGAAAAAGTAGAAAAAGCGTTAGATAATTTAATCGAAAACGACATTATTACTCCAGTAGAGTGCAGTGAATGGGCAACGCCCATTGACCCAGTAATCAAAAAAGACGGCAGCGTGCGAGTATGGTGATTACAAAATCACGTTAAATTAAACAAATGTGAATTCCTAAAAACAGAGATTTCATATTTAGGGTATGAAATTAGCGAAAAGGGGCGGAGCACATGTCAAAAGAAAATAGAAGCAATTGTGCAGGCAAAGGAACCGGTTTCGGTAACTAAAATAAAAAGATTTTTAGGGCTCGTAAATTATTATGCTAAATTTATATCAAACATTAGTGCCAAACTAAAACCATTATATTGATTATTACAGAAACATGTTTCTTGGCGCTGAACAAAAGGAAGCATTCAAATTATTTAAAAAGGAATTAATATCTCTAAGGGTACTAGCACACTATAATCCTGAATTACCCGTTATTTTAGCATGCGATGCTCGTGCATATGGTATCGGTTGAGTACTTTCTCACAAATTTCATAATGGAGAGATTATACCAATAGCGTTTGCATCGCGCACCTTAAATAATGCGGAACAAAGTTATTCCCAAATTGATAAGGAAGCACTTTCCATTATTTTCGGTGTTAAAAAATTTCACCAGTATCTTTTTGGCAATAAATTTATACTGTTAACAGATCATAAACCACTCTTAGCATTTTTGGTAAAAAAAATACCTCAAACGGCAGCTAGTCGTTTGCAACGATGGGCTATTCTTTTAGCAAGGTATCAATACGACATGCAGTATATTCGGTCCGAAAAACACGGAAATGCTGACAGTTTATCACGATGGCCAGCAAATAAGACGGGAAATAGGCAGATTATAAACAAGTATCACGAGAAACGTGAAAAGACGTCATTTTAAGTAAGATAATTAATTTTGTATTACATGCATGGCCACAAACATGTACCAAAGACAATTTAAAACAATATTTTGTCCGAAAAGAACAATTACACGTCGAAGCGAATTGTTTGTTATGGGGCTATAGAATTGTAATTCCGGAAAAATTGCGAAATATCGTACTTCGGGAAATTCACGCACTGCATGTTGGAATTAATACAAGTAAATCAATAGCACGATCATATGTTTATTGGCCAGGAATTGATTTAGATATCGAAATAATGTAAAATTGTTCAGTTTGTCAAAGTATTAATTACAATCCAAGTAAGGTGTCGGTCCGACCATGGCCGCGTCCATTGAACCCTGGTCACGCATTCATATAGTTTATTTGGACCAATTTTGGGTAGGAAATATTTTTTGATTACGGACGCGCATTAAAAGTGGGTCAAAATATACAAAATTTTCAAACTTTTTAAAAGGACATTCGAACTAAAACATTTTTTCATTTTCCTCGAATTAAAAAAAATGTTCCAATATTAAACAAGAAAAATTCAACGAGTATATAAACAAGCTAGAAGGAATATTATTGACAGAATTCCAAAATAGATTTCAAGATTTTAATATTTTAAATCGTCTCTTGATTTTTTCTGAATCCATTTGAACTTAACATTATTCATGGTGAATTTTCCATTTTCAATATAATTCTGACCCAAAAAGCATCTGAAGAATTATAATTAATAAGATATGCTAGAAATTCAAGCTCTACCATTAAAAAATAAGTCGACGTCGATTACCGAATTTTTGAAATTTGTACCAGAATCTAAGTATCCTGAATTAAAAAAGGCTGCTTGTCAAATTATTTCAATATTCGGAACAACGTACTTATGTGAATCATTTCATTCCACTTTAAATTTGTGAAATCCAAACACCGATCAGTAGTAACTTCTTAGAAGTGCTGTCAGCAATTATTCACCAAATTTTAAAGAATTATCAAGTGAAGTAAAATAAATGTGTTTAATTTTTAATATTTAAATTCATTACACATATTTTGTACTTTTATTTATATGCTTTCAATACATATAATTTCTGTAAAAAAATGTAATACTTTTTTGCATACCTTTCAAATGCGTATTTAATTGAGGCTCGCGATAAATTTTGAAAAATGGCTCGGACTATCAAGGAGCTTGTTTTTAATATTTACAGTGACATGTAAAAGAAAACAATTTGTGGATTTCTTGGAAGCTCTAGCAGAAAGCCTTATTGAGCAAGGGAAAAGCAAAGCCGTGGTGAAAAGACGTTCAACTGCTGGACGACCATCAAAGAGGCAAAACACAATGTTGAATGTTGGAGACCATATGCCGATTGTTGAGGAGACAAGGAGAAGGTATACAAGATTTTCAGAAAGGAAGATCGAGAAGCAGACAAAAACTGTTTGCAGGACATGTTGTGCCGTTGTGTAATGAATGTTTTACTGCTTATCATATGTAAAATTATGTATAGTTAGAAAAAATCTGAAAAAAATTACAAACATCCTAAAAAGAATCTACTTTAAAAATATGAAGCTACCTATTAACCATTTAACGCGGTACGTCTTCATATGATCACGCGCAGCATAGTCACATTTAAACGACCCCCTTGTCTGTCGACACTTGGATCTATCTCTTGTTGTGTTTAAAAACTTCCTAAAAATGCACGTGGCTATATTTCTTGTATATAAAATGAAGGTATTAGTGTTGTGTGAGTCATGGAAGGAAGTACGAGGTCATTTATTGACATACGAGACGGCGCAAAATATACATTTCAGGTTAGTACATAACTATTTATTTAAAAATGTCAGATGAAGATTCTACAGAAGAAGATGTGGGAGGTATAGTAGATAACCTAGTGGACGACAAGTGCGAAGTGGAGCTCAAATTCTTCTGAATAACAAAGATAGGGTCGAAACAATTTCAAGTAAAGAAGAATATAAACCGCCAAAATCAAAAAAGCAAAAGATGAAACATTTTGTGTGGAACTCTAAAGACTTACCGGATATAACGTCAATGTTTGACGAACCTGATTTTGCATCTTACCGCGATTTGACACCAGTCAAATTTTTGAAATAGTAATTTATGAGGAAATAATCGCTTACATCATAAAAATATCATCTAAGTATGCAGCATATAAAAATTGTAAAGATCCATCAATAACACTTCAGAAGCTAAAAGTATTTCTTGCAATTTTATATCTATCTGGGTACAACACAGTTCCGAGCTAGCGCTCTTATTGGGAATCCTTTTAAGACACTCGGAATGAGTTGATTGTGAATTCATTGCGAAGAGATCGTTTCCTAGAAATATCCGAATTTATTCATTTTGCAGACAGTACAAAATTTGTTTAAGGTGATAAAATGTGGAAGTTAAGACCTCTTGGAATTATAACGTCAGAGATTTTTAGGCATGTTTATACCTGAAGAACACCTGGACTTCGATGAATGTATGGTTCCGTATTTTAGGAGGCACTCATGCAAACAATTTATAAGAGGCAAGCTAATTCGGTTTGGTTATAATGTGTGGTCAATAAATACTCCTTCTGGGTATTTAGTAGACTTTGAAGTCTATCAAGGAAAAACCCCGAATTCCCAAAACGAATATATAAGAAGGTGCTGCACCCTTGCCGCAAATGCTCGATAATTTTCCACAAGAAAAAAACAACACTTACCATATAAACTATACTTCGATAATTTATTTAAGAGTATGAATGTATTGAGCCCTTTGCATGAGAGAGGCTACGGTGCAACGGGAACTATTAGGGGAAAATCGTATACCTAAAAGTTGTGCTTCAATAAAAAAGCGAGGATCATACGAAAAGGTGATTTGCGAGGAAAAATATCAGCATTGTCAAATGGGTCGATAACTTTGTTGTTGCCGTTGCTTCAACTTGCTACGGGGTACAACCACTAACTCAAGCAGAAGGAAAAAAAGAAAAATTAGTGTTTCTCAGCCAGATATGATCAAAAAATAAAATAAATTTATGGGTAGAATAGATCATAAGGACGAAAATATATCTTATTATAGGATAAGCATTCGTGGCAAAAAGTGGTACTGGCCTTTATTTTCGTGGATTATGGATGCAGCAATGAACAGCTGTTGGCTGATAAAGAGAAAAAGTGGGGAACCTATATCTCAACTTGAATTTCGACGAGCCATCGTTATTAGCTTCCTTCGAAATTATTGACAATTGCCAAATGCGGCTGGTAGACATCGACATCTACAGTTAGTTCAATGGCGGCAAAAATATCTGACGATGTCCAATTGGATGGAACTTGGCATTTAGTTGCACCAAGTAACAGACGTAGATGTGCGGACCTGAATTGTTCAAGTACAGTTCGGACTATGTGTCAAAACTGTGATGTAGGACTATGTATAAATTGTTTTATTATTTTATATATTTAGTAATATATAAGTTTATTCTGAAAATAAAAATATTTCACTATTATGCATCAGTTTGAAAAATGTGTTTATTGATCCCTTATGCGTATAGCGTGTTCATAGGATCACGCATTATATTTCGAAAACTAAAGTGTTTTTTTTAATAAAATAATAATACTTAATACTTTGCCTGTATAACTATAATAAAAATAATATTACAAATTCAATTCTTTAATACATCGAAAAATTTTCCTTTGTCAGATGAAGCAATAAAGAAAGAAATTTCTTTAATAAAAACAATAGCAACCAATAATGCTTATAACAGCAGCATTGTTATTAATTTACTTAAGAAACACGCGAAATGCGCAAGGATAAAAAAAAATTGTTTGCAGTGGTACCATCATGTAATGATTCAAATTATATATTTTTGACATATTTTGGTAAATGCAGTTTAGAAATTTTGAATATTCAAAAACATAATAATAAGACCTAGTTTAAAAATTCGTAATATTATTTTTAATCCAAAAACCAGGCGGGATAAAATGAATAAATCGGGAATTTATAAATTAAGTTGTGAAAATTGTCAAGGTGTCTATATAGGACAATCTGAACGTAATTTTAACATTAAGCTTAACAAACATTTCACATTCTTTCGATGAAGATGTACTCTCGATATTGCACTTTGCTGAAAAGGGACAAAAATAGATCTGTTGGAATCACTTGAAATTCACAAAGCCCGTGCCAATCCAGAATATCCACTATTAAACGAGTAGATTGACCTTATTTACATTCTTCTATTCTCAGCTGTTTGTTAAAATTAGTATTATTTATTTATCCAACATACTATAAATTGCTGTAATATTATTGTTTCGTACTAAAATCATATTCGAAATTTGGAGGCAAATGCGCGCATCTCTGTTTACGTATTCCTCTTAATAGGGCCTGTCTATTTTTTCTACCCCTCACACCCAACACACTAGTACAACGAGAGTTGCAAGAGACTCGGGCACCGCCATATTTTTGTTCACACACACACGAAAAGTTCGTCCGCCGTTTCTTGATTTGCTACTCGCATAGTTTCGCCACCGGTATATACGAATTATTATTATTATTCGCGTACGTGAACGTCTACGAGGAAGAAGTTAAAGTCCCACCTGCGAGGGATTTTTTGCCGTCCGGAACAGCAGGATAATCAAGGTTAGTGTCCTTCAACCATTAAATTCCTCCCCGTGAACAGTGCTTGTATTCGCCACCCTCGCGCAGGCGAAATCACCCCTTTTAAGGGCACCTCAGATAAAGTCCTCTAACATCTCCGGGCATATTTACCGCAACAAATATAAATAGCTAAGTTTTATTTTTTAATCACTTATGTTTTGAAAATGACAAGTGTCTTATCGAAACTAGTAAACAGTATAAAATAAATCCAGTTATACAGACAAAGTATTACGTATTATATAATAACATGTATAAGGATGTAGATGCTTCAGGAATCAATGATAAAGTGTTTTTTCATTAAAAAATAACCCTATCCCTTTATTTATATTGCATATGTACTAAAAAAGGGTAAATAATTTCAAAAATAAATAAATTCCGGCGTTAAAGGCCTAACCGAGACATTTCGCAAATATCAACAGGCAGTGAATCATCTCAAGCAACTTTAACCCTTTCAAGACGGATTTTTTGTGTGAAGACAACTGATTACTGCTGCTAACCACCAATTTAAAATGGGATTGTCTAAGTGCCTACTGGTTTCTAGTTAAAGCCACAGTGCAATATGTGTTGCCTATGTAACAGAAATAGTGCTTGTATAGATTTCATGTTGGTATCATTGTCTTGGAGCTTATTTCAGACTATTCATTGTGGTGATGTGCACATGTCGGGATATTTATAGGTTAACTGTATCTTATTTTATCAATTTTGTGAGGTTATTGAACGAAACAAACAAAATGACAGGTGAGTTATAGTCATAATAATACTAAAAATAAGTAGTATTATATATTACCTCATATTTTCAAGAAAAAATGCTTTTATTTATACTTTATAAAACATGGTCTTTGTTGCTAACCACCAGGCACACAATGTGTATTTTTAATTTTGTTGAGGGATAAATATTGTATCAATCTGTGTGCACAATTTTCAGTAAAATTTTGTTTTTAGCCATGAATAAAAAGCACACTATTAAAGAATTGGAAAATATGACCAAGATGAAATATATGCCTTTATCGATGATATACCCAGTAATGCATCAGAATCTGATGAAGGGGAATTGAAAAATGATGAGCTATTGGTGGAAGTCAATACAGACTTTCAAACTGAACGTCATGAAGATGATGATGAAGATCTTATAAATAGTGATTGGGAAAGCGAAGATGACGTACCGCTATCCGTTTTGCTAATGCAACAGCGAGGGGATGACGTTATTTGGACAAACAATTCCTCAAATGTAGGAAATGTAAATCCCTTTTTAGAAGATAGTGGACCAAATATTCCAAGACATTGAAACTCCAACCGAAATATTTAAATATCTTTTTCCAGAGAGGTTGATGGATGAAATTGTTTTTCATACAAATTTGTATGCGACACATAACAATGGTGGTAACAGCAATTTTGTGCCCACAACAAGTAATGAACTAAAAACGTTTTTAGGCGTAAACATGATAATGAGTTTTAAAAAAATGCCTAGCTATCGTGATTATTGGTCGTCAAGAATGGACATGAGGGATAGCTACGTCAGTTCGTCAATATCCAGAGACAGATTTTCCTGGTTGCTTACCAATTTGCATCTTAACGACAATGCTATGCAACCTAAAAAAGATCATATAAATTATGATAAACTCTACAAAATTAGGCCCCTCCTCAACACCTTATCTGAAACTTTTATAACATCATTGAAACCAAGCGAACATCAATCAATTGATGAGTCGATGATAAAATTCAAAGGTCGTAGCAGTATTCGGCAATACTTGCCGATTAAACCGACGAAACGAGGGTACAAGCTTTGGGTGCGAGCTGACCGAAGCGGTTACATGTGTCAATTCCAGATTTATACTGGAAAGGTCAATCATGGGACTGAAACAAATTTAGGCAGTCGGGTTGTAAAAGACCTAACGAGGACATTAATTCGTAAAAATCATAAGGTTTACTTTGACAATTATTTCAATTCTGTCACATTGCAAAAAGATTTACTTGCAGAATGCATTTATTCCTGTGGCACGGCCCGTAAAGGAAGAAAAAATCTGCCAGAATTCAAAGCGGACAAGCAATTGAAGAGAGGAGATTCAGACTGGCGGGTATCAACTGATGGTATAGTAGCTCTCAAATGGATGGACAATCGCAGTGTTTTGTTTCTTGCGAATTATATTGATCCCTCAAATAACTCTATTATCACAAGAAGAAAAAGAGATGGGTCTGTAGAAGAGGTTTCTTGTCCCCTTATATGTAATCTATATAACAAACACATGGGATATGTGGACAAATTTGATATGTTACTTTCACTGTATCAAATCGACAGAAAATCCCATAAATGGTGGCATAGGATTTTTTGGTATTTTGTAGATGCTTGCGTTGTAAATGCATATGTTTTATTTCGGATAAGATGTCCAAACGAGATGACATTGAAGAATTTTCGCCTTTCAGTTGCGAGAGGCCTAATTGGTGCTGCACCAGAAAACCTAAAGCGTGGTAGAAAATCGAAGGAAATGCCAGGAAACAAGTACAAAAAATGTGTGCCACAAGAACTAAGGTATGATAAAGCTGCACATATGCCTGAACGGGTAAGCTCTCTACGATGTGCACACTGCAGCACAACAAAAGAAGTACATAGAACAATTTGGAAATGTTATATTTGCAATGTGGGCTTGTGTCTTAGTAAAGACAGGAATTGTTTTACATTATTCCACACAAAATAATTACGTACCACAAGTGCCTCCTCGTTACCAGCGCTAACCACATCCTGGAGGATAATCAGGACATGATTTAAACATTTTCTTCTCATAATTTTCTGTATGCACTTATTTGTAAATAATTTCTAGAAATAAAAATGTGTTAAGTAAAATATTTTTTATTCTGTCCTCAAAGGGTTAGGACATTATGCAGATTAATTACACTCACCCCTGTTTAGTTGGATTTTCAGATGCGAATACTTTGGGAATGGTAGCAGTCATTTGTTTAAGATTTGCAAGAAATAGATCAGTACTCATCAATTTAGTTGTGGCCAAGACAAGAGTCGCTCTATTAAACCCGCGTTGTTGACCAAAATAAAGTCAATTAAAATCGAACGAGAATGGTTATAAAGTGTTGTGTTCCCAACTGTAGGAGTAACTACATTGGTGGGCAACGTGGAACGACAAAAAAGGAAATAGTCACAATAAGATGCAAAGAAGGAGAAGAGAGTAAAATGTACGCCCAAATAATGGCAGAAATAAAGAGTGTAGACCCAAAAAAAAATTGGATTAAACGTTAGAAAAACAATAAATACAAAACAAGAAGAACTAAAAGTGATAGTTCACAGCAAGGCAGGAGCGAGAAAATTTAAAGAAAAGACAGAGCAGCAAAAGGAAGGTAATCTCGAGGTGGAAATAAAAGAGATAGAGAAGGAAAAACAATAATAATAACGGACCTAGACGAAACAACAACAAAAAAGAATATAAGAGAAGGAATGAGGAAACTAGGGGTACAAACAAAAGAGGATAAAATAGAAAGTATAAGGTGCAATATTTCGCTAATTGTTGGGGGTTGCATTGTTTGTATATCTACATCTTCCTCTGGCTCTTGATTTTCAATTGATGACGTTGTTACACTTTTACACATTACACTTTCACAAATGTCTTCTTCTGTTACGTTCTGTGCAACATTTAAGTCGTTATCTATTGCCATCCACTCCTCGAACTCACTTATCGTCATGTCGGGTGGCTGAATGTTTAGGTGTTCAGGTTCTGTCATCTTTTGAAAACCCACCATGTTTGAAACAATTTTTAATTGTTATTTTGAAAACTTGGTTCCACGACTTGGTAATCAGATGTAAAGCGTCTAGTAAATTTGTTTTCTTGGCTAGATCATATACGCTCATATTTAATGTATACTTTATACTTTCCAAAATCCTAGCACGCATCTCTTTCCGGTAATACGCCTTCATGGTCCTTATTATCGAAGTAGTATTGCTCGTAAAAATAAAATTTATTACTCATGACGAAAACATTATAACATAAACAGAAATCATGATTACTATAAACGAAAATTTTTGTATGTAGTATTACACGTCCAGTCCGTTCTTCGCAAAAGTGATAACAATATCCGATTGATAACATTATCCGTGATTCTAATAAGCGGCGTCAACTGTAGTAGACAAAACAAATAAGTCACTAAAAATAATGAAAGAAAGGATATAGGCGAAAGGTATAAAATTGGCAAGCGAAAAGACGGAAGCCATAGTATTATATAGAGGCAACAAAGTCAAAGAAGTAGAGATAAAAACAGGAGAAGATGGCAAAAATATAGGATGATGGTGGAGAGCCTACAAAAGAAAATGAATATAAAAATAACGAGGGGGTATCGAACGATATCGAATGAAGCCCTCCAGGTGAGAGCGAGAGTTACCCCCATCGAGCTCATGGTGGAGAAAATAATACAGAGCTTCAGAAAAGAAAGGAAGGAAAAAGAAAATATATAAGAAAACATTGAAAGAAAGTGGCAGGAGAAATGGGAAAGAAACACAGGAAATGCGGAATGGATGAAAAGACTGAAATATAGGAAGGTGTAAAAATAGGAAACATGGAGAACTGGATTATTTTATAACACAATTCCTAAGCGGACATGGAAACTTTGGAAAATACTTGAACAAGTACAAAATAAGGGAAAATAATAAATGTGAAAGATGCGATAAAATCGAAGATGCTGAACATACATTCTTTGAATGCAACAGGTGGATAGAAAACAAAAATAAGGCACAAAACCGATTCGAGGCCCGGGCGGATCCACAACAACGCAAAGCTTCCCCCTAAAAAGGCCTGCTACGAGTCTACGAACATCATTGATGAACCGGCGTCACAAATCATAAATAAAAAACATAAAGAAAATACAACACAAAACAAAGTGAATAACACTAACGATAATTCACAACCCAAAAATTAAAAACAAAAAGAAACTAGGCCTCCAGAGGTGGTGGCGTATATTGACCCGACTAGTGCCGGCGAACTAATGAAAAAAAATCAACAACGAGGGGCAGATCAAGACGACGATGAAGTATGGACGCGGAAAGTCCATTCCTTTTCAAACTCATAAAATCACGCATGCCACCTTACCTAGTGTGCATGATAAAGTCATTTATTCAACAACGAACACTACGAGTAGCTGTCGGTAAAGCAAATTCTGAAGCCACCGGAATGCAATCTGGTGTGTCCCAGGGTAGCGTTCTGGCTCCTATTTTATTTAATTTATATATAAATGACGACACACCGGTGGCAATGAAGAAGGTGTAAATACACGCAAATTTGATTTGTAAATTCTTCGACAAGTGGAAAATTCACATTAACGCGGACAAATCGGAAGCAATTGTCTTCCACAAAAAAATTCACAAATCAAAATTTTTGCCCCGTTGCGAATCAAGAGTGAACGTGTACCGGTGAAACAACAGTTCTAGGTATTTAACCGTCGTTTCCACCTTGACTCGAAACTTTGATTTAAAAATCATATTAATCGCTCGGCGGAGAAGGCGAGCGGCGCCATTCGCTCGCTATATCCGCTGCTAGCGAAACATGGCAAATTATATTCAGCCAACAAGGCAAAAGTATATAAAACCGTCACATGACCGGTGATGACTTATGCAGTTCCCGTCTGGTACTGTGCATCACACACACATCGCCACAACTTACAAATCATTCAAAACAAAAGGCTCGCGTTAGGCAAGAGTTGGTATGAACGTATAACATACCTGCATGATGAGACATCCATACCAATGCTAGAGGAGCACTGCTCTAAACTGACCAATAAGTTCTACCATCAACAACTCGGTAATAACAACAAAATGGACATCACGGAGGCGCGGCGGGACTCTCTTTCCTTCCGCCTCAAACACCAGCTCCCGCACTCGCACACGGAATTTTTCGGTGGAAAAATAACGATGCAATGGGCCCGTCGGCGTCAGTTATGACGTCGACGGGTGCATAAAGTGCGGCAGCAACTCATAATTAATTCAAACAACCGCAGACGAAGCTATTGCAACCACCGAAGCCGAAAACGCATTTATATTTAATGTAATTATGTATTTTAAAACAAATAAAACTAATTTAAGCTAGATAGTAGGTAATTAGTCATAAGTTTAATTATAAGTATTTCTGTATGTTTTGTAAATATGTGTTTACTGTTATTAATTGGAATAAATTTAATTTTAGTTTAATTTGGTTCTCGTAAAAAAATCTGTTGTTAGTATTACACTTTCAGGTTAATTACAATAGTTGGAAATTAAGTGCAGTAAAGTAAGTAACACCACACAAACATTTCATTCAAAGCAATAATTAGAACAGAATAAATAAATGAATGAATTACAATAGTTTAGATGTTCGTGGGATGTATAATGCATGAGTGGAGATCGGTTGGTTCAGCTCTACGGGTTAAGTATTAGTGGGTGCACATACACACTCACATTAGAAATTATTGTTACTATTTCACTTTCTGATTGGTAGGATGATTACAATTGTTGGAATTTTAATGCAACTTAAAGGAAATGATAGTACACACACCAAATGTGAATAGGTAAGGTGGCATAAGTACAACAATGAGGTATGGTCAGGGCCAGGTCCATTATAACCCGGCCACAGAGGAAGACTGTGTTAAATTGAATAATGAACTAAAAAGTGCGGGCGTTTCGCATTTCACATTCACTCCAAAGGAACTCAGGACAAGGCCATTTGTCCTTCACGTGTTGCATGACCCAACTATTACAGAAGAAGACAGTACAGTACGCCCTGGAGGACCAGCGTATTAAGATTGAGAAGATCACTCTAATAAAGAAGACTGAGCCACCAGCATATATGATAGTGGTAAACAACGAACACACGGTGAAGAGCTTAAATCTCAAGCACAAATACATCTTATACACTCGTGTCACATAGGTGCACTATAGGAATAGACGGCCAGTCATGCAATGCAGGAATTGCCAACGCTGGGGGTATTCTCAGAAGAATTACTTCGAACTTGCGCGATGCGTAAAATGCAGTGCCGGACACAATTCCTGGCTCTGCACCAAACCAAGATAAACTCCAGCCACGTGCGCCAACTGCAAGGGCCCTCGCCCAGCATGCTCAATAGAATGTCCTGCGTACGTGAGTAGAAAACACAGATGCAAATAAAGGCGGGGCGTTCACACTCCCGTCCAACAACAATAATAGTAATTTTAATCCAAATTTCGGTTTTAGCTGTCTTCTTAGAAATAACTGTCGGAGCACCTACCCCGACTAGAGAGATTAAAACTACTAATTGGCCTAACTATAAGACGAAGTTGGAAAATTCCATTGTTCCCCTTCCAGTTATCAATTCGACGATTGACCTCGAAGCAGCTAGGCTCTCCTCGATCATTCTCAAGGCTCATTATGAGTCCATAGATGACAGGACTTCCTCACAGGTTGATCCTCTCCACATTCCCCCTGAGCTCAAGGCTCTCATCCGGGACAGAAAGCTCGCTCGCCGCAGGTGGCAAAATACTCGAGATCCTTCCTTCCGTACGGAAGCAAATTAACTAGCTCGCCGGGTGAGAGACCAATTACACGTTCTGCGTAATGAGCGTTGGGAAAAGCGACTTGGGTCGTTTAATGAGCACCCACATTCTGTGTGGGGGTTTTTCAAAAGGCTTAAGAGAGGTAAACCTTGTAACCATGCGAGAAAGGACTCGCCTTTTCTGATTCTGAAAAAGCAGAAGCGTTCACCGACTCCCTGGAGCGACAATTTATGCTAAACCCTGGCGACGACGATGACTTTCATGACGAAGTCAAAAGATCCGTCCACTCGTACATTTTTAATTCAGACCGATATCATCAATGAGATTGGGTGCATTTCAATTTGCATGGAAGCTGGCCTCAGTGGTTAGCATACTTAAGGAAGGAAAATCACCAACTTTCCCCCAAAATTATCGCCCAATCAGTTTGCTTAGTGCACTAGGCAAAATTCTCGAAAAGGTCCTGCTAGCGCGTCTTTCGGTCTTCACTGAAGACCATAAAATAATTCCAGATTCACAGGTCGGTTTCAGAGCTGGCCTGTCTACTAATCATCAGCTTTTGAGGGTGACCGAGTACATCTCTGAGGGCTTTGCCATCAAAAGAAACACTGCTGCAGTATTCCTTGACGTCTCTAAGGGGTTCGACAGAGTCTGGCACGACGGCCTTATCTATAAAATGATAGGGCTTGAATACCCAGAATACATAATCAGGATATTGTACGACTTCCTTCGTAACAGGAAGTTCTGTACTAAGGTGAACACTAAGTTCTCCACTCATCGTCCGATATTGGCAGGTGTTCCTCAGGGCTCTGCCCTCTCCCCGGCCCTGTACAATATCTACACCAACGACATACCGATTTTGGCTCCGGTCATGATCGCACAATATGCTGACGGCACTGCCCTTCTGTACAGAGGGCGCACTACATCCCACTTGGATAATACTCTTCAGAAGGCCCTGGACTCCTTCAAGGGGGTGGGCTGACAAGTGGCGACTAGCGATAAATGCTGACAAAATTGTCTGTGTACACTTCAACAAAAACAAACATCGAGTTATTGACTCCCCAGAATTTTCCTTTGGGGATTCATTAATTCCAATCCGAGACAAGGTTAAATACCTCGGACTAATCTTCGACCAACACCTAAGATGGTCACATGTCATCAACAAGGCAAAAGCGACCCTGTCAAAGCTGTGGCCTTTGATCAATAATAAATCTAAATTAGCCCACAAGACCAGGGTTAAACTATAAAATGGTCATTAGGCCGCAGCTGAGTTATGCAGCTCCGGTATGGGGCTACTGCAGTTCCACTCGGAACGCGAGACTGCAACGTCACCAAAACGTTGCTTTACGGAGAGTCTTTAATGCTCCGCCTTACATGCGGAACTCACAAATTCACAGAGAGACATCCACGCCGAGTGTGATGGAGTTCATCCGAGAGACTGCAGTAGCCTTTTTCGATAAGCTTGATAACGATCCCCCCTCTGGGATCACTTTTCCGAAATATGATATCGATCTAATACATCGAAGGCCCCGAAATGTTCTAATTGGTACTCAATTAGACCTAAATTCCCAATGAGCCACCGTGAACCGCTCGGTGACGCTGCTCCCGCCTCGAGGTGAGCGACTGGTAAAATAGAATAATTCATCTAGCGATTTCCTCGCTTATGTCCCTGACTGGGAAAATCCAATGGCATTGAACCAGTCCTTCACAGATAGATCCACGGAGGAGGAGTTTTAGTCGGTAAGAGTCCGACACTGCCCTACTAAAAGGGCGTCCATGACAGATTTCCTCTCCTTGCATCAAAAATTTTTTTTCGGTTGTTTTAGCCATGGTCATGACACGAGCAATGGGGGATCGGCCTTCGATGGTATCAGGGGCCTATATGCAGGGCTTAACCAACTGGTAAATTTAAAAGGCATCTTAAGCGAGTTGCAAAAATTAAACGCTCAACTTAAAATCTCCCCTCCAGCGCAACGGAACCAAATCATGCTGCAGTACTTCCTTAGTAAGTAGGTAAACGTAAACGCTAGCCCAGCACATTCACCATAAACGTTTGTTCTTGGAACGCAAATGGCATTTCAGACAAAATTGGCGAACTGATTGAGTTCTTTGCTATTAGCAAAATCGACGTCATTTGTATCTGCGAAACAAAACTGACCGAACGGGACCGTCTCAGCATTCGCGGATACAGATGTTATCGAAAAGACAAAACTGCCCATATGGGTGGCGTCGCACTCCTAGTAAGTTTACAAATATCCACATTCAAAGTCGCGATATTTCAATTGAATATGTGTGCGTACGTTTAAATGACGGTACTGTTATTGCTTCAATTTATAATTCACCGCGTAATAAATTAACTTATTTAACGGGCCTAAGACATCGCGTGGTCATGGCCGGCGATTAAAATGCCCGTCATCAGTATTGGAATTTCCACATTGGTAACACGAACGGCACAACGCTGCTCAAATACACAACTTCAGAGACACGTCCAAACACAAATTTATTTTTCCCGTTAGAACCGACACATTTTCCACTAAACGGCACAACACCTACATGTATTCACCTTGTTGTTAATAAAAACGTCCATGAAATGTCAGACATCATGGTAGTTAGTGAACTACCGTCTGATCATAATCCTATATTGTTCACTATTGGATCTGACAAAAAACCAATTGTTACACACAGAGTGTAGAACTTTTCAAAAGCGAACTGGAATGGATTCCGAGCCAGAATCGATCTAGAAATTTCTCTACCTCACCTACAACATATCAACCATGTTGTTAACGTCTTCTAACAACATGGTTGATAAACTTACAGACATTTTTAACACTGCTTCCAGAAAACACATACCCCTCAGGAAAATCAACAATAATAATGACAACACTCTTCCAAATTATATTTTGAAACTAATAAGGGAAAGAAGTCGGACGAGACGGCTCTGGCAACGAACCGGCGATATTAATTACAAGCACGATGCGGCTAGCCAAACACGCATAATTCGATTTGAAATTCATGAATACAGGAGCCGCACCTGGGTTCGAAAAATTGAGAAAGTAAACGGAGCGGACGCAGCAGGTGTATGGGAAACAGCCCGGCGGCTGAAACGCCCGTACACTGAGCTGCCTGCGCTTCGTAATGCGAATAATGATTTGGCGATTACCAAAATTGAGCAAGCTGAAATGCTTGCCAGTAATTATGAGAAAGTTCACGCACTTGATCCTCTCACGGCGGATCAAGCTCGGATTAGCGAGGGCGTGAACGAATTTATGAACAATGCCGGCGAACAAAGCGCGTATTTTATGGGTTTTTTACTATGATAAATTACCGTGATTTACGACCGTCCCTAAAACGCTGACGGAGCGATAGTAGAGGGAGCGTGGGAAACAGGCGCGTGGGATACAATCTGTCAGTGGAAAATAAGTTAACTGTATTAACTAATTCACTTATTTTCTAATATTCATTGCTTAAACATGGATGTTATAAAACTAAGATCTTTTATAAAACTTATTAGGTTTTGGAAAAATTCATTTATTTGAAAAACCATGTAGGCGGCGCAACAACTTATTTCGCTTGCTATACTCATTGACTCATCGTCTGCTACAACAAATAATTAAGGAATCGGAGGCCGAGCATTCTGGAGGTAAGTTTATACATTTATATAAATAATGACTGTGTAATAATCTAACGCTCGGTTTCTCTAACGAATTTTAAAATACGTTCTTAATTTTGTGTTCGGTTGCACCAACGAAATATATCTATGTCTTAGCTAAGAATTGAATACGCTTGGCAACTTTGTTTTTTACGTCATAGGTTATTTGTATTGTTAACCTCTTAAAAGTGAGCGTTCGTGTGTGTAATTTTTATTTCGTTAAAAATGTCGAAACAAGTTGCAAAACGTGTGAATTTCACAAAGGAGGAGCGCAATTTGCTCGCAGCATTAGTGTCCACCAATAAAATAGTGGAAAACAAAGAAACGAATGCCGCAAGTAACCGGAAAAAAGAAGCCGCGTGGGAATGCATCACGAGGCAATCCAACGCTCAAGGATTGAATGTGAGGAGGGAAAAAGATTCACTGAAAAAAATGTGGACAAATATGAAGCACCAGATAAGAAAAAAATGCTGCCGACAACAAAAAGGAATTATATCAAACTGGTGGAGGTGTCGCAAGCACATCAAGTGTAGATACTTTCATTTGTGAAATAATAAATAAGAAAACTGTACTGGGTCTACCAACTACATTTGATAGTAATTTAATTGAGAATGTAACAGCTAATTATTTTGTGGTATTATCAAAATAATGATTACTTATTTATCGTATCTACTCTCACAGAGATGTGTATAAATAAGACGATATTTATATTTACATACTAATTCAATACCCATTATATTTTTCCTAGATTCTATCAATATAAATATGGATAATGTAGAAGAAACTTGCATTAGTAATGAATTAAAACCTGATGGAGGCACCCCCCATTAAGGACACAGAAAATGAGGAAAACATCCCACCGAGTGAAACACCACGAACTCCAATAACATGGACAGCCAGGAGACGGCCAAAATCAACAGGCTCGTTGGAAATTTAAAACAAACACTCTTACGAAAACAAAATGAGTTGGTGGAACAGGAAATAACAAAAAGGAGGGAAATACTCGACCTGGAAATAGAAAATTTAAAGCGCCAGGGGATTCTCATAGATCTAGAAATTGAAATTAAAAAGAAACAAAACTTGTAAACAAAATTAATTGTATTTATAAAACACTATTAACATTATGTTGTAACGTCCCAAGACGGCCGTTGCGAAGACCACCCCGGTAGAGAGAGACAGAAACCAACGCGCGCTCGAATGCGTTCTCGCTTGCACCGCGTCCACTACCCTGTCATTCGTACGCACCTACCCTCTCCCGGAATTCAAGACGCTCGTGACCGAACCACCACGAAGATGGAATCGGCACCCTACTTAAACCCTAGCAACAGGCATTAACATCAGAGTCTTGCACTGAATACAGTCTCGACCTCTTCACTAGCACTGAATACAGTCTAAACCAACCCTTCGCTTTCAAGAACTGAATACAGTCTTGTCACACAGTTCTCAACCGCCTGGCCCGTTCTACAATACTTTTGTACATATCTGTGTATTAATTGTATATATCTGTGTGTGTAAATAAAAGCTAAACTTGTTACACCAACATTCCGGAGTTCTACTACCCCAACACCGAACACTTACTACAATGTGCATTTTATTTACATAAATACTTTTTACTGAAAATAATTTTCAACTAAATTTCTCCGGTAATTATGTCCTAGAAAATCGTTTACTCCGTTTTCATCCCTGTTGGGAATATTGCCATTTTGAATTAATATTTGTAGCTCATGCTGATTGACATCATCATCGGCTGGTGACTGGGGTTCTCCACGTAATTATGCAACACGGTTGTTGCTACAATTAGGGCAAGTATTGTATTTATGTGCAATCTGCACCCATATGCCAAAATTGGAAACCTACGTTTCCACACTCCAAAAAAGTGCTCAACTTTTACGCGTGTTGATATGTGTGCTGTATTAAAGTTATTTTGTCCTGGCGTTGTAGGATCCCGAAAGGGAGTCAGCAAGTATAATTTGCACATGTATCCACTATCACCTAAAATAATTAATTACATCATATACTTATTTCTCATTGATCACTTGATGAACTTACCGACAAAAATTGCATTGCCAAAGTCACCTCTTTCAAAACGAAATTTGATTCTGCTACTATTAAAAATAGTTGAATCATGTGTTGAACCTGGCCAAGAAGCTACTAGGTTCTGAATCAATAAATCCGCTGAGGCAACAGCTTGTACATTAATAGAGAAATACCCCTTACGATTTCGGAATATTTCTGCATCATTTCCACCTGGTAATATTTACATGTGAAATTTATTTGTGTTATTATTATTTTTACTCTCACCTGGAGACAGTATCTTGATATAAGTGCAATCAATTGCTCCAATCACTTTCGGGAAACCATTAATGTCGTAAAATGCATGTTGCCTTTTTGCCATTTGGTTATTATTTACTGGCATCTTTATATAGCGTCTTGACCTCCTAACTATTGTTTCTGTTACCTTTCGAACAACCCTCGATATTGTTGATTTATCGGCACCAAAAACATCACCAATAGTCAAAAGATGTCCACCTGTTGCATATACTCGCAGAAATATTAACAGTTGATTTATTGGTGTAATGGAATTATTTCTTGAAAATATATTGATAGGTTACGTTTCTTTTAATGAGCAAAATATATATTTATATACCTATTGTGTGTCACGGCTTACGGACTGTCTGGGAATGTCGAAGATCCCTCTCGCAACTGGCGAAGAACAACTTGTTGACCCTCATGTGGGTCCCAGGACACGGGGATATTAAAGGCAAATGCCACTCCTATAGGTCCAGAGCCGTTTTGTGGACTCCCCATGGCGCATAGAAGAGAGGTGGTGCAAAAATGGGAAGAGGACAGAAGACGTAAGTATTGGAACAATGTACCAGGTCTACGTCAATCAAAACGACTCCTGAAACTCGATCACAGCCACAAGGTGCTTGAACTCACAAGGAACGAGCTAAGAACTTTCACCGGACTCATGACAGGGCATTGTGCCCTCCGATACCATTTGCGGAAAATGGGAAAAGAGGAAAGTGGAAACTGCAGATTGTGTGATTCGGCAGATGAAACTATCGAGCACATACTATGCACTTGTGTCGCGATTGCTCATAAGCGTCTTTCACACTTCGGCAGGGACCGATTATCCCCCGAAGAAGTGAGCATTATCACCCCCAAGATAGTTACCAGGTTCATGGTGGACGTGGGACTGCTTGGGAAGTGATTGGTTAAGGGTAGACCAATAGATCTGTTCACCTCACTAAGACCCTACTTAACCTATAACCTATACCTATTGTGTGGATATTCCAAAATTCCTTCAATTTGTTCGAGGATATTAAGAACAGTTTCTTTAGTTAACCTAAATCTACTAAAAAACTGTTTGCAATCATACTTATCGAAAAAATTATCGCGCTGATAAATATGACGAGGTATTGCAAACAAATTATCTTCATCCACAAGATCCACGTTAAATGATGCGTCTAAAGCCATAACATCTAATAAATCTATTTTAAACAATATATAAAACACTTGTTTCACGAACGTTGTAACGTTGCGTTACCTTTAAGGTTAGAAACCTAGTTTTAAACCGCCATTTTTGTCGTCTTGTAATGTAAGACGTTCTTAGCCCTTTAAGATCTGTTTTATGGTTGGTGCAACACTTTAAGATCTTATTTTTAAAATAGGTTTTATTTCGTTAAGATGCGTTGGAGAAACCGGGCGTAAATTCTTTTATGGGTTCCAGTCTAATCTCACATTCTAATGTGAGGAAGATGATGTTTCGGGTCAGATAGCAACAAACACCTCCGGTGTTCAATTCACTGCAGCATACTTACGAACTTCTGCAGATGAAAGAGTAAGTTTTCATACACATACTTTAATACTATTTAATTTTTATACACATTTATAAACATTTTTAGATATGACCATTTGCGAAGAGATATAGCGAATAATATCTTTATTCGTGAATATCTCGAAATAAATGCGTTGTTGTGGCTATCGGAGGGAATGGTGACAAACATAGGTGCACTAAATGTATTTTATTTTTAGGCCTTTCCTATTGCATATGCCCTCATGGCCAGACGCCGGTTTGTGGACTATGTCACCATCCTCAAATATGTCGGAAATATTCTAGGAGATAGGAAGTATAAAATATACATTAATTAGTATAAAATATAGCATAATTTAATTCACAGATATTGTTATTTCTTCGGTTATGGCCAATTTTCAATCGGGTCTGCGGGAAGCAGCAAAAACCGTGTTCCCCGAAGCCAAAGTGAACGGATGCTGGTTCCATTATTCAAGGGCTATTTTATAGAGCTATTCAGCAGAGATGGCGGTCGGGGTGTCTTGTCCATCCGAATCAAGTATTATATCCACCATAGGCATGCGCGGCCAATTTTGAACAGGAATAAATAACCGGATTAGTTGATTAATTGTTCTTTAATAATGATATAATACTATGGCCGAGAAGTAACGAAAATCTTAACAAATAACCCCTGGGGCTTGTTAATGTATTTAGTACATTAGGCCGAAAGGGACGCAAATTAAACTTCGCAATGGATTATAAATTCAGAAAACCCGAGTAAATCTGGGAATTCCCTTATTAAAAATTTGCCTGTTTCCCTTGTATATACATGTTCACTTAATAATATGTAATTTACATTCGTTTTGATAACTGCAATCAATACAACACCGAAACATTAGTACTCCGAGACGTCTAAAAATGCCGAAGTGTTCAAACTCTAAATGTGACAGTTTAGTTTTAAACTTATTAGAATATTTTGAAAAGGAAAAAGAATATGGAAAGCCAATTACAAATATTAATCACGTTCGAGAGAGAGTAGCCGAAGCTTTAAAAATAAGTTTACGATTGGTGGAGAGAACAGTTCAACGCGGAAATATAAAAATGGAAAAAAGGAACTGCAAAATTTCCCGAAGAAGAAAGAAATCAAAAACCGAAGATCTACCTGCATGTGCTCGAAGTGAAATTCGCAGTGTTATTTATAACATGTACATAAAAAAGGAACATGTAAGTGTGGCTTTAATTAATGAACAATTGACAGAAGGAGGTAATGTGCAAATTAGCAATTCCAGTCTATATCGAGTTATGCATTCAATGGGGTGGTCTTTTGAAACTCATGATAACAGACGTGCTCTCTGCGAAAAACAGTCAGTTGTAAATGCCAGAATCAATTTTCTGCGAGAATACCACAGAAATTTAAATTCTGAGATTGCATTAAAATGTATTTTTGTGGACGAAACGTGGATTTTTCAATACGGAAGACCAAAGAAAATTTGGCAGGATGAATCTATGAATAGCGTGAAAGTGAAAGTGCCGATTACCATGATAATATGAATGCTGAAGGTTTCGAAAAATGGTTTGAGAGATTATTAATACAATTAAAATTGTGAAACAAACCAAGTGTAATTTAATTTAAACCTTCATTAGTAACAATTAGATGAACCATGTTTAATAATTATCGATAATGCGAGGTACCACTCTCGAATTTTAAATAAACAGCCTACAGGAAATTGTAGGAAGAATGATATAAAAAACTGGCTGACTGAAAATAATATTGCATATTCTGATAGCGATTTAAAAACAGATTTGCTAAAAACAGCCCAAATGCGAAAGCAGCCACATGTATAATATATGCTGTAGATGAAATAGCATTAAAGTTTGGACATAGAATATTAAGACTTCCGCCATATCACTGCCAGTTTAATCCAATAGAGCTTGCCTGGGGAACATGCAAAAATTATTATGATCATATATAGGTTGTGAGGGATATAGTTCTGAATCAGTTTTGAAAATGTGGGAGGAGGCGCTTAAACACGTACCGAAAGAAAGCTGGAAACAATATATTAAACACACGGACGCTGTCATATTGAATTCACAGGAGGATTCGAGAGCGAACCGTTGTCTAAAACAGACGTGCTGATTATTCGTGCATCCGTCCGTCCGCATTTTATGCGCCCAGACGCGTTTTGCATTCGTGCATCCGTCCGTCCGAGCTATCTCTCTCGCACTCGTTCTCGCTTACGCGTGAAAATATTCAACCTAAATACGCGCTTTAAGAGCATTGTTTAGCCGCGTCCGTCATGAAGATGGACGTGGCTGACCCCACTCTCGATATTTATGCGGACTTAAAAAGTCCAATCGACCCAGCCGTCCATCAGGCTGAAATTTCTAAGCGTGATTCCGAACTCGCGCAATACAAGGAGCATGTACTATCGCTCCAAAACGATATGGCAAAACTAATGCTCGAGCTTACCGCTCTTAAAGAGCCCAGTGCTTCCGTCGCACAACCCTCGACCACGTCCGCATCGAAGCCTAGTGCTTCAAATAATCCCAATAACTCCAATTCTGATGGGTGGATTACACCCAAATGCGCTCAGAAAAAAGAGCGTACTCGGGCGCCAAAGCGCCCAATTTCCCCTAGTCGCTCGAATAACGAGCAGAGCCATGCCGGCAAAAAGCCAGCTTCCTCCGCCGGTAACACGCCGGCAAAGAACTCTTCCGGCAAAAAATCTGCCGCACAAAATCCCGCTCCGCCCTCTACAATATCTACACCAGCGACATACCGAATTTGGCTCCGGTCATGATCGCTCAATATGCTGACGACACTGCCCTTCTGTACAGAGGGCGCACTACGTCCCACTTGGAGAGCACTCTCCAGAAGGCCCTTGACTCCTTCGAGGAGTGGGCTGACAAGTGGCGACTTGCGATAAATGCTGACAAAAGTGTCTCTGTACACTTCAGCAAAAACAAACATCGAGTTATTGACTCCCCATAATTTTCCTTTGGGGATTCATTAATTCCAATCGAGACGAGGTTAAATACCTCGGACTAATCTTCGACCAACACCTACGATGGTCAAAAACAATTTCCCATGTCTTAAACAAGACAAAAGCGACCCTGTCAAAGCTATGGCCATTGATAAACAACAAATCAAAATTAGCCCACAAGACCCGGGTTAAATTCTACAAAATGGTCATTAGGCCACAGCTGACTTATGCTGCACCCGTATGGGGCTACTGCAGACCCTCTCAGATCGCGAGATTGCAACGTCATCAAAACGTTGCACTACGTAGAGTCCTTAATGCTCCGCCTTACATGCGGAATTCACAAATTCACAGAGAGACATCCACGCCGAGTGTGATGGAGTTCATCCGAGAGACTGCAGTAGCCTTTTTCGATAAGCTTGACAATGATCCCCCCTCTGGGATCACTTTTCCGAAATATGATATCGACCCAAATTCCCAATGAGCCACCGTGAACCGCTCGGTGACGCTGCCCCCGCCTCGAGGAGAGCGTTACGCAGGTCGACCGGTTAAATAGAATAATTCATCTAGCGATTTCCTCGCTAATGTCCCTGACTGGGAAAATCCATTGGCATTGAACCAGTCCGTCACAGATAGATCCACGGAGGAGAGGTTTTAGTCGGTAAGAGTCCGACACTGCCCTACTAAAAGGAAAAGGGCGTCCATGACGGATTTCCTCTCTTTGCATCAAAAAAAAAAAAAAGTCATATTGAATAATTGGAAGAAAGAGAAAATATTCCAGAGTTTATCATACATGTAGAAGATTCAAGTGACGATAGCACTGATAATTTTGAAGAATTTAACGATAATGAATGATTAATTTATTTTTAGGTACTATTATTTTATTAACTTTTGATTTCATTCTAGGCAGAAGCTTGGGATTGTACGTTTGTGAGGATAAGAAGAAAATTATTCATAATAATATGGTGCTGCCATTGCCGCCTCAGAATGCCTTGGAAGATGTTGCAGTCCTCTTGTCTCAGGAGTTGATGCAATCAGTTCCTGCCAACGCAGAGCGGTTCGTTCATTCAATATTGGAGACGCCAATGAGGCAATGAGGAACTTTCTCTTGTGGATGCTCCCTACCGCACCAACAATGCAGTAGAGAGTTTTCACAAGAAATTGAATGCAGCTCTTGCTCTTCCTCGGCATCCTATTTTTTTCGGCATTCGTGAGCCATTTGAAACTGTTGGACAACAGTTTATGCTTGAAATTCAATAGGATTTTAAATGGCGTCGTGCAGCCTCATAGACCGCGATCCCAATATGTGAGGCTAGATGAAAAAATTGGTAAGATGCGTTAAATATACAAATATTATTGATGTTTAAAATAATTACGTTTCTGCAGCTTCGGAACAAGCTGATTTTAGAATTACGGGAAACGTGGCGTTGTTTCTATTAAGATCAAGTAAATTTATTGGGAGTATTGTGAAAAATTTAGCCCCAAGTGAACAACTTGATCCCGCAAGGCTGGGTATGTTACACACATATTTCGCGACTTCACGCCCAAGTGCAATTGCTCATTGCAGAAAACCAAAAATTACGTTCGACAATTACCCCGTCGGCAAAACGAAAAATTGACAACGATGACTCGGAGGAGGAGGAGGTCATTGCAACGACGAAGACAGTATGGACACTGCGGACCCCGTGACAACGTAAAACCGTTTCGCGGCCCTCGCGGATCCGGAAAAACACAGAGCGCCGCCACCGAAAAAGGCCTGCTACGTGTCGACGGACATCGTCGAAGAGCCAACGTCACAGATAACACAAAAACCAACATCTAAAAATCCAACAAACAATACAGACAAGAATAAAAACGACGAAGCAAGTGAAAATAAATAAAAACAAAAAAGGAAGCCAAGCCCCCGGAAGTCGTGGCATTCCTTTGCCCAGCGTGCGCTGCCGACCTCGTTTTATAATTTTAATTTAATTAAATAACGAAGCGCAGATAAAAACAAGAATGAGATACGGGCGCGAAAAGGTGCACCACCATCTAGCCACGTCAGAAGATAGAGATAGAACAAGACACGTATGAATTGTCTCAAATGAATATTTCCTACTACTCCTTCGCCCCCCGAAGAGGACGCGGCCATTCGTACTCCATGGGCTGCACAACCCCAATATAAGTCTTTTCCATATCAAAATAACGTGGGTGCGCTACCGCAGCAAAAGACGGTGGGGCCACGCACAAAAAAAAAATTGCCACGCGCTGCCTCGCTGCGTAAAATGTAGCGGCGGGTATAATACGTGGCATTGCACGAGCCACGCGACACGCCTGCCACTTTCAAAAAATTGCAAAGGGCCCCACCCTGCCTGCTTGGAAGAATGTCCGGCATATCAGCAGGAACTAGAAATAGTAAAACAAATGCAGGCAAAACAAGCGCTTAAACAAAAATACGAGCCGGCCGCTCCGCCATTCACTCCTAGTGAGGATCACAATTCCTCATATTGAGGTAACAACTCGTGTTACATCAATCGAAAACGTGTGCATACGGTTGAAAGATGGTACAGTAATTATGGCAATTTATAATTCACCGAGAAATCAAATCACGTTCAGAGAACTTAATTATCTAGCAAACCTGGGGCACCGTATAGTTATGGCTGGTGATTTTAACGCCAGGCGTAAATAAAGGGTGGGCCATCTAGTGGTTTGTTTTTAATTTATAGGCTATTTTGACACTATCAGCTTTTTCTCGCTCGAAATCTTGGCAGAAAGTTGGTATCATACTTCCGTGGTTTTACGCTTGAACAACGCTGGGAAATGTAAACTTTCCAAAATGACTGGTGTGTAGATCAAACAGTGCGTTTGTTGAAAACAAGTTTTGGCCGAAATTAATCACCCAGCTGTACGCAAGCTAGTACAAAAAGTTCGTAAGACTGGCATGCTATTGGACAACACTCAAGGTCCTCGTTCTCGTACGGTGCGCGCAGACGAGAATGTGGTTGCTGAGTGTGAGACTCAATCCACGAACATCAACTTGCCGTCGATCTCAACAGCTCAACATTTCACGCACTAGCCTGAGGAGAATTCTGCACAAAGATCTCGGATTATTCGCTTACAAGCTCCAATTGACTCAGCAATTGAAAGCGCACGACCATCCGCTTCGTTATCGCATCGCAGTTTGGGTCTGAGAGCAGATTGAATTGGACAACGATTTTGGGTTAAAAATCATCTTTTCTGACGAGGCGCATTTTCATCTTGGTGGCTACGTTAACAAACAAAACTGCCGCATCTGGGGCTCGAAAAAACCGCACATTATTGTCGAGAAGCCAATGTATCCACAGAGAGTGACAATTTGGTGCGGAATGTGGAGTGGTGGCATCATTGGACCATTCTTCTTCGAAAATGAGGCTAGGAACAACGTTTCGATCAACGGTAAGCGTTACAGAGCCATGTTATCCTACTTTTTTTAACTGAAATTGAAGACATGGATTTGGACGACCTCTGGGTTATGCAGGATGACGCACCATGCCACAATCGAGTTTTTGCGCACCAAATTCCCAAATCGTGTTATCAGCAGTTTTGGCGATGTCAATTTGCCGCCTCAGATTTTTTCTGAGTCGAACCGTAAAGGACCGATGTTATGTTAACAATCCAGAAACGGTTAAAGCACTTCAGGCCAATATCATGTGTTCAGCCGCTTCACTATTTTGCCCGTGATACTGTTATTTTGGCGCGGTTCAAAAATTTCATGTTAAAAAAAATACGTTGGTTGCTAGGAGAAGAAAAGAAGAAAAACGGGTTATTCGTGCGTACGTCAAAAACTATTCCGTGTTTTTGACAATATCGTGAATAGCGTACACTATCGTGAAAAAAAGTGTGTGACGTGTGATGCCTTCGCCTGCGCTGTGTCCGTACTTCGACTGCGAATCGCCCGTGCTGGTGTCGTCCAGATTCACGGACAAAATTACAGTGACGTTTCATTTATTTACTCACCCGATGATTACTTTTTGAACATTTTTGGGGATATTGCGTCGACAGACCAATCCAAGCAATCCATGAGTTACAGAGCAGCCACTTGAACGAAGTTATGTTCCATAATTAATGGGAATGTTTACTGTTACTAATAAAGCCATAATATATGGAATTTTTAATAAGAAACTTGTATCTGGCCCACCCTTTACTGGAATTGTCACATTAATAATGCTAACGGCACAAAGTTACTCAAATACATAATGTCTCACACACTGTCGAATACACATTTATTTTTTCCGCTTGAACCTACACATTTCCCTCCCAACGGTACAACACCAAGATGCATAGACTTTGTCATTAATAAAAATGTCGCAGATATGCCTGATAGGTCCTTTCTGATCATAATCTGATAATGTTCACGATCGGTTCGGAAAGAGAACCGAATATTACATGCAGAGTATGGGATTTTTCGAGAAATCACACTCTTATTCACTGTGTTTCGGTAAATATGGTTAATTGTTACATGAGATAATAAATTTTAATTGGAGTTTTAATTGGTTCTCGTCCTAGTTCCGGTCGAGCGGTAAGACGTGTTTTCGTGTATTCGTATATTTAAGTGCGTCAAGAATAGGCAAAGTGACAATAGTTAGTGAAAGTGAGAAAGACAATAACACCAAGGAGCGACATAGGCAAGCAACACCGCAGCGAAAGCGGTATCACTACCGGGACAATTTTAAAGTGAAAGAGCGTTTGATTACGCCATCTAAAATGGACGACTCGCAAAAGCTAACACGATGCTCAACCAAACTTTGGAAGAGATATTGCTCTATTAAAACGGAAAAATTTAACCGAAAACACAGAAATGGAGCTCGCTAAGGACGAATGCGATGCGAACGAGGCCAGTATCCCGACAACCAACAGATTTGCTATTCTGGCAAACGAAGACGAACCCAGGTGTTCTCCGCCAACGGAAGTTCGGTTAATATCGACCGACTCAATTAATAATCAATTATTAACAGAATTTGTAAAGGCCTGATGCCTTCATATTATCACAATTGGAACTTATAATATAGATATACATTCGCACAATACACGAAGTAGAGGAAACATATATCTCGGGCACAAAAACACAAAATATGGACAAAATACATTATTCTAGAGGACAGCTATAGCATATAATATACTTACTAAACATATTAAAGCTCAAGAAAATATTAAAAAATTCAAACTTTCATTACGAGAATACATAATAAGCGTGTAGGACTATATAAGACTGACACTTTTATAGTTGTTTTGTTTGTATTGTTCTCAAATTGAGTAAGAACTATACATATATTATATATTATGTCATATTGTGTTTTTAATCATATATTTTTATATTTAATATACTAGTAGTATATTTTTATTTTTATTAGCGTAGGTGTAACATATTTTATATTTTTTTAGATTAAGTGATACATTATAAGTTAATAACATAAGACATTTATATATATATATATATATATATATGAAAACATCAAACTAAATAATATATATATATATATATATATATATATATATATATATATATATATATATATATATATATATAAGTCCGTTCGGTTTTTTTCAAAGAGCTTTATTTAAATGATTTGTTTGTTGTTTGGCAAAGTGAATATATTCATTTGATAGTGTTTTTTCTGCTCTACAAGATTGCGTTTTTAGTTTTTTCTGAAATTTTAATTTTTCATCATTTTTGAATTCGATGAGGAGTATCTCAAGGCGCTTTTGAATGGATGGTCGCCAAACAAGTCGTGAAGTGGCCGGAAAAATGAACTGCGATCATAAGACGATCCTCAATCATCTTCATTCAATGGGATTTGCCGAAAAACTCGGAGCCTGGGTGCCTCACGAGCTTAGCGAAATCAACAAAGAAAATCGTCTTCAAATCGCTGCTCAACACCTCGCCCGCCATCGAGGAACACGTGGTCATAAACAGCGCTTTTTGTACCGAATCGTCACAGGGGATGAGAAATGGTGCCTCTACGTCAATATGAAGCAACGAAAAGAGTGGGTGGCCCCAGGAGACACGCCGAAGCCTAGAGTCAAGCAGGATCTCCACCCAAAAAAGGCCATGATCTGCGTTTGGTGGGACTGGGAAGGCGTTGTGCACTGGGAAATGCTCGAACGAAACGCCACGGTCAACAAGGAGCTTTACATTGCGCAGCCGCACCGCGTAAATGAGGCTATTCGACGAAAAAGACCGGATCGTCAAGGCCAGGTCATCCTGCTTCATGACAATGCCAGGCCGCATGTTGCACAAGTCGTCAAAACCGCACTCCAAGAGCTCGAATGGGAGGTTCTTCAGCATCCACCGTACTCTCCAGACCTTGCGCCAACCGATTACCACCTTTTCCGCTCCATGTCAAACCAAATAAGAGGTGTTGCTTTCGATGGCGAAGAGAGCCTCAAAATCTGGCTCAGCAACTTCTTCGACACTAAACCGGGCGATTTTTGGCGAAACGGCATCAACAAATTGGTCGAGAGGTGGGAGGAGGTCGTAAACAGTAATGGCGAATATATCATTGATTAATTAACGGACTTATTCCCCAACCTAATATATGCTGTAGATGAAATAACATTAAAGTTTGGACATAGAATATTAAGACTTCCACCATATCACTGCCAGTTTAATCCAATAGAGCTTGCCTGGGGAACATGCAAAAATTATTATGATCATATATAGGTTGTGAGGGATATAGTTCTGAATCAGTTTTGAAAATGTGGGAGGAGGCGCTTAAACTCGTACCGAAAGAAAGCTGGAAACAATATATTAAACACACGGACGCTGTCATATTGAATTCACAGGAGGATTCGAGAGCGAACCGTTGTCTAAAACAGACGTGCTGATTATTCGTGCATCCGTCCGTCCGCATTTTATGCGCCCAGACGCGTTTTGCATTCGTGCATCCGTCCGTCCGAGCTATCTCTCTCACACTCGTTCTCGCTTACGCGTGAAAATATTCAACCTAAATACGCGCTTTAAGAGCATTGTTTAGCCGCGTCCGTCATGGAGATGGACGTGGCTTACCCCACTCTCGATATTTATGCGGACTTAAAAAGTCCAATCGACCCAGAAGTCCATCAGGCTGAAATTTCTAAGCGTGATTCCGAACTCGCGCAATACAAGGAGCATGTCCTATCGCTCCAAAACGATATGGCAAAACTAATGCTCGAGCTTACCGCTCTTAAAGAGCCCAGTGCTTCCGTCTCACAACCCTCGACCACGTCCGCATCGAAGCCTAGTGCTTCAAATAATCCCAATAACTCCAATTCTGATGGGTGGATTACACCCAAATACGCTCAGAAAAAAGAGCGTACTCAGGCGCCAAAGCTCCCAATTTCCCCTAGTCGCTCGAATAAAGAGCAGAGCCATGCCGGCAAAAAGCCAGCTTCCTCCGCCGGTAACACGCCGGCAAAGAACTCTTCCGGCAAAAAATCTGCCGCACAAAATCCCGCTCCGCCAAAAGCCGCCGCCAAACCCGCGCCGGCTCCCTCCGCGAATAGCTCGCCCGCTGCTAACACTTCTGCTAGCAACCCACCCGCTGCTGCTCCTCAGCAACAGCAGCCTCAGTTACTTTTTAATTTATTAATATTTTAAAATTTAATTGTTAAATATTTCAATTATATATTATTTTTTAGATACAATCAGCATTTGAAAGTATAATTAGAACCGGAGTAATCATTAATATCGGACATAAAATTCCAGAAGAATTTTTTCAAGAGTGTAAAACCCTTTTTGTCTATAATGTATTAATTGCACTCGCATGCGTGCGTACGAGTGCGTTGATGTAGAAGGCGGGAAAAGAAAAGCAGCGTGTCGGCCACGGAGTGGAAAGGGTTAAAACATGGTCCGTTTAAAATTAATATGATTTTTAGTGGAGAATTTATTAAACCAAGTACAGAAGAGAAGGATGTAAAATTTATCAACACTAAGAATATCAGCACCTTGTCCGAAGGAGAAACAGATAAAGTGATAAATGAAAATCGCAGAAATTATAAAAACGTAAATAAGTAATTGATTTTAGGTGTTTGTTTAATTTTTTTGATTGTTACTAACTTATAAAATGATGAAAATTAATATGCGATATTAATAAATTACAGCTTGAAGAGTTGAAAGAATTACACAGTGGTTAGGCTCTTTTGTCAATTCTCCAAGTGGTTGTTGCGTTTTGTAACTGCATTCCTCTTCGTGGAGGATATAGCACATACATGGATTGGCCGACAGAAATTAAAAGAAAGCATGCAGTCTTAAATATACGTAATAATGATCGACGATGTTTTGCGTGGAGTATCACCCTCTATCTAGACAGCTGTCACTTTTGCAGCTGTCATATTTTGACATTTGACAAGTAAAAACTACGCCATTAGTAAAAATGCAACGATACACGACATTGAAATTATTAAAATTGACTACAGAAATGGTGAAAATTATAAGTCACAGTTCGCCAAACTAAAGCACTTTTGGGTCGTCGTAAAGCACCTTCTCGGCCAGCAATAGTAAAACTGGTTAAAAAATTTGAGCTGTTCAAACAACTTAGTGAAGTGAAGAATCGAAACTGTGTGCGTCGCTTAAAAACAATTGAGAATATTGCTGCTGTAGCCAATAGTGTTAACGAAAATCCAGGTTTCGAATCGATCTTTGCAATTGGACATTCCAAAAACGACATTACACCGTATTTTACTAAAGACTTAGTTTGAAGGCTTTTAAAGTTCAGTTTACACAAGAACTCAAGCCAGTGCATTACCAGCAACGTCGTATCTTTGCTGATTGGGTCCTTGAAATGCATCAAAATGATTTTCACCGAAAAATCATCTTCAGTGATGAGGCCCATTTTTACCTCGGAGGCTACGTGAATAAGCAGAATTGCCGCATTTGAGGCTCGGAAAATCCAAGAATTCTTATTGAAAAGCCTCTCCATCCTCAACGTGTCACTGTTTGGTGTGGTTTTTGGACTGGCGATGTGATTGGACCTTACTTATTCGAAAATGAGGCTGGTGTCACTGTTACGGTGAATGGATTGCGCTATCGAGCTATGATTAATGATTTTTTTTATGGCCGCAATTGGAAGATATTGATGTGGACGGCCTTTATTTTCAACAAGACGGCGATATGTACCACACAAGCCACGAAACAATCGCAATTTTGCAAGAAAAGTTTCCTGGCAGTGTTATTTCGCAAAGAGGTGATCACAATTGGCCCCCGAGATCTTGTGACTTAACACCTTTGCACTTTTTTCTTTGGGGCCACGTGAAAGATAAGGTCTATGTCAATGCTCCACAATCGATTCAAGACATTAAAGATGGAATTCGTAAAGTTATCGAGGACATACAGCCGCAAATGTGCGAATTGGTCATAGAAAATTTCATGAAAAGGATATGGTGCTGCAACCGTAGTCGTAATAAATATCCATTGATTTCTTTCAAAATATACTCTTTTTTTTAAATATCAAAATGAAACCTCTTATTTGGAAAACCAATCTTCAACTGATAAGCAACAGTCATACGAAAGTTCGAAATTTTCGTGTTATGGATGCGGAAAACCCGGAGTCGTCAGAAGTAAATGTACGACATGCACACCGCCTCTAGCAGCCAACGCTACAGCAACATTTCGCTCAGTAAGCATCACCACAGCAGTGCCCAGTATTATATCAGTATCGACGACATCCAAGGAATAGTGGTTTAAATCCAACAAGCTATCCTTAAATACAGCTAAAACGGTGAATCTGACGTTCTCCCTTCGATCAGACATTTCTAGTGAAACAACAGCTAACTTTCTAGGTATATGCCTCGATCATAAATTAACATAGCATGACCATTCGGATGCAGTAGCAATTAAAATATGTCGATCGATATACCTTCTACGGCAACTAAAATTAAAACTTCCGTTAACTGCACTTCGTACTGCTTATTATTCGTTATGTCAGTCTCATCTAACATACTGCATTTTAGCTTGGGGTCATTCTACTATAACGAACCGGTTATTCAAACTTCAAAGACGCACAGTACGAGTAATATCGGGCTTAAGGTATCAAGACGACTGTAGAGCAACATTTAGAGAATTAGGTATTCTAACACTACCTTCACTATATATTCTGGACTGCCTTGTTCATATTCGAGAAAACGCAGAATTCTACTCTGCTCATTCAAATAGACATAAGCATGACACTAGAAGGAAAGATAACATTTGTTTACAAAAATTTCGTTTATCAAAATTGCGTAACGGAGTGAATTATTATGGGCCTACAATATATAATTTGCTTCCCGAGTCTATAAAATCTTCAAATATTAAACAATTTAAAATTAAAATTAAAGCGTACTTCATTAAAATGGCATTTTACACCATAAATGAGTTCCTCACTTCACGATTATAGAGCAATAGGAAATTAGGTATAATCGCAATATTATCAACATTATCCACAGTAGCCATTTAGTTTTTAGAGGTTTTGTTGTTTTTTCATCTTAATTTAATATGTTTCATTTTTAATTCAATTGTATTTATATATGTATAGGGTTTTACCAAATCGATTTTTTAATGTGTAGTTTGTCTTTATAATAGTATCTCATTTTATTGTCTTGCTTTATTCTATTTATAGATCATTTTAGTCATATGTGTATTTTATTTTATAACTACTTTAAATTTGCTGTTTTTTTATAGATAGACTTATTTTACTTATTAGTTTTTAATCTAATCTTAACATACCGCACTAACATATTTGTACTATTTAGCCCTAAGTCTTGCCACAATGTAACGTAACGTACCGAAAGTATTCATTCTATACTAATATTTCATCTATTGTTATTCACATATGTATATTATGACGAGTGTAAACAACTGTTTTAGCACGAATAAAATTACTATTACTATAATAGCTTGCCTTGATTCCGTAGTAGAAGCCAACATCACCTCAAAATCATTATACCACATCCTCCGTGAATCTGGTCACAAATTCCTACCAGGAAACCTACAAGAAACGCTCGCAGATGGAAGTATCTGTACCAAGACCGTCCTAGAAACGACGGTGATGGTTCAAGTGAAAAACAAACGAATAAGAACGACATTCCAGGTGCTTCCTGGAGAATATGAAAACAATACACTCCTAGGCGTCGAGTTCATGGAGGACGCCCAAAGTATCCTCAACATCCCATCCCTTAGAGGACCTGGTATTTTCTTGAAGAGCCAAGGAAACAATTCGATTATACATCGACGATCGACAACGTGAGAATACAAAAATCCGTCGCCACCACAAAACAAGAAGTTGACGAATACTTCCAAGGGCCGAGGAGAATCAGCATGAAGATAGAACAACCCGAGGACGGGTACTACAAAGTGCCACAGATAACACGTTTGAGTGCCCGCCAGCGAAAACCCATTATGTATAAAAGCGTGACGTGAACGGATTATATTATATATAATTGCGCCACATGCGTTTTACCTGACGAGAAGTGGGGGAACCGGTTGAATTATCAACCAGTGTTCGGCTTAGCGTATGCACCTTCGGCATCACGTGTGACACGTTTTTCTGCAAAGTGAAGTGTAATTTGCTTCTTTTATAGGGTGATAATGGAGCATCGATATGCATTCACTAACCTGGAATCTATTGACCCCGACAGTTTTTACGATTTTATAGATAGTATAACTGAGCAAGCTTTAGATTCTGATATTGGAGGCGATTCTGACGCGGATGATGATCTTCCTATTCGCGAGCCATCAACTAGCTCTATGCCCAAGCGTGCAAGCGTTTGGCCCTTATAAAATTCTTGAGAGGAGGGGAGAGGTCGATTATCTAATTCAAATGGGTCACCTATCACGTATAGCACCTTACTGCCACCAATAATTCGACGAAAACATAAAAATATCTGATAAATGAATTTACAATAAGGAGTAGTGATTAATTATTAAGTTAATTTATAATTTATACGGAATAGGATATTAATTTAATTTAGTTTTAGATAAATAGTACGATAATTTGATGGATTAGTATGTTTGGTAATTTTACTTCGGCACCTTACCCAGGGAGCCAATTATGACGTATCACCAATAAACACTACAGACGGGATCGCTTTCGAGGAAAGGGGAGAAGTAAATTTAATAGTTAGCGAATCGAGAGCCGCGGTCCATATGAAAGTTGCAGTTTGTCCTCAAACTCGAAACGATACAGTACGTACAATAGAGGAGGCGGAGAAGATCTGCAAGATCTATATCTAACGCTATAAAGGACTTTCCAAGCATCCGAGGAATAGTACGTCGTGCAGAACAGGTAATTTCTAACAGCTTTTCCTTTATTAGACCTAACCAAAAACGTGGTTATATTAACGTGGTAGGAGACGTCTTTAAAACTCTCTTTGGAACCTTGTCTGATGAGGACAGAATACGACTCCATTTTTCAAAACCTTAATAAAAATTCTGATATACTTCGACATGCTCTTTATGATCAAACCCCAATTATTCAATTCATTAACACCTCACTTTGAAAATTTTCAATATAATCAGAATATGCTCGAACAGTCACCTGCAAAGATGGATGACCAACTCAACTTGTTTCCTAGTAAGAGGTCAGCCGACACCTCAGATACGTCAAAACTGGATAGACTCAATAAGTAATGGTGTAGTGTGGACTCTAAAGACCCTAAATACTATAGGTTAGACTAAGGTAGTTATGTAATCGTTGAACACCGATTTACTGAAAGGGGAGTAATGTCGCGAACCGCCGCGACGAGGCAGTCGAGATTTAGATTGTGATCTAAAAGGTTGTTCCAACATCTAGGCTAAGTGTATCAATAAATAGTTAAAAACGTTTGGTTTCTTCTCGTTCTTCACCGGCCATTTAAAGTAAGTAATCTTCCATTTCCTAGTAATATTACGTCACCTTTGCCTTTTATCTCGAGTCGCAACGACCCCCACGTGACTACTTTGAAGTTTTAATATGGCTTTAGTGGTAAATAAGAAAATACAACAAGTAGAAAACAGATATATATATACCGGGTGTGGCACTTGAGACGCCTCGGACCATAGCTCCCTTACGATAAAAGCTATCGAAAAAAATCTAAGAGCAAAGTGGTGCATAATTACCGTCGCTATGTTTGCAGTGGCGCACAGTGTTTCCTAGGCGGAAAAAAATCAAAAAATGAAAATTGTTTTTGAGTACTTTCATTGTGGTTTATATATTCTACATATATCAAAGTATATGATACCAAATTTTTACAGTTTTACATGTTGTGGTTATTAAGATATCCTCATGTAAAATGTGAGTTTCCAGAGTTTAGTTGATTTGGCTGAATTTAACCCTATAATTAAATCTTGGTTTTCGCCACATTTTATATAAATTTTATAAGTATTATACAGGGTGGACCATTTAATGTGTTTTCAGAAAATATCTCCGAAACAAGAAACTTTAAAAAAAAATGACCCAAACAAAAAATGATTGTATCGAAGGGGGCCATAATAACATAATATTGTTTTTTTCATAGATGGCGCTGTTGTCGCTAAATCGTGGTCAACTTAGTTTTTTTAAATGGAAACCCCTACTTTTTATTAAAAAATAAAATTCCTTGTTAAAAAATGAGAAGAATTCACTCAGCTCACTTTTTCGTCAGAGTGATAGCTGGAGCTGTAATCGCGAAAAGAAGTTGTTGCATTTGGACGCTTGCGTATCGAACTTCGCGCGCATGTGTGTGTGTGTGACGTCTGCCGTCTTGTGAACGATTCAAATAAGTGTCCTTATGTTGTCAAAACATGACGTTAAAATGGTGAAGTATACTATCGTGGAAAAGGTCGACATGATTTTCGTGTATGGTGAAGCTAGACGCAATGCACTTGATGCGTGTGGCTTGTACGCGGAGAGGTATCCTGATCGAGATCATCCGAGTCACATGACTTTTCTTCGGATCGTCAACTCATTTGTGGATACTGGCAGCCTAAAACGAACCAGACATCGAAGACGCACCGTAACCCAGGAGAACGCCGAAGTTGATATTTTAGCTGCAGTTGCAGTCAACCCCCACATAAGTTCTCGTCAACTGGCACGGAGTTCAGGCATCTCCAAAACGAGTGTTTTGCGAGTTCTTCATCAACATAAATTTCATCCTTACCACGTATCGTTGCATCAAGAACTTCATGGCGACGACTTCCAACATCGAGTGCAGTTCTGCAATTGGGCTCAGCAGCAAATACGCAACAACCGGAACTTCGTTTCCATGATCCTATTCTCGGATGAAGCAAGGTTCACGAATCGTGGCCAAATCAACCGGCATAACATGCATTATTGGACGGAGGAGAATCCACATTGGATCCGACAAGTGGACCATCAACGACCGTGGAGCGTCAACGTTTGGTGCGGAGTTCTGGGAGATCACGTCATTGGCCCTTACTTCGTCGACGGAAATCTGAATGCTGAAAAATACGGTGAAATTCTGACGGCTCATATTCCTGCTTTACTCGAAGACGTCCCTCTGCTGACCCGATTGAGACTGTGGTATCAGCACGATGGCTGCCCTGCACATTTTGCGCGTGTCGTCCGAGATATTTTGAACCGCCAATTTCCGAACAAGTGGATTGGTCGTGGAGGTCCGGTGCCTTGGCCGGCACGTTCGCCGGACTTGACAGCGCCGGACTTTTTCCTGTGGGGATTGCTGAAGGACAAATGCTATGCCGACATACCGACGACGCCTGATAACATGAAGGAGCGTATTCGCAATGCTTGTGCGAACATCAACAGAGACACCCTACGAGAAGTTCAGAGATCGTTTCAAACAAGGATCGCAAAATGTCTCGAGATGAACGGCCATCATTTTGAGCACCTGCTCTAGAGATGATTTCATATTCTTTTTCAAAAATAACAAATTAATGTAACGTACATTATTGGTGATTTTAGACGCGCATGTTCGCGGGTGCGCGCGCACACACACACACACACACACACACATATGCGCGCGAAGTTCGAATACGCAAGCGTCCAAATGCAACAACTTCTTTTCGCGATTACAGCTCCATCTATCACTCTGACGAAAAAGTGAGCTGAGTGAATTCTTCTCATTTTTTAACAAGGAATTTTATTTTTTAATAAAAAGTAGGGGTTTCCATTTAAAAAAACTAAGTTGACCTCGATTTAGCGACAACCGCGCCATCTATGAAAAAACCAATATTATGTTATTATGGCCCCCTTCGATACAATCAGTTTTTGTTTGGGTCATTTTTTTTAAAGTTTCTTGTTTCGGAGATATTTTCTGAAAACACATTAAATGGTCCACCCTGTATATGTGGTTATTCACAATGAAATATAGTTTATGTATATAATTTTATATTTTCTATAAATAATTTAATTTTTGTGTAATTGAAGCCTAAAGATAGGTATGTAAAATTTCTCAATTTTCTGTGTTTGCATTGGTTTATAAGAAAAGCTCCACGGAGCTCCAAGCTCTCATTATCATTTTCTTTTAAGTTTAACTATTACCTAAGTGCTACGTAAAAATTGTCACCTACTTTTACCAACTTTTCTCATAATCTTATTTTAAACAATTTGGGGCGCGTATATAATTACATATAAATTATTAATAATAAACAGACGCCTTTGACAATATACCTGTCAGTTGCATTAACATCTTCAAGGTTAAGTACGATGTCTGTTTTCGCGGTGCCTTATATAGACTTGTGTCCAGTTGCCTTTTCAAGCAGTAACAATTTTGAAGAGTTTTTGCGTGAAAAATATCCTCATTTACAAGAATTCCAAGTGAGCTTCATAGATTCTCAAATTAAAAAGAGATTTCTTCCCCACTTTACCCAGAGGTGGAAATCAGCATATTTTATAAAATCAAAATTTTTGGTAAAGCACTCCGAATGGATGAAGGGTGAGTTTTCGGTTACATTACCTACGGGCGACTTAAGTTTATCTTCAAGAGTTTCGAGTGGTATAGGCAGGCCAACTAAGACATTTGAGCAGTGTAGTGACCGAGCAAAGAGGTACAAAATAAACGATTTTCGTGCTACACATTCTCGTAACCTTATTGATGCTGCAGCATCATCTACGTGTATAAACAAGGACCAAAACTCATTTACTCCTGATGCTGCTTTAGCAATCATAACACAAGCTAAATTATCAACGTATCAGTATCAAATAATACGAAAGGCAATTCAAGGTATCGGCTTCAATATATTTCCAAGTTATAAAGCAATACTCCGGTCGAAAAAAGAGTGTTACCCTGAAAACGTCGCAATAAGTGAGACATCCGCCAGCGTGAGTTTGCAGGATTTACTTGATCACACAACTGAAAGAATTTTTAAAACAAAAAGTGATGACGAAATGGACCGATTGGGTGGTTCCAATATTATTATGCACACAAAATGGGGATGTGATGGGGCTTCAGGCCAAAGTGAATACAAACAAAAATTTTCATATGGAAACTTGGATACATCAGACTCGCAAATGTTTATGACATCTATTGTACCTATTCAAATGGTACTGGAAAATATGGAAAAATACCCGCCCATCTTCAACGCGATATTGCAGAGCCTTGAAATTTCAGTTTAAAAAAGAAACACCTCAACTTATTCGCGAAGAAACCAATAGAGTTCAGAATGAAATAAAGGAACTTCGGGAAACAATTATTAATTGGAAAAATAATAACATTAAAGTGAAACATAATTTGCATTTTACAATGATTGATGGCAAAGTTGCTCAAATTATCACAAATACAAAATCATCAAGTAATTGTATAATATGTGGCGCAAAACCGACACAAATGAATAATATTCTTGATATTGAAAGACGAAGCACGAGTGAGCAAGCGCTTAGCTTGGGAATGTCTACATTACATGCTCGCATTAAATTCATGGAGTATATACTACACCTAGCTTACAATTTAGATTTTAAGGCTTGGAGAACATCTGAATCTACTCGTCCAATTAGGGAAGACGCAAAAAGACGTATTCAAAGGGATTTTTTCGAAAAAGTGGGCCTTAAAGTTGATGTTGTAAAACAAGGATGTGGGACAACAAATGATGGCAATACATCTCGAAGATTTTTCGGAAACCCTGAAATAACAGCTGACATTACATTGATAAATGTAATGTTAATTAAGCGCTTATCAGTGATTTTAGAAACAATTTGTGCCGGTTTTTCTATAGATCCAGACAAATTTGGGACCTATGCGAGAGATACAGCCCAGTTAGCTATATCATTGTACCCCTGGTATAACATGCCACCCACAGTACACAAAGTGCTTTTACATGGACGAGAAATAATAAATTATGCGGTATTTCCAGTGGGAACACTTTCCGAAGAGGCTCAGGAATCTAGAAATAAAGACTATAAATATTTCAGAATCCACAATTCTAGAAAATCGTCTCGTATATCTACAAACGAAGATGTCTTTCATATGATATTAATATCTTCAGATCCACTTATAAGTTATTTGCGACCCGAACCAAAAAAGAAATACATTCCTCTCAGTGAAGATGCTATTAATTTGCTTTTATAGATTTATTTTTGTTCACATTAGTTATATGTTAACTTTTTAAATTTAATTTCAATGCCAATGCATTTGGTATTGCTTTCATCTTTACGTTTGTTTTGTAAATATTCAGTTGCGATTTTTCGTATTAGTATTAACTTGTGTTTTTTTTATCATATAATTTTTATGTTAAGTATTTATGTTTTTATTTGTTTTGTATAGTACTGGTCTATATGTGTTTTTTCTGTTTATTTCAATATTAGTAACTTGTGTTTTTTCATTAGTTAATTTCAATGTTTGTACATTTTTATGAGATATAACGCAATTTAAAAGATACATATTTTATCAAAAATTCTCACAAGTATGGGGGCTATTTGTATTTCTATTGTTTTCTTTATTTTGAGGTTTTATTATCAATAATGTCAATATTAACTAATAATAAGGAAACAAAAATAACGCCAAACGAATATAGCGTGAACTTTCGCGAACGCCATGTTCGTTTGGTAAGGAGGCGTCTTTGGAGTAAACATACACGCGGTTTTGAGATTTTTACTAAATACTTATGACATCTTTAAAAGGTAATAAAAATCTTAAGAATAAATATTAAACTCAAAATCTCCAGCGGGGTAGACATACAGATAGATATATTAAAAAACGACTCTATCTACATAGGTAACCTTAACATTAATTGTTTCCACTAATTGTATTGGTCGAAAATATTCACGAAAATGATATATCTCCATTGTATTTCATTTAACATATATAAATATGCGTTTTTTAATTTTATAATTGTTAGAAAAGTTATAAATTTTAGTTTTTTTATGAATTTGGCCACCCTGTATAGTACTATTTAGATTTAATTATATATTCATATTAAAACGTGTATTTTAAATCTTTTATCAAGAATAACATTTCTTCGAAAAATGTATAATTAAAAAGTTATAGATTTTTTTCCGCAAAACGCCCATTTGGACACACTGTGTGGCGTGCCGTACTCCAGTGGCGTACCAAACTTATGTTTTTTTTTTTAATGGAATGCCCTATTTTTTATTGCAGATTTGGAAAGTGCTCGGAGAGTACTTATTTTTTTATCTAACATGTTATACCCTTCACTTTAGCGGTTTCGCTGTTATAACCCCTTCTTTCAAAATTGCGCCCCATTTTTGAGATTTTTTTGTAGAGAAACTAATTGACGCCGGCGCCTAAATTTTGAATTGAGGTACTGGTTAAGACCTCGTATACCTTCACATAATTTTTTTTCGGGTAATTTATGGAAAAAAAATAATTTTTGATTGATCTTGCATGTTGTCAGTCATTTTTTTCGAAAATATCAAATGGCACCCCCCCTAAAAAAAATACGGCGTTGTACAGCCACAACTCTAAATTTTTCATTGGTACAAAAAAAATACACATTGCATAACAACATTTCGGAGAAAAAAGGAATTTCATCGCAAATGTCGGGAAACGTTTTCCGTTCCCAAGTGTGCCATTAGAAAACAAAAGGTTGGTAATTGTCAAAGTAAATTATTAGAAGCCAGTAGCAGCCATAAGTCATTATTGATAAACGTTCTAAAAATGTTCCGAACTCAAGAGGAAATGGTTGACATGATATTTATTCTTGAAGAATGTAACAAGAATTGTTTCTTGGCGTCACGAGTGTACGCTGCGAGATATCCGCACAGGGCACATCCAAATGAACGTGCGTTTCAAAAAGTGTTAGAGAGATTTACTACTACGGGAAGTGTGAAACGGCCAAGGAGAGTTATAAAGAAGACCGTTTTTACCGAAAACAATGAACTGCAGGTTCTGGAGGCAGTTATTGAAGATCCTCGTACCAGTATGGGTTTTATTTAATTTAATAATATATGTTAAACATTTTTACCGCGAACATAACACATGGATCAATAAGTCCCGGGACTAACCCAGAGATGGCGCTCGTAGTAAACCAGTAACCACGCCTTTCTAGAGTACTAACCTTTGCTTGAAACGTGTCAAAATTTTAAGTCGATCGGACCAGAAACAGCTGAGTTATCGAGGTTATAGTAAAGTCATTTTGTAGTCAGTTTAAAAAATGGAAAAAACCGAGTTTCGTGTTCTAATAAAACATTGTTTTTTAATGGGTAAAAACACCGTGCAAGCGAAACAATGGATTGAAAAATGTTACCCGGAATCTTCTCCATCAAAAACAACGATTTGTCGGTGGTTTACCGAGTTTAAACGTGGTCGTACCGACACAAATGACGCGGAACGCTCGGGTAGACCTGTGGAAGCCTCTACACCGGAAAATGTGAGTGAAGTGACAAAAATTATCATGAAAGACCGTAAAGTGAAGCTCCGTGAGATTGCTGAGATGACACAGATATCATATGGAAGTGTATTTGCTATCGTTCATCAAAAATTGAGCATGAAAAAGGTTTTTTCCAAGTGGGTGCCGCGATTGCTTTCGATGGAACAAAAACAGCAACGAGTCGATGATTCAGAAAGCTGTTTATCGCTATTGACTCGTAACAAAAAAGATTTCTTGCGTCGTTACGTGAACATGGACGAAACATGGATACATCACTACACTCCAGAGTCGAAGCGGCAGTCATCTGAGTGGCGTACAGCTGACGAAAGCCGTCCGAAGCGTGCGAAAACGCAGCAGTCAGCTGGAAAAGTCATGGCGTCAGTTTTTTGGGATACGCATGGCGTGATTTTTATTGATTACCTCGAAAAAGGTAAATCGATCAACAGCGACTATTATATTGACTTGCTGGTGCGTTTGAAGAAGGAAATAGCAAAAAAACGACCGCACATGCAGAGAAAAAAATTCCTTTTTCACCAAGACAATGCACCCTGCCACAAGTCAATGAAAACAATGGCAAAATTGGACGAATTGGGCTTTGATCTGCTTCCCCACCCCCCATACTCGCCAGATTTAGCCCCCAGTGACTACTGGCTTTTTGCTGACCTTAAAAAAATGCTCCAGGGAAAAAGATTTGGCTCAAATGAGGAGGTCATCGCTAAAACAGAAGCTTATTTTGAAGCGAAAGATATTAATTTTTTTAAACATGGTATTGAAAAATTGGAAAAGCGGTGGAACGATTGTATCACCCTAAAAGGTGATTATGTAGATGAATAAAAAAAATTTTGCAAAAAAAATGTTGTTTTCATTGTTAGTCCCGGGACTTATTGATCCATGTGTTATATCAAAATTTGGAACTGTTGTTTCGGCGATCACGGTAGATCGCCGATAACAATACCACCCAGCGTTTACAGCCTTTGGATATAGCTTTTGGACTTATTTTATACAAGCTCAGGAAACGTTTCTACGCCTTTACAAAGGTGATAAAATCTATCAAACACAAATGTCACAATTACTTAATGAGACATATGGCAAAGCAGCCACTGTGGGAATTGCAGAGTGCTTTCCATGCTTCCGAAATTTGGCCGGTTAATAAGCATGTATTTACAAATAGCCAATGCAGCAGCTGATGTTTTGCAACCTTCTGAAAAGGTCGAAGCTATCGTAAGAATTTTGAAAATATACGACCATTTGAAATCCTACTTTCTATCACATGATAAAGGCACTAGAATTTTAGAAGAGTTTTGTGAAAAGCAGCCCTTTTCTAAAATGCTATAAAATTTATTGAAGGTGACAAAACTTCGGTGATCGAAGTAGCAAATAAAGTTAATAATTTGAAATTTCAAATAGTACAACCTAGCTAGAAGAACCAGGTGTAACAAATCTTGCAGATATCATGAATCACGTCAAAAAGTTAACTGCATAGTTTAGAAGGGCAGACGGTGTGCAGTACAATGATATTAAACATTTTCATTGGGTTACATTAAAACATGAACTTAATTGGAGTGATGTGCAAAGATCATTCGACTATATCCCATATAGTAATATTTCAGAAAATGATCTTTTTTATGAAGTATCATTATTAAAAAAATATATTAATAAGAAAAAGGTTAAATCTAGGGCACCAGCAAAAATTTCAATAAAATAAATGGTTAGAAATATTTCATCAATTTGAAACAAGCCATGTTCCATACAATAATGCAATAAACATTACGACTACGCGCTGCCCTTACCAGAATCTAAAGCTACGACTGAACGCGCTGTTTCTACGTTAAATAAAGTGTGGACAAAATCACAATTAATGGCTGATTTTTTAGCAACTTTCTTTTTGGCAACACTGTTTTTACAAACTTTTGCAGATTATTGAATTTTATTATCGAAATTCACGCGCGGTTAAGAAAGTGCATCGTGCACTTATTTCACTTTATGGTCAGTTTGGGCGACTTTCTGAAGAATTTACATTATTGGACATTAAACCACCACCAACCGCCTAGATCGTGCGATTTAACGCCTTTGGACTATTTTTTGTGGGGCCATGTTAAGGCTCATGTCTATAGGGACAAGCCTGCAACGGTTGACGCACTGAAAGCCAATATTGAAGAATTTATTCGTGAGATACCGGCCGATATGTTGGAGAGAGTATGCCAACATTGGACCCAGCGTATGAATCATTTGAGGCGTACCCGCGGTCAATATTTACATGAAATCATCTTTAAACATTGAATTATATAGATCGTTCTATCGACTCAAATAAAGATTTCATACGTTTCTCTAAATTTTATGGTTTTTTTTTTAATCAAATCCGAAAGCTCTTAAAAAATCACTCTTTATATGTTGAAACTTTGAAAGCCATTTTATGTATAATAGTAGATTACCTAAGAAGGATTATAAAAAGCATATTACGCGCAAGCAAAAAATATTACTTATTAAGTATCATCGTGCCACTGGGCATGACGGAAGAGATAAAATGCTGTTTTCGTTGAAAAATAAATTTTATGTTCCTAAACCTGCAGTTGAAACTTTTGTTATACTTTGTAAAATTTGCAATACGAAAAAAACATCAACAAGTTCATAATATTGTTGTAGATTTGGTTGATTTTCAAATCAACTCCCTGTGGAGATTACAAATGGTTAATGGACTACCAGGATCATTCAACGAAATATTGTCTTTTTCGCCCTTTGAAAACGAAACGTGCTGCTGAAGTTGCTGAAGATATTTTTAGACTTCGGTGCACCTCACATCTTGCAGAGCGACAACGGACGTGAATTTACCGCTAACGTCGTCACGGAACTTACAGGTATGTGGTCCGATTATATAATAGTACATAGAAGACCACGGCATCCTCAGTCACAGGGGAGTGTGGAACGCTGCAATCAAGATATTGAAAATATGTTACGTGCTTGGATAGACGCCAATGAAAGTACAGATTGGGGAATAGGCTGCCGTTTTGTTCAGTGGATAAAACAGTTCGAAACACAGAATAATAGGTAGAAGTCTGTTTACCTTACTTTTTGGAATCGAACCCAAATTAGGACTAGGCTCTACAAATATTCCGCCAGAAATATTAGATAATATTGGCAGAGAAGAAGATCTAGGACCGTGTATTTACAAGGAAAGAAAAACTGAAAACGTAGAAGACGTTACTAAGTTGGAACAAGATGTATGTATAATTTGTTCAAGTAGTTTTAATGAATCACCTATTATCTCATGCTATTTATGTTCATCAAAAATTCATATAACTTGTCAAAATGTTACCACAACCTGTAAAGAGAATAATACTTTGTCTCACTGTGACATTTGCAACAGACAGAAAGATATAGTCTCGGAGCGCCAAGAAGCACACGAAGGCCAGAAGAGAGCGGCGGAAAAATTATTGAAACTTGTAAAAAAATTAAAATCGGTTGCTGTTGGAGACTTTGTTCTATTAAATATCCCGAAAGTTGACCGTGGCCCATTAGACTGTCCAAATTTAATTGGGGAATAAAAAGTGGGTTTATTAAAACGTGGTTTTCTAGAGATTTTCAGATTTCTGGCACACAAATCCTTGGAGATATCCAAGAAAAATACATATCAATTCGTGAAGCTGTTTCGAATGCGTCAAAGTTTAGTAGCTGCAAATGTTCCATATCAACATCTTAATGCCAAACAAAAAAGTGATTGTGTAAGAAGGCAAATCAAATGTGCTCATCGAAGTGCCATGCGCAAATAAATAATGTGAAACTATAATTTCCGATTAAATGTTTAATTTTTTAATAATTTGTTTATTAAAACTGTTACATGGCGATTATTCTAAACCTAGTCTATCCTAATGGAATCTTAACCACACCGCTGTTGAATGCGACGTACTCAATCGATCCACTTAGGCTCTACAAAAGGATTCTTCCCTTAGTGATGATATGAACTGAAACACTATTTTTTAACGTAACGTGTTACGTCTGCGTAACACCAAAGTAGTATTCGATGTTATATTTGCTCCTACGGCAATGGGTCTAAATAAGTTTGAACTGCTTTTGAAGATGGTTCACTTTGCCGACAATGAAATCAATATAATAAATGATAGACTCAATTCAAACATTAATCAATAAAGTGGTTCAAAACTTTCAAACCGTATTTGTACCTTGCGATACTGTCTGCATTGACGAATCATTGATACAATTCCGTGGTAGATTGATAATGCATCAGTATATAAAGAACAAAGACATAGATACGGCATCAAGATGTTCAAGTTATGCTGTAATGGAGGCTTTACTTATAATATATAAATGTATGCCAGCAAAAATCTGGCCAATAATCAAACACCGTCGGGAGTAGTGATGAAACTAGCTGAACCTGTACTTGATTCCGGAAGGACAATTGTTACCAATAATTGGTAAACTAGTCTACACTTAGCAGAACAACTCAAAAATAGACAAACGCATCTGATTGGTATATTGAAAAAAAACGATTGGTAATCCGAAATTTTAAAAAACCCAAAGTTGGAGAAAATATTGCACAAGAAAATCGCAAAGGAATTACCGTACTTTCCTGGAGAGATAAGAGATATATTGATGCTCTCAACAACACATTCCAATTCAACAGTTCAAGTGAAAAACCGTCGATGACAAATAAAATCTACAACCGAGGAAAATCATCTGCCGATCAGTCAGATCAAATGACCGCATATCAGTCGCCACTTAGAAAAACTCTAAAATGGTACTGAAAGCTAGCTTTCGAAATCCTGCTAAATACTGCTCTGGTAAACGCCTGGATTATGTACAAGGAAGTAAATAATTCCGACATAGGCATTCTTGATTTCCGTAAATCCATTGCGATGCAATAATCATCCCCCAGTCGTAAAAAATGTAGATACCGAAGAAAGCAATATACCGAACAGAAAACGTCGATCACGTCCTGAATTAGGAGAAGTTGATGTTAAGAAACGAAAAGTGTGCAGAAACTGTTATGAGACTGGGAAGAAAACCCACGGCTGGCGCATAGCAAGGAATTTAGTCAAGATTAGATTATATTGTAAAGGTTGCGAAGGAGAACCTTGCATGTGCCGGAAGTGTTTCAACAAAATACACAGGTATGGTGTGGAATGACTTGTGGAAGAATTTCTGTTAATTTCATGATATTGCATTTAATCATGTTTAAAAATTTACAATTTACGTTTTTGATGTGTTGTGTATTGTTTTGTCAATATGTTTACGATTTTTCGTATTGGTTTTACAATAAAGTTTGAGCTTGTTTCGCATTTACATCTGTTTTATTTTATTTTTATTTTATCGTAATTTATCGTGTAAAAACTGGCAGACCGTGTAGTTGTCTGTCGTGAGGAATGCGAAAAATTGACTCGGCTCCATGAACAAGATGAAAAGGAAATTTTATTCTCAATCATATTGACCGCGTCGGCAGCGAACGTGTTAAAAAGGGCAGTAACTACAGAACACTTATGGAAAAAGATGACTTTGCATTCAGAGCGTCAAAATAACAAGAAAACATTTCCTCCAACATTCGAAGAGATGTAATTTTGATGAAACTTGGATTTCCTCCAAGTGCAGTGCTCAACAACCATGTCAAGATAATTCTCTTAAAAGTATCCGGAAAACAGAGGACTACGATAATAAACGATTCATAATTTTACACGCAGAAAGTAAAAGTGGCTTTGTGCAACACTCAAATTTATTATTTGCAAATCTCTAATTATAATGAATAATGATGGTGCATTACAGCACTCAATTAGATAAATCACAAAGTGGATATTTGTAATTGGTTAGCAGAAAAAAATATCAATTTTGATGCATATATTTTAAAGAAATTGTGTTATTCTGTTTAACAAAGCTGTATAAACCCCCAAAGAAATATGATTGATGAGTTGATTTGCCAAAATGGGCATGAAATTTTAAAATTACCTCCTTATCATTGTCAATTTAATGCTATTGAACTTGTGTGGGCAAATGCAAAAACTTATTACAATACACACATTAGCAGAAATGGGTTTGGGAGATGATAAGTTGTAAGCATGTGGCAACGTCACTCTCAATTTTGGAAAAATTGTATTTGACACACAGAGAATATAATCAAAGAATGTTATGATTGAAAAATATTTCTTGAAGTTCAACCACTAATAATAAGAATTAATATATTAAATACTATGAGTTCAATGATTTGATCACCCTTGGCAAACTCAATTCTGATCCAGACTATGTTACTTTTGTTATATACAATACATATATTAAATGTTAAATTATCTTGTTTCTTCCCAAGCATGTGAATATATTTGTGCCGCTATTACCAATTTTAAATTTATCAAATAAGTAAAATAAAATTTACTTTTAAACAATTATTTACATTAAATAGAAATCTTAACGCATATTTAAATGCTGTTATATGTTAACTAAAAGACCATTCACTGCACTTCATAGATGGCAGAATCAAGTTCAGACGATATTTTCATTCCCTTAATTTCTATATGATGCAATAATATGCTTATGCGAAGATGTTTTATTTCTAATATTCTAATAAGTATTTGGGAGACATCAGGTGAATCAAACAGAAACAAATATTAGTCGATATGATTGGAAAAATTATCTTTGAAGTAGATGCAAGCACATGTTTTAATAGCATGTATTAATAAAAAGTAATAATTAACAAATACATTAGTGGATCTCTTGCAGAAAGCATCTTGTACGTTTATCATTATTGGATCAAAACTCTCACCACCCGTCAAGTCATTTTGAATGAGGAACTAGAGGCACATAAAAACTTTAAAATGACTAAAATTGAGTCATTGATCTTTGATAGTAAGTCATCCTGATAATATAATATGACATAAACCACTATACTCTATTAATCCTTTTACTGTAGCTTATTAATCGTTTATATCTTCATATATATTAATGATAAATATTATTGGGAAAACACTACACTGAATTACACAGTCAAGTGAGGTTAATCATAACACTAATGAAAGGTTCATTTTCATTTAACTTAATTTAACAAAAGAAAATAAAGAACTATAACTTATATTATCACCAAAAAAAAAAACATAGGCACTTGTTGAATAAAATATCAAATATTTGTTTACGTTCAAAACGACTGTTAACATCAACTTAAAACACGAAGATCCGTTGATCAAATAATTAATAGAGGTTTAATAAAATTTATTAGAATTATCCATTTTATATAGAGTGGTTAAATTGTGTAAAACTTATTCATGTGAATAAAAATAATGACGTCAGCTATTGGATATTTGTTCAAATAAATCGATTTTATAAATCATGTCCATGTATATCGTATGGGTACATATATGTATTATAACATTTACAAGTTTATGAAATTATGGATGAAGAAATATTTGAAGGTGAACGGCCATAGAAATCAATATGACATTGTAGATATTGTTGGTACATACAAAATACAAATAAATCAACAAATTCTATAAAAAAACATATGTTCAATCAAATATTATTGTTTGTCCCTTAATTAAACAGTACTTATTTTACTGCTTAATAACACACCAAATATAAATGAAAAGTCTTCTTCTTTTAGCGTGTTCAATGGCCTTAGCAACTAGGCCCTAGACCAAACACAGTGAGTTTATCTTGATACGTGTGAAAAGACTATTTTAGGTTAGGATTCCCTGATTTAGTTTTATACATAAACGTAACCCTTTAACACAATTTTCGTTATGTTCATTATATTATTATTGGGTAAATGCTATTCACTTTAAGCATATTGATGTAGTAGCAATTAGCCATTGATTAATAGATTTTTACCATGTGAAAATAAATACTTAAAATTTTCAAGATTAGTCCCATGATATCTAATCAACAATAATCCAATTTTAAACACAATTGATTAGTAGTTACTTTGCTTTAGACTACCGTAGATCACGTATTTCGAAAATATTGAGTTTAATAATAACAATAAGGAGGGTCAACTTTGAACCAAAGTGGCAAAGCGCATACAACTACACATAATACTTGACTATTGTGTAGCATCAACTTTGAGCCAAATCGATAAAGCGTAATCTCCCCCGTTATTTTTGTGATCACTGGAATAAGTTAAATTTCTTTTAATAACGCTTTGGCGTTGTTTAACGTTGTTATTACGTCAAATAATCTAGATAAAATGGCGTCTGCAAAATATTGCGTGCTTGTCGCTACCAAAAAATGGGAGGGAGAAAAGCCTTATTTACACCGGGGATAAATGTTTGAAAACAAACATAATTTATAGTTTTACGTTAATAATTTAAAAATAAATCTTATACTGGCGGCATTACGTCTTTTTTAAAGTTTCCTATAGAAATAAAATTATGTGTTTATAGTTTAGTCTGCTTTTTAATAAGAGAATCAAAATTCAGAGTCGCGCTAAAATAAATGCCTGTAATTGGTTATTTGTCGGCCGTGTTCACACAGTGCAAAATTAGTAATTATAACGCCATTTTTTTAAACAGCATTTTTCACTTTATCGATATGTTTAATTTCAGAATATTCTAGTGATATATGTGATCTTCCATTGTATTTTTTTTTTCAAAAGTAATTATTCTAATAACTTGTGGAAATGGAGTCGGCTCCTAGTACGAGCGTAAAAAACGGTCAAATTTAAAATTGCTGCTAAATTTATTGTTAAGGAAATGTGGCCATTGTAATTGAGACTTACTCCATGTGTCTCTCTTATTAATAAAAAGGCCATTAAAATAGTTATTTAAGGTACAAGTGTAAAAATAATGTTAATCGCACGAACTATAATAATAATAATAATCTTTATTTAGCAATATACTATATAACAACTGGTGTTAATTAAAACACAGCAACAAATTCCTCGCTCGTGTTTTTAAATGCCAGTTGGTGCAATTTTTACACTTGTACCTTAAACAACTATTTTAATGGTCTTTTTATTAATGGGGCACAATTAATCAAAATGCAGGTATTAATTAAATTGTAATATTCATTTACCAATTTCACAATATGATCAAATTATAAATGGATTGTATAAAACTAATGTACCTTCTTGTTAGGTGCTCAGATCACACATCTTACTCACGCATATTTTATCCATTAAGATTAGCACATAAGTATATTTCAAATATCGTAGAATGATCATATTCTAATTTATTTGCCTATTCTCTATTTATAACATGTACAATTGAACATAAGCAAAAATTGATACATCTTATACAATTTTGTTTACAGAAAAGAATGTATGATTGCAAATAGTGGACCATCACAAGACACAATGTGCCAGTTCCAAAAAAGCAATTATTATATAGATCTTGTATGAAAAACAACAAACAAGTGAAATTTTTAATATTCTTAAAAAATAAAATTTAATTTCTGTTAAAACATTCAAATCATCAATAATATTATTTATCACCATCAACATTTTAAATTTTTTCTTTATCCTGTTCGCCCTGTGTCTTCATTTTCTGCTTTACTACAACTGCATCTTCACTATCGCTGGGGAATAATACTATTTCACCACTATAACTCTTGCTTGAATTCTTTTTGACCTTCTTTAGAGTTGATAGATTATATTTTCTCAATTTCTCAATATCCGTGACGTCTCTCTTCTTCACACTCATATTATTCTAACTTTCAAAGAATATAGTGTGTGTGCTTGTAGTTTCCCATGCAGAAATTTTTTAAAAGTCTATAAGCACAAACTATGGTCTTGTTCTATGAAGTTGCAGAATTTCGAATTTCAATTTGGTTACATTCCATTTTTTGTGAATGCACTAATCTAAATAGATAAAAATAATTAATTGTAGAAATTAATAAAGCTAAATTAAATGAAATCAGTTTCAATTCATTTTAATGAAATCAGTTTCAATTAAATTTTTGTTCATAATTTTTAATGTTATAGCGTTGATTGAAATATTTCAATCAACGGTTATAGTCACATTTAAACAATCTAAAATACACTTCATTCATTTATTAGTTTATTCAACAGAAATAATTTCATTCAAATTAGTGTTGCTTTGATAGTTGTACTATTCGTAACATGCAAATTAATTTTGTTTTATTCAATGTCTGTTGAGGTTTTTGCCAGAGAAGTAGTTGTTTCAAAATTAATTTGTTTTGTAGTCTTAGTAAGACTCATTGTTGTAGATTCACGAAATGTTTTCGTATTTTTAAATTATTAAAGCTAAATTACTTTGATCTTATAATAACAATTTAATACATATAAATAGGTACTTGACTATTTACTACATTTATATACATACAATAATGCATAAATGTTATTTGTAGATAATGTAATTTAATATTTAAATCATTATAACAGGTAATAACTAAATATATTTTCTATAGTTAATTTAATATAAATAAGGATTAAGCAGAATATTATCAGTTTTGTATTTATTTCTAAACCACTTACAAAAACCATTTTCTGCCAAAAATATATATTTCATATAAATTAAGAGTAAATCAGTTGTTTAGTATTGTTCCCTGTCAACCACAGCCAGAGACCAGTTTATTATTATATAATGGCTGCTAATTCTAATAATTAGCTGCTTTAATAGTGGTATCATTAAATCCATTTTCCATCATCTGAAATTTAGAGTTGTAGCAGGCAAATACATTTCAACCGTTTCATGAATCCTTTTGGTGTTTCTTATTAAAATCATAACTAATAAGTACCTAAAATAATAAAAAATTATAAAACCAGTGTCCATAGACAAATCGATAAAAATAATGTACTGTTGGAATAAGCTTAATAGTGCCCAAACAAATATGCACGTAACTCCACTCAGCTGAAGGTTTTAAATAATTAGGTTAATACAAAATTTAATACAAACCTTTATGATTCAGAAAAGTAGCCTTTTAATAATTTTTTTGCACATGTGTGAAGGCTGTTTTGTACCACTTTTTCAACCAAGGAATCTTCAAATTGTAGGTCCTAATTCTAACACCCATAATTAAATCACAGCATTCAACGTTGATGATCCTGTTAGCAAAAACTTCCAGTTAATATTACAGTAAAATACGGGATATATAATTACAAAATTAAATGGCGAAAACGGTAATTGAAATGAGAGAGATGAACAGGAGATTGGAAGGATATTTTCTTGGGTATACAGGGTGAGTTTTTTTCGATGTTCTCTATGGGGATCTCGGAAACCATAAGAGATAGAGAAACGGTTAAATGGGGAAAGAAGTGTAGATTTACGAGACGAATAAAATTCCAATTTCAAAGTTTTCAAAAAAGTCAAGGGTAACTAGATATTTTGAAAAAAGTAAAAAGTGTCAATTTTTTCAAATCAATATATCTCGGTTATTATAACAGATAGAAAAAATCTGTAAAGTACAAAGTTTTAGATAATTTTATGTAGATTAATAAAAAATAATCAGAAAATTTTTATCGCCATTATTTTCCGAGATATGATGCAAACTTACATTTTTTTAAATGGAAACCATAGTTGGCTATGGCCTCATTCAAAAGGTAATTTTTTTTTCTTTAATCCAATATGACATACGATATAGTTATTCCTAAAAATAACTGAGTTAAAGTCATTTTAAATTTTATTATAAATAAAAAATGGGTAGCCATGAAAAAGATGAAAGTAAAACAATTGCAGTTGTTTATAATAATAGCAATATTGTAATTATTAGTTCTACAAAGTTAAATAAAACTGAAAAACCAGCATAAGAATAAAATTTTGTAATTATCAAATGGCCTTCTGTATGTGGTATAAACCCATTTGTTAAGAGGATAATATGTCTCTTACAAAAATATTACGAACAGATGAATCGCGATTCACTAATTGTGTTATTTTTAATCGCCACAATGAACATAGATGAACTTAAGAGAATCCACGAGAAATTAAATTGGGGTTTAATCCATGGTGTGTTTGGATTAATAATTCTCGGTCCATATATTTTTGAAAGCTCACTAAGTGAAACTGATTACTTTCATTATCTTCAGAAAACATTTGAAGATACGCTCGATTGTTTAAATTTATCATTACAAGCAAAATTAAAATGGTTTCAATATGACGGTGCTCCACCTGATAACATGTTGGCTGTACAAATTATTTAAATGATGCTTTTCTCATAAGTGGGAAGAAATAAACCAATCCCAGGGCCATCTAGATCTCCCGATCTGCGCGTTTTAGAATTTTTTCTGTGGGGTTATGTAAAAAACAAAGTATATGAAAAATCATATCAATCTGTGGAGGATCATAAACTAGTTGTTATTGAAACATTTAATTCAATTTACATGAGAATAGTCAAAAAGCGATAAATTCAATTTTAAAAAGATATAATTTATGTCATAATAGTATTAATAGTGGACTCTTTCACAATATTTTTTTAATATTAAAATTTCTCTCCCATTGATATATTGATAATTACAGAATTACTTTATGCAGTTGTTTCATTTTGATTTATCTCTGTAAAACTAATAATTAAAATATTGCTAATATTATAAACAACTGCAATTGTTTTACTTTCATCTTTTTCATGGCTATCCATTTTTTATTTATAATAAAATTTAAAATGACTATAACTCACTCATTTTTAGAAATAACTATGTCGTATGCCATATTAGACTAAAGAGAAAAAAATTACCTTTTGAATGAGGTCACAGCCAACTATGGTTTCCATTTAAAAAAATGTAAGTTTGCGTCATATCTCGGAAAATAATGGCGATAAAAATTTTCTGATTATTTTTTATTAATCTGCAAAAAATTATCTAAAACTTTGTACTTTACAGATTTTTTCTATCTGTTATAATAACCGAGATATATTGATTTGAAAAAAATGACACTTTTTACTTTTTTCAAAATATCTAGTTACCCTTGACTTTTTTGAAAACTTTGAAAGTGGAATTTTATTCGTCTCGTAAATCTACACTTCTTTCTCCATTTAACCGTTTCTCTATCTCTTATAGTTTCCGAGATCCCCATAGAGAACATCGAAAAAAACTCACCCTGTATATTCAATGAAACTGAGATGAAAGTACGTCATGTTGATTATATTTGCAAGAAAGTGAGAGTGGAAATGGAGCGTATGCGGGGTATATTGAATGGGATGGCTAGGTAGGAATGTGAGTATGCAAATATAATGGTGGGATGGATGCATGTGTGAGATCGATAGTATTGTAAGTCATGTGGTATTAGAAATGTTACGAATGCAGTATTTGAAAATTATTATTGGGCTAGAGAGGCTCACACCTAACCATCTAGGTCTGCAGAAGTGCCAGAGAATGTCGGTAGAGTGGCAGGTGGCTAGAAGAGTGGTAAAAAGGGTGAGGAAAGGTGAAGGAATAAGGTGGACGAATGAGGGGAGCAAGTTGTATGTCAGGGCGGCATGGTCAGCAGCTAATTTTGAGGAGGAGAAGGTGGCACAAGGGAGAGGATAGAGAGCGAGGTGGTGGAAACATTATGGATTGAGTTGCAGGAGAGACAAGCCAAAATTCAGAAAACTAGCTACAACCCTAACTACCAAGAACTGCACTGCTTTCTACTTCAACAAGTTACAAACAGAAAAAGTATTATTGTTGTCAAGATTCAGATGTAGAAATGAAAAAAGAGGTATGTAATTATTGTGGAGAAGGAAAAGATGAGTGAAAACATTGGATGAATTATTCATCTATTATTTTGAACGGACTAAAAGTCAATTATACCAAAATATTCCATTACTATAGTGGAGAATTTTTATAGTATTATTATTTATCTTATTAAGGATTTAATTGTAATGACATAAAAGAACCTGTTTTTTATTGTAAGCTATATTGATTTTTTTATATCAATTTACTATCATTTTTATAAAAATAGCCTGTGCTCGATAATTGATTGGAATAACAGTATACTATGAAACTGTTTAACATAAAAATTTAATCATTCTTTATCACTGGATAAATGACTTTCAGATGGATCAATTATAGATAAGGTTTTAAGGGTGGTTTTTTAATCTACGCTATTAGGCGGGTATCAATATACCTAGAATGACATCTGCTGATCTTTGGCCATGATTTTGCTTCACTCTCATTTAAAAATTAATATTTAATATTTTACTCGAAAATATTTGGAATAATAGAGAAAAATGTAATTTATAACACATTATTCTGTGTAGTATTCATTTTTTAGTGAAAAATTATTTGGAATAATTTGACGGCTGTCTATTATTCCATTAGAGGGTTGTGTATTAGATAGTCATAGACAAGTTGGGTACCCTTTTAGCTTTTAAACTGTAGATCTTACTTGTATTGTGTATTAAGGATTATGTTTTCATTCTATATACCAAATAATAAGAGGTTGATTTGCAGTCAGTTATTTTCAACCTGTATGGCAAAAATGTCACTAAACTCATCCACTTGCTAATATGTTGCTAATAATTATAGACTCAATCAATAACCAGTTTAATAATTTAGTAGATAAATAATTCAGGAAAAGGTATAATATTTTTAAATAATATTAAATCAACAAACCTCAAATTTGTCAGTAGTTTTTTGAACCAAATCCTCATTCTCATCCCGATCAGTTGTTTCATCGTCTGACAAGTTAAAATTCAGCAATTTTAATAAATATCTTGCAAATATTAGTAAAACTCGGGCTAGGTTTCCTTTAATCTCTCCAAGGCTTCTTATGGTCCTCCACATCTTGTTTACTGCCATCTTAATATCGATTATAATCATCTTGAGCATCAGACTGGTTTTCATCACTTTGAGCATCGTTGTCACCCGCTTGTTCATCTTCAAATTCAATATGTGAAGTATCAGGTTTAATTCCTGAACTGTTAAATGCAACATCGGACTCTAAACATATGAGACAATATTAAAGCCAAATAGTAATAATAATTTAATGGCAAAAAATGATTGCTCCTTGTGATTGTTAACAACCAGATTCATCACAGGTAAATATTCAGAACAAGCATTAATATATTTATAACTGTTCTTTGAAGTAATTTTTTTTCTAAAAATAATGTGCATCAATACTGTTTTTTCCAACATACATATACTTGATTTTAATATTATGTGATTATAAAGGAAATGTTAATAAGGGAAAATAATTAAAATGTCTATGAAAATAAATTATAAAATAATCAAGTAGTGATTAGCTATTTAAAAGAATTGATTAATCAATATAGAGTTGTGAGTTACATTTTTATTTAAATAATTAAACAGTTACTCTACACTTGCTTTATTTTAACACTAAATTTATATTTCGAATGCTATGCTTTCATTGAATGAGTCAATTAATGCTTTAAGGGACATAATGTTAAATACATTGGTCATAAATAATTCAAACTTCAATTATTAAAATAGTTTTTCTTTACATGTCCAATAATCAATAAAATGATTGATTTAATATTAATTTTCGAGTTATAATAAATAAAATTGATTCATCCTAATATGTCGATGTAATGCTGCTAAATAATTGTTCATAAAATAATAATAAGATACAGAGGCATATCGGTCGTGAGTTGACTGAAAAATATTTTTGCAGTTTTTCCATTATCAACAAATGGTGTGATGTGATTAATACAATTAATACTAATAAGATTATAATAATTGCATTACCCAAAACTGTACGATCAAATTTTACAATGACTGTTTTATTGAAATGTTTTACTCGGTTTGATAGGAACCTATAATGTACATATTTATATACCTTTGATTTAATCAAATTAATTAAAAAACTTTGGGTTGAGGCTAATCTTTAAGAAGAATATTTAACCAGATGTACTACAGTTACAATTATTAGTAAGCATTTGTGTTGTGTGAAATTGAAAATGTATCTGAATTATTATCATTACCTTTTTTTAATTTCCCATTGTTTGCTGCAATTTGTTGGGCTTTTGACATCGGGTGACTTACTACATTTTGGTTTTAAGTTGTATGCCTTTATTTTTGCCCTATTCATTTGGGGAAACTCAATTCTAAATCGCGTATTTTGAGGTTATGTTTGTTAGTTGACCATAGATAATATATATTACATATTTTTAAAGATATTGAGTTTTTATAATGAAAGTAATTTATATTAGAAAGATAACAAATTAATTGCTTCACAATTTATCTTAATACTACTAAGTATTATTCAATTTATATTTTATTTAACCATCTTTTTTTGTTGTTTTTGCTCGACTGAAATGATTTTCACGTCAGAACAACATTTCACTATTTCAATTTTTCACGTGGCTTTCTAAAACAATATTTTAAGATCATATTAAGGCTATTTTTACATAATATAAGTTTTGTTACTTATATCAAGAAATATGAATAATTACTTACTACTACTAAACATCTTTATTCACAGAAGGGAAATAATACATGTAATGTATACAATAAAATAAAATAAAATAAAATAAATTCTGTTGTTGTCTTCTTCCGTGTCATGGCTATCGACCGGTGGTCTTTCAGCCCGTTTTCGTTCGTCAGTGAATGTCGTTGTCCGTCTTATGAATCAAGATGAAATGATGAAATGAATTGATAAATGGTGGTGCTAGGGTGTTTGGATTTAGGAGGTGTATTAGGATTACGAGGAATACAGAGATGATTTAGGACGTCACGAATGTGGGGATTAGTGGCAAATTTGGCTGCTAGGTGTACGAGTCGTTGTTCTATTGGGATTACCTGTGTTTTTTCGTATAGTAGGGTGTTAGAGGGATTGTAGAGGGGATTGTTAGGATGCCTAATTTTTGTTAATATTCTTAGGGCTGATCGTTCACCCACTTGGAGATTTTTTAAAGTAGGGGGGCGAGGATTAAGGAATAGGATAATAATTACTTATTTCATTGGAAAAATTGTTAACATTATTATTTAATTGTAATTTCCTCTACCCATAACGAATTAAATTCTGATCTTACCACTTTTTAATTTAGACACAAGTTTATTTAAAATAGGAAAAAAATAAGAAAATAATGTACTAAGTACTATAATTGGTAATAAGATAAAATTAAAGGTAATTTTTACTTTATATTTAATTTAATTTCTCAATTTCTGTGAACTTGATTTCTCCCTCTTACTGTTTAGGACGGCAACGACATAACAGAAAGTAAGTGATTGCAGATAAAATTTCATTTCACTTTGTATCGAATGTTTCGCGCGAAGAAAACGTTTCAAGACGTAAACACTTCTTAATTACTAATTAAAACACTTTAACGTTGTTTGTATAACACTGTATTTATTTTGTGACTATAGTTTCGGTAACTAAACGTACCAGTATCAAACATAAAGTAATTTAAAAAAAGATTCCCCATTTTAAAAATAGGGGAGTAAATTAGGTCAAGTTGCTCATTTAAAATTGGGATTTCCAGATTAGCGCGTGCACGGTAAACTTCCAGGGATTCCAGCAGATCAATTTTTGGACCCTTCTTGGAAATGTGGATGGTGGAAAGTACATCCTTCCCAAAATAATGTTTCTACTGTAATAGATGTTTTGCAAAAGTCGATTTTTCTTCTTGTCCGAGGCGAAATAATCTCTGGTGTTCTTTAATTCTTGTAGAAAACTTCCGTCCGGTCTGGCCTATGTATATTTTTTGGCAATCAGTGCACGTTAATTTGTATATTCCGGATTTTTCTGTTATCGGTAATTTTTCTTTAGGATTAAATATGCAAAACTTGAGTTTGGTTGCCGGTTTATACGCAATGTTTATTTTAAGTTTTCAAAGCAAATTTTTCGATTTGTGAACTAACCGAACAAATGCATTAACAATGAATTAAGAAAAATCACAAACGTGGTAAGTACGGTTTGTATTTACTAATTACTAATGATTGTTCGGGAAAATATCCATGTTGAGGTCCCACGAGACGAAATCAATTATTTTCACTTTCCCTGTATAGAATATATAGGAGAATTATTGTTTCGTGAAAATTCGTATGTCTGTCTGTCTGTCTGTCCGTCTGCCGGTGGGCGTTGTATCTTAAAAACGAACTGGAACTGAAAAGCGTTTGATGAACTTTCATAAATCGGAAGTGGGTGTTAATTCGAGGCTTTTTTTTTTTGTTTTTTTTCCCGGTATTCTTGTAAATATGAAAAATATTATATAATTTTTCAAACAAAATTTAAGGAGAATGAGAAACTGAACAAGTTTTATAATAAAATATTTTTTGTAAAATTCCTAACTTCCGAGAAAAAAATAAAAATGTTTGACTTTTTTGCCTTTTGCTAATCAACTATAGTGTAATGTATGGTATATGTGTATGTGTATGAACCAATTTTTATTATTTCATAATTGTTCCTCACATTTTTTTTTAAATTTTTGTTAATTAATCGACTAAAATTATATAATATGGCGGAACAAAATAATATTGCTATTTTATCATACTATATTTCTCAGTTAAATGTTACTTTTGACACGGATAGTAATAATTTAGAAGATTTTATTATTAATTGTAGTGATGTTTTGCAATATATACCAGATAACTTAAAGACGCAGTTTTTAATTCCTATTAAAAATAAAATTTTGGGAGAAGCAGGTACATTTACTAGAATTAGAGTGATAAATACAGGGACGAACTTAAACAATATTTAAGAGGTCATTTTTCAAGTAAAACTTGTTATTTTAGCTCGATATAAACAGCAGAAAGGTGCCGTGGGAAGAAATAAGTAAGCGGGTTACTGGGAAAAACGCAAAAAACTCAACCTAAAATTAAAAGATAGAAGAAAAGGAGTCGAGGGGAGTTTTGCAAGGGTGGGTTTTTGGAATGTGGTCGGATTGAAGTCTAAGTGCAAGGGGGAGAGGTGGCAAATGGAGTTTGAGAAGTGGGTGAGGGGAAGGATGTGTTGGGGTTAGTCGAGACGTGGGTAAGGATAGAGGAGTGGGGAAGTGTAAAAAGGGCGCTACCAGGGGGGTTTAGATGGTCAATTAAAGGGGCAGAAAAGAGTACAGGAAAAGGCAGGGCGAAGGGTTGGATGGTTGTGGGGACAAGGGATGAGTTAAAAGCGGGGGCTACAGAATTTAGTGAGGAGGTAGAATGGTATGGGTGAGTTGCTATCAGGGGCCATGGAAACTGGAAATAGGAGTAGTATATGTGAACAAAAATTGGGTTGAAGTGCGGAAGGAAAGCCAGCGAAGAGAAGAGATGTGTGGTGGGAGGAGACTTTAAAGCGAGAATGGGAGAGATGGGGGGAGGGGTAAATGATGAGGGGGAATTAATAGAACGAACATATCAAGACAAAGTAATCAATAGTGAGGGAAGGAGGATGGGAGATTGGATATTGGAGGAGGGATGTGTTAATTGGGTGTATAGAAGGCGATTGGGATGGGAAAAAAAAACCTATATTGGTCAACAGGGATTGTCAGTGATAGACTATGTGGTAATAAAGGGGAATAGTGAGAAGATTGGAGGTGGAAGATGTGCTAGAGTCGGATAATCTACCAATATCGGTAGAAATATGGATGGGGAGGAAAAAAGAACAGCAGCAGGGGATAGACCGGTCGAAATTGGCAAAGGAAATGGTAAGAATCGGTAAACGATTGGAGAAGATCAAGTGGAGTCCGGTAAAAAATATGGAAGAGATGGAGGAGGTTATAGCAGGATGCGGAAGAAAAATAAAAAGGAGCAGCGGAGGGGGGTGCACATGGTTCGACGAAGAGTGTCGGGAGGCGAAGAGAGTAATAAGGAGGGCAGTAAATGAATGGATGAGTGGAAGAGGGGAGGAGAAGGGGGTGAGGGAGGCAAGAATAAAATATACGAAGGTATGCGAGGAAAAGATGGCGCAGGTTATCAAAAAAATTGCAGAGGATATGAGATCGTGCCAGAGCGAAAGGGAGATGTGGAGTATATTGAGGAGAGGAGAAGTACGGGGGCAGATGGAGGTATCTCTGCAGGACTGGAAAAATAATGTTTAGAAAATTGCGGGGAACCGGTGGGGGTGGGGAGAACAGTGGAGGAGGAGTTTACAGAAGAAAACCCAAAAGGGTTTTCAAGAGGTGAAAGGAGGAAAAGCGGCTGGGCTGGATGGACTGAAAGCGGAAATGTGGAAGCGGATTGGGGCTGAGGGAAAAAGAAGATTTGGGCAGCTGCTGAACCAGATATGGAGGGGAGAAAAGAAGATTCCGGAAACATGGCGTGTGGGGGTAATGTGTCCGATACACAAAAGTGGAGATAAAAATGACGCGAGAAATTATTGAGGTATAACCATTATGTGTATCGGGTACTAGATTGCCATGTCGATAGTGAAGAACCGGCTAGAAGAGGAAGTAGAAGAAAAGGGTTTGTTGCCGGAATCGCAAGGAGGGTTTCGAAAAGTGAGGGGAACGAGAGATCAAATCTTTACGCTAACGAGAATAGTTGAGAGAGTGTTATAGGAAAAGAAAAGTGTGTATGCGGTATTTCTGGATTTGAAAGCAGCGTATGATTCAGTACCGAGAGAAAGGTTGATGGAGTGCTTGAAGAGGAGAGGTGTGAGCAAGGTAACAGTGGAATGGGTGAGAGGAATGTATGAAGAAACATGGGGGAGAGCAAAGGTAGATGGAAGGGTATCGGAAAAGTTTAGAGTATGGATGGGGGTGAGACAGGGATGTGCGCTTAGCCCGTTGCTCTTCAATTTATATATGAGTGAACTAGAAGAGGTCCTGAGAAACGGGCAAGCGGCTGGTGAAAGAAGTGTGGAGAACGTGTGTGGGAGTAGGAGAGAGTGGTTGGAGAATAGGGAGGAGAAAAATGTATGAAAGAGCAAGAGTATCTGAAAGTTTGGTAAATGAGTGGTTGGAAAAAGGGGTGAATGTGGCAGCGTGGATGAAGGTAAAATGGGAAGAAGTGGAAAAGCAGGAGCGTCAAGGGTGTATTGAGAGGAGTGGGTACAACCCTCTTTATAAAAGGCACATGGGAAGATACCTGGGTACCTAGCAAATTGTACATTAGAAGAAAAGAAGAGGACCGCCAAGGAGATGACCAGGAGGACCAGGACGATGAAGACATGGGCGGTGGCTCTTAGCGTCCCATATTAGCGGAGCGCTCCCGACCGGAACACTGAAGGCGCCTCAGTAAATGGCATATTTCTTTATTTTCTTCTATTATGTTATTGTTTTTCTATTCTATAACTTGTCTGTATCTTTCTATTCCTGTGTTCTATACTTTTTTATTATTATTGTTCTTCTATTTATTGTTTTTTGTTTATTGACCACGATAATTCGGCGGATTTTTTGCATGTTGGCGTATAAAAGTAGATTAAGGGAATTCTGTTATTTTTATTATAAGCGCGGATATATTTAGGGTGGAATAAAGATTTACGCATCAGTATTGTCCGAGCCGCAGAAGAATAAAGTTATGTTAAGTTTACCCTGGAGTTCTTTTTTTGAGTGGATGCTCTCCCAGCCCCCGCAATACTAATAATAATGTTTAGAGTCGGCTTTAAACATTAAACTGGCGACGAGGATAAACACGAGTTAGTGCAAATTAGTGAGAAATTCGAAGATAACGATAGAATAAGTAAGCGTGTGTGCTCCGCGTAATGGCTACCGCACGTGGAACTTTTCGTGAATTTGCATTACAAACGGACTGGGCTATTTATTGTTCACAATTGCAACAGTATTTTATCGCGAACGAAATCGAAGATAAGGAAGATATTACGAAGGGAATATTTTTAAGCAATCTAAGTGAAAACGCAGAACAACTGTTTAATAGTTGTGTTCCGGATCAACCCGTGACAAAAACCTACAAGCAATTAACTGAATTATTTGATAAACATTTTTGCTGGTGAAATCTGTGTTTCCCCAACGATACAAATTTTATAATACGTTTAGGGACAAGTTTATTTCTAATGCAATATTCGATTACATTATCGAAAATTACACTAACAGACCGTATCAAATAAAAATAATAAATCATTCTCTCTGTATCCCAATTTTACAACATTCAATCCATTTAAATTAAAAATTACACTATTTCCTTTAGCCTCAAAAAATGTTAAGGTTTTATCATCAGTGTTCTGCAACGATGAATTCTCTTGGTTCATAAAATAACCACGTTTGCCATTATTCCCGCGCATACCTATTCCCTTATTAGTATTATTATTATACCTATCGTGATATTTGTGATGGAATAAATTACACAATTGTCGACGTTGTAATTAATAATTAATAATGTGTAATTTATATTAAGAAATAGTATGTAATGGAATGCATGAGTTTGCTGATTGGGAAATAGAATGTGTGTCAGTCCGGAATTGCTGTGATAACAATATTACCGGAGTATAAATGCCCGAACGATTGTGTTTTAAGTTAAGTTAGTCGTAAGTAGTCTTAAGCCGATGTAGGAGATTAGTGAATAAACGTAGTTAGAAGAAACAGTGTCTCCATGAAGAGCCCTCCTCCATAAGTTCATGGCGTTTACGAACAGCATCACTTTACACGGCAATCCTGCATTTTTATCATTTTACATGGCGATCCTGCCCTGCGAACTACGGTAAATTAATTCATCATGGGAAATTATCAGACCAAAAAGGAAGAAGAAATTATAATTGCCCAAGCGGGAAATGGTGGAGGAACGAGCAATGGTACGTTTGGGGTTCCAATTAATATTTTGGAAATAGTTGGTGTCCGTTCCTGTTGGCATGCTGCGGTGTAGTTGTATATTGGATATGGCGTCGATGCAACAGAAGAATTGACAAGAAGATAGCAAGGGAGATCAATAACACAAAAACTGAAAATCATTTTATTTTCGTGAATAAAAAATCGGAATATGCATTAGCAAGTAATTCTTTAAATTACATTAGGATACATAACGGAAATTATTATTTTTACTAGACACAGGGACATCCATTAGTATAATATTTGCAAAGAAATTAAATAAAAACGAATTAATTGACAAAAGTGAAGAAATAAAGGTAAACGGAATTTCAGGTTCAACAACTATAAATGGTTCTATTAAATTATTATTACAAATGGAAAATATAGCGATTAAACATAAATTCTTTATTTTGCAAGAATCAGACAGTAACATGGAATTATTTGTTCTGATTTTATTCTTAAATTCAAAGCACAACTTGATTTGAAAAATGTATCTTTTCTTTTTGGTACAATTCATCTAAAATCGTGCTAAACTATACACAAAATATGTGCAAAATACGCTGACACATTCATTTTAGAAGGGGATAAATTGACGGTAACAAATATTGTAAAAGAGAATATTAAGTTAAAAAAAGATTCACATCCAGTTTCTGCAAAACCATTTAGACTACCACAATCTTAACAAATCGAAATTGACAATCAAATTAATAAAATGCTCAAAGATGGTATAATTGAAGAAACGAGATCAAATTGGTCTTCGCCCTTATTAATTGTTCCTAAGAAAGGTGTTCTAGGTAATGTTAAGTGGAGAATAGTAATTTATTATAGACAAATGAACAAAAATATCGAAGACGTTCGATTTCCTTTACCTAATGTTACGGAAATTTTAGATTCATTGTCAGGAGTGGTTTACTTTTCTCATTTAGACTTATCGCAGGGTTACTATCAAGTCGAATTAGATCAAAACAGTATGAAATGCACAGCATTCACTATAAGGAAAGGTCAATTTCAAATGACACGGTTACCAATGGGGTAAGCCCTAGTTCTTTTTCGAGAGTAATGACTATAGCAATGTCAGGATTAAACTACGATGCATGTTTCGCATATCTTGATGACTTAATTGCATTCGGCAATAACTTACAGCGACATAACCAAAATTTCCTGAGACTTGGAGTTCATGGGTACCGTTTTAGTGTTTCGCAGTTAATAACAGTGTTCATTCAGAAACAAAATATACCCCTTATAAATTAGTATTTGGGAAACGTTGTATATTACCAAGTAATATTATTAGCAAACGGCAACCTATTTATAATTTTGATAATTATGCTAATGAATTAAAGTACAGACTGAAGTCAGCATGGGACGAAGAAAGAGAACAATTACTTGAATCTAAACTAAAACGAAGAAATAAATTAGATGTACAAGCCAAAAGTGTTAGTTATAAGTTTAATGATATGGTATTATTAAGGAATGAAGTCGGCCATAAACTTGATGAAGTATATAAGGGTCCATTTAGGGTTGTAGGAGAAGATAATGCAAACGTGACGTTAAAAATTAATAACAAACTTGTAATGGTACATAAAAATAGAGTAAAAATGTATTATTAATAAAAAAGGGTAGAATGAATAGTATAAGTAACATAATATTAAAATTTAAACACTAGAATATTTCATTTTTAATTTCATTAGGATAAAGGTGTGTGTTTATTCCATAAATTACACAATTGTCGACGTTGTAATTAATAATGTGCAATTTATATTAAGAAATAGTATGTAATGGAATGCATGAGTTTGCTGATTGGGAAATAGAATGTGTGTCAGTCCGGAATTGCTGTGATAACAATATTACCGGAGTATAAAAGCCTGAACGATTGTGTTTTATGTTAAGTTAGTCGTAAGTAGTCTTAAGCCAATGTACGAGATTAGTGAATAAACGTAGTTAGAAGAAACAGTGTCTCCATGACGAGCCCTCCTCCATAAGTTCATGGCGTTTACAAACAGCATCACTTTACACGGCGATCCTGCATTTTTATCACTTTACAACTAGTTTTACCATTACTGTAACTTTTACCGTTACCCTGAACAGAATAACTTCTCCTAAAATCTCCTCTCTTACTATAATTTCCTATACTATTTAAATTTCCTCTATTATTAAAATCGTCTCTATTATTAAAATTTTTAAAATGTCCTCTATTACTAAGATTCCTTATTACTTATCTCTATTAATAAAATTTTTCCCTATACGAAATACCTGTTGGTATTAATTAATTCCTCATCTAAGGCTCCTCGAATAGCTTGGTTAAGTTCTGAATAACTTCGAGCCTTGATAATTGTTCTTAGTTCTGAATTCGGTAAACCAATTTTCAAACGAATTTAGTACAATTTTTCGTTAGTTGCCCGAAGTATACTAGCAGCAATATCACCACCTTCAGCTTGCTTAATGGTGACGTTCACCATTAGCTCCTTAATTTGACTGCCGAATTGCTCATTATTGCGACCATTTTGTTTTGCTGAATTAAGTTGATAGGACAAAACTGGGGCTGATTTTTTAGTTAAAAAATATGTTTTCAAATCCTTAATCAACTCGGTGTTTGACATATAACTAGGTTTTAACGAATTACTGCACTTTCTGATTGGCGCGTTTTTAAAATATAATTAGTTAATAATTGTTTATTTCCGCAGCTAGTAAGGAATCGTATAATTCTATAGCTCGAATGAGTTGTTTTGTAATAAATTCTGAATCGGTGACAAAACTTTTCTAATTTACTCAAAGCTAATCTTTCCTTTAAATTTATCTTAACTGAACTAATTATTTCCTGAATTGCTCTAAGAATTTCCCTAATTCTTGCTATAGTGTTGGCGTCGGATTTTCCTATATTACATTAGACTGTTAATTATTTAAACTTATTTTCAATTTTATTTGACTAAAATTTTGGTCAGTTAATTGCGTATTCCTACGTCTATCTTGATTATCTAGATTATCCCTAAACTTCTTTACTTGTTCTAATAAAACTATAAATTTCTCTAATTCCATATCCTATTTAATACCTTAATGTATACAATATTGCGCAGCTCCATCAGTTCCTGACTTCGCGTGATTTCCAGACGTATTTTCTTTTCCAATTGATTATTTCCATATGGAATATCCTACCGCGATTACGGGCAGTACGATAGCTGCAGTTTCGCCAATATCGTAGATACTCAGGCCGCTGGTTTCATTTGCCGTGACTGCTCCAACTTGCGCGATGATAACTTCTTCCTGAGATTGACTGCTGCCCATATCCTTGTCCTTACCCTTGCGGATTCTTCGTCGATGGATTGCAGGATGGTTGTTTTGCCATATGATTATGGCGCTAGCAGGATCGCCATGTGATATACAGGGATCTGTTGGTTAACTTCCAGTTCAGCTCAGGCTCAGGTTGATATCAAATATACTAAGATATTACAAATCAGTAATAATTTATTATACATATTATAATATACTCAATTATGTGGACGGGTGATGGTCTTTCTTAGTCTATCGTGGTCTATTGTATTCTATATCAGTCTATATCTTAATCTAATACAAAATATCTTATATTAACTATTTCTAAGGCACGAGCCTGATGCAAGTAAATATCCTTGTATTAGGTCGTTATCGCCAGATCATGGGAACCAGGTATTGACAAACTCAGCATTTCATCAAAGAATGTTTATTGCTGCGTCAATACCTGTTTACTATTATATTTCATAACAATAACATTATGAGTATATTTATAAAACACTATTTAAAATAGTAAACGACGAACGGATTACATCACAGGGCTGCGAGAGTGAGAAATTTAGCGATGGATTGTAAATTTGACAATACATTATTAGAAACAATCATGCGTGATCGTTTTATAATGGGCATTGACCAGGGAGCAGTTATGTACCGTTTATTTGAAGAGGATGCAGAAACTTTAACATTTGAAGAAGCGATTGCAATTTTGTTAAAGAATGAAGCGTCTAGAAAAAATACAGTCTGGGGGAAGACGTAGTTAAGGAGGAACCAGTGGAGTTATTTCGACTGCATCATCGAGGAAATGGGAGGAAGGATTTAGATCGACGTGCATCAAGAATGGAAGCAGCAGGAATACAGGCTACTCCAGGACAACACTCGAGACAACAGCAGAGGGACGCCCCGGGGACATCGGGACCACGACGAGAAGATCAGCTGGCGAGAAATAAATCAGGTTTGATAAAAAGTGGACAACGTACGAAATATGAATGTTTCGCATGCGGCGAGTCGGATCATTTTATTATATTAAAGTTTGCAAATATGGGAATTTAAATTGTAGAAATTCTGGAAAAATTTAGCCAAAATGTGTAAAAGTAAACAAAAAATTGGGCATATTTTTATAAGAAATAATTCCCATTCCCCTGAAAAAACAGTTCTATTTAAATAATAATTTTAATGATCCAGTGCATATTCAAATAGAAATAAATAAGTATACTTTTGAATTCGATACGGGTGCAAATTGCTCTGTTATATCAGATAAATTTAAAAGAGACTTTTTTGGCAATTATTGTATTTTCAAGATATTATTAAATTACGATAGAAATAGTTACCCCCAAGGTTATATTAAAGTAAATTGTACTTTAAAAGATATAACAAAGTCCTTAAAATTGTTTATAATAAAAGGGAGTGGTCCACCACTACTAGGTTGTGATTTTTATTACTCGTATAACTTGCAAATCAATAAGTTAAGTACTATCAATAATGTAGATCCTATGCAAGCAATAGATAAATTATATAATAAGTTTTCTGATGTTTTTTCTAATAATTTGGGTCTTTTTAATAAAGGAAAAGTGGACATTAAAACGGTAGAGGGCGTCGAAGCATTTTTTTAAGGTAAGACCTAATCCTTTTGCAATTAAAGAAAAGGTGGAACTTGAAATTCAAATATTAGTTAAAATGGCAATCTTGAAACCAGTCAATTTTAGTACTCCGATAGTGCCAATATTTAAAAAAAGATGGATCGATTAGGATATGTGGCGATTATAAAGTCACTTTAAATCAAGTAATTCAAGTAGATCAACATCTACTTCCTAGAATAGATGAGTTATTTACAAAATTACAAGGGAGAGAAATTTTTACAAAACTTGATTTGACATCTGCATACCAGCAAATGGAATTAAATGAAAATTCACAACTTTTAACAACAATCAGTACACATAAAGGGTTATTCATGTACACTCGTATGCCATATGGGATAGCTTGTGCACCAGCAAAATTTCAAAGAGTCATGGAATCTTTGTTAGAAGGGTTAGACGGTGTCGTATGTTATTTAGATGATATAATCATTTCAGCTAAAAATTTTAGTGAACATGTAATGAGAGTTGAAAATGTACTTACAGCGTTACAAAATAGTGGTTTCACTATAAGTAGGAATAAATGTGAATTTTTTAAGAAAAAAATAGTTTATCTAGGGCATGAAATAGATACCTTAACAGAAAAAACGAAAAAACAGATGCGATTAAAAACGCTCCGCAGCCTAAAAATTTAACCGAACTAAAATCATTTTTGGGCATGGTGAATTATTATAACAAATTCATACAAAATAGTTCAAAGTTATTGCATCTATTGTACAATTTGTTACAGAAAAATGTTGAATTTGTTTGGTCTGAGGAATGTGACAAGGCGTTTAATGAAGTAAAACAAATATTAAGTGATTCAAAAACATTAGCACATTACGATCCAAATTTACCTCTTATATTAGAAGTAGATGCTTCAGAGTATGGGGTGGGTGCAGTAATTTTGCATGTAAAGGATGATGGCGAGGAAAAAACAATAGAATTTGCGTCACGTAGTTTGAGTAAAAGTCAGCAAAAGTATTCACAGATAGAGAAGGAAGGACTAGCTATTATTTTTGGAGTTACTAAATTCCATCAGTATTTATTTGGAAGAAAATTTTCATTACGTACTGACCATAAGCCATTAGTAAAAAATTTTGGGGAAAAAGAAGGAATACCCCAAATTTCAGCAAATAGATTACAACGATGGGCTTGGCTGCTAAGTAATTACAATTATGAAATATTGTATGTGAAATCATTAGAAAATAAGGCTGATTGGTTATCAAGATTGCTGGAGAAACAATATTTAAATGAATTTAATGACAATTGGTCTTATTCGGAAGTAGTTGCTAGTGAAACGTTGTGTGATGAAATTTTAAAAAGAGTAGTTAAATATACAAAACCTGGATGGCCAAAAAAATGTAGTAGTGATTTAAAAGCATATTATTATATTAGACATAAGTTAACGGTTGAACAGAATTGTTTATTGTTTGGATATCGTATAATTATTCCTGAAAAATTAAGACCATCAATTTTAAAGGAATTACATTCCATGCACATGGAAATGGTAAAAACAAAAAGTGTGGCACGTTCTTATGTGTGGTGGCCAAATTTAAATAAAGACATAGAAAATATGATAAGGTCATGTGATAATTGTATAGAAGGGCGTCAAAACCCAGGAAAAATGAAATTAATTCCGTGGGAATACCCTTTACAATCCTGGGATCGAGTGCATATTGATTTTTTAGGACCGATATTTAATGTTAATATTTTAGTATTGGTGGATGCTCATTCAAAATGGGTTGAAGCGTTTGTTATAAAACAAATCACTGCCGAAAATACAATAATTGCACTAAGAGGACTTTTTGCTCGTTTTGGATTACCGAGATTAGTAGTGTCTGATAATGGGACGCAATTCACGTCGGAATCTTTTCAAACATTTTTAAAACAAAGCGGAATCACCCTGCGACCAATGGAGCCGCAGAAAACCTAGCAACAACAATAAAAAAGTGTCTTATTAAAACAGTTAAAAGGAGGAGTGTGGATGAGATAAATTTAGTTTTACAAAAATTCTTGTTAGAATATAGAAACACGACGCATTTCACAACAAATGTAACACCCGCAGAATTACTTATTAATAGAAAATTAAGAACGCGATTAGATTTATTGAAACCGGAAGATAATGATAGAAATATTAAATGAATGAAAACTTAATTAAAAATGTACAAAAAAGTCAAGACAAACAAAGACAAAATTTTTGTGGAAAACGAAATTCATTATTTGAAATAAATGAACAAGTAGCGGTAAAAGACTACCGTTTTACAAATCCTTCATGGATAAAAGGAACAATTATTAAAATATTAGGTCCTAGAATCTACCTAGTAGAAATACCATCGCTAAATAAAAAGTGGCGTAGACATTCGAATCAAATCATTAACTGTGAAGTGAAGTACGTGTAGATGATAGTGCGCGTATTGAATCCGTTGATTCTGTTGAATGTACCTTGCGCCCGCGTAATAAAAATTTTAACTACAAAACTTGACTAAATTAAAAAGGAAAGATGATGTAATGTATTTGTTAGAAATAGTTTTAGTTTTTATACACAGAGGACATGCGGACATTGTGTGCGCCATTAAATTTACGCATCAGTATTGACCGAGCCGCAGAAGAATAAATTTATGTTAAGTTTGCCCTGGAGTTCGTTTCTTGAGTGGATGTTTCCCCAGTCCCTGCAATACTAATGATAATGTCTAGAGTCGGCCTTAAACATTACACTAATCATTTATTCAGCGCATTTCTAGACATTTTTTAATTTGCAATTTATTCATATGTGCTAACCTTTCTTGCCACAGTTACAGGATATTTGTAGGTACAGCTACTTCCTTCCTACCCTTCGCAGTTTCCCTGCCATACAATCGCACTTCACCGTTATTCAGAACACACTTGTTCCCATTTGCTCTGAATTCAAAATATTGCCTAATCGTATGTCCTATTGCGAACAAATTTCTGCCAACATCAGGAACATACCAAACATTTTGCATGTGATTGCGTCTTCACACACCATTTTCCTGCATTTTCACGTTACTAGCTCCTTGATCCGATGCATAGATAATTTCAGAGTTTCCCACTTAAACGGGTTGTGGCGTAGAAACTTCTTGAAAACTCGAAATACTTCGGGAGTGTCGACATTATGCGACTCATTAACAGAAGTTCTGGTAATTCTGTTCTGTTTTGAAATCCGTCTCCCGTCGTGTGTTGTTGAAACCAACGATCACTATCTGCGATTTGCACGACGTGCATAACACACGTAAACTAATCGAAACAAACTCGCGAATTTACGGAAAAAAATGAGTGTACCTGGTCAACACCTAACCTCATAGTTTAAAAAGTCTGAGCTATAACCTGTTAAATTAAACGCAGAGATATTTTGACCGTTGTGTATAATTACGTCCATAAACACTTAAACTAACAAAAACAGAAACATGTTTGTTCGAATGAACTAACTTGACCCCTACATCTCATCGTGTGCCGCAGCACAGTAGTACCAAATAATACATATGAAAAACACCGAACAATTTACATATACAGAGTGTATATAAAATATTTTGCATTCAATATAAAATTAACAGTTTTTGAACCGGTGAAGGATTAGAATTATACAATCATATAATTAAAGAATTACCTCAAATCTAATGGACGAAAAAAATCATTTAATTATAAGATATAACATCACTGTATTAAAAACAAAAAATAGAGACTCAATAAATCAATAAAATTTGCCACATCTAGAATTAATTTTAAGACACATTTTTGTATTTTTGTTTTGTTTTCGTGGAAGTGGGGAGATTTTACATAAGGCACCTAGAGGCCGATCCTCTAAGTAGTATCAGATTCTTACTGACTAAAACTCCACTCCCTTGCTTTACAATTTTTATTTAATAAATTATCTTAGAGGGTTATTGATTTGGGTAGTTTAATGACTTTGGATTGACTGAGTAAATGCACTAATGTGAATTTTATACCTTGATGGGGAGTTAGTTTTAAAATTTTGTTGAATTTACCAAAAAATTTTGAAAAAAAGTATATTGCCGTGATAGGTGATTATTCGTCCAGTTGTAATGGATGTTTTCTTTTGCCTGATGGGCGTCGTGGTTCAATATGATCCTGCAGAAGGCAGAGGTCAAATTTGGTAGAGTGGCTGAGGGCCAGATGGTTGAAGTCCTGGACTCTAGGGATATTTAATTCCGAGCGCAGTTGATTGTTGAAAACGTACCACGGTGCGTTGACAATCCTACGGATTATCTTGCTCTGTGTGGCCTCCAACTTATTCATCTGCGACTTGGAGAGGGTAATCCATGCAGGGCAACCATATGTCATTTTTGACCGTATGATTGCCTTGTACAGATGGACTTTACTGGAGAGGAAAAGCTGATTTTTATAGAGCAGTAGTTATTTTAGTTGTGCGAACATTTGTTTGGCTTTCGAGATAGTCATTTGGACGTGTTTATTCCAATTTAGTCTTTTATCCATGTGTAGACCGAGGTATTTAACCTGGTCGACCCATGGCTGAGTCCTCAAAAGTAAGGTTGTCAATGGGTATCGAGCGGCCCTGGGACAAATAAATGGCATGTCTTTTCTCTGGATTAATTAAGATTTGCCATTTAAGTGTCCACTCCTCGAGTTCGTCGAGGGCGGATTGGATTTTATGCATCATGTGCGAAATAGATTTAACACGATACAATCGGTGTCGTCTGCATACTGGGCCGTTGGTATGTGTTCAGGGGCTGGAATGTCGTGTACATAGATGTTAAACAAGGTGAGAGAGAGCACCGATCCCTGAGGGACGCTGTCAGTCATTTCTTTCGGTTCGGAAATAGCACATTTTAAACGTTCTGAAAACGTTCTTTTGGTGATAAACTGTTGGATGAGTTTCACCAAATATGTGGAGCAGTTTAGGGTTAGCAGCTTGAAAATCATGCCAGACGCGGTCAAAGGCTTTAGCAACATCTAGAAATAAAGCTAGAGTGTTTTGTTTACGATTAAAACCTTCGATTATGTAATAAATAGAAAAACACGAACATATTTTCGTAAAATCTACAACAAATGAGTCTTATTAAGACTACAAGAACAAATCACTTTTGAAACAACTACTTCTCTAGCTAATACTTCGACAGACATTTAATAATACAAAAGTAATTTGCGTGTTACAAAATAGCAAGGCTATCAAAGCAACACTAGTTTGAACGTATTTCTTTCTGTAAAATTTTACATTACTGCTCATTAGCAGGCAATCATTATTCGTCGGAATGCATTATTTCTTCCGAAACCGAACCGCGATGCAGAAATTGCGACGGCGAGCACCCGGCCAGCTATTGTGGCTGCCCTATATGTTCGCCAACTCCAAGCGAAACAAGCCCTGGGAGGAGATGGAACTCGCCATTGAAAGTGATAATGAAGATGGTCAAACCACAATCAGCATTCCAATCTCTAACAGATTCAGTGCATTAGAGCAGGAGGTGGTTGCAGCCCCAAGAAACAAGTGAGATTGATTTCCACCGATACGGTAAATAAACCTGCCGTACCGAAACACAGCAACAATAACCAGAAAGCCGAGCATGTGAAGATCAGATCGCGAAATGCAAAAAGCCGTACACGATTGGAGAAGAATTAATTAAGCCATGCATGTTAAAAGCCTGTGAACAGATTTTGGGAATGCAGGCTGTTCAGAAATTGAAAGTAATTCCTATGTCTAATAATACTATCAAGCGCAGAATCGAAGATATGGCCGAAGACATTGAAAATCAGATAATAAAAATGGTGAAAAATTCATCATTTTATTCAATACAACTTGACGAATCTACGGACATTACAAACAAAGCACTTCTTCTTTGTTTTGTGAGGGTTGAGTGTGAAGGAGAGTTACATGAAGAACTACTTTGTTCGCTTAATTTGCCGGGTAGAACAACCAGCTCTGAGATATTTGAAGCACTTAATAGTTATTTCCGGGAACATGAAATTGATTGGAAAAAATGTATTGGAATCTGCACAGATGGTGCCGCAAATATGACTGGACATCTTTCAGGAATTGTTGTAAAGGTGAAGAATGTTGGTCACCCAGACATTTTATCTACACACTGCATTATACATCGAGAACAACTTGCAGCGAAAAAAATGTCCCCAGAACTACACGAAGTATTATCAAATGTCATTGAAATTATAAAGGAAATTCGACACAAAGCACTCAATTCTCGAATATTTGAGGCACTTTGCGAAGAAATGGGTTCCGAGTATACTCATCTTCTTCGTCATGCTGAGGTGAGATGGCTGTCGAGGGGCAAAATATTGACCCGACTATTGTCTTGCGGGAAGAAGTCAAATTATTTTTCCAGCAGCAAAATAATCCGAAATTGCAAAAATGCTTGTCCGACAATGAATGGCTAGCAAAGCTTGCATACCTGACAGATATTTTTTCCCTGTTAAATGAACTAAACATATCTTTGCAAGGACAACTTAAGGACGTGTTCAAACTACGAAGTAAAATGGATGCGTTTCAAAAGAAAATATTACTGTGGCAAACGCGATTGGTTGAAGACGATCTGCAAATGTTTTCTAATTTTGATGAATACATGAAGGAGAATGATGTTAACCAGCAAGTGGTAACCCTAGTAAAAAAGCACTTGGAATCACTTACAGAATCTTTTGCTCGTTATTACCCAAAGAATGAAGATCCCAGACATGGTAATATGTGGATAATAGATCCGTTTGCAGCGAACATTCAGGATAGTAAGTTAAGCATGCATCTAAAAGAAAGCCTCATCGACCTATCGTCCGACGAAACTCTCAAATTTAAATTTCATTCATCCTTATCAAGACCTCAGTTTTGGCTTTCCATAAAAAGTGAATACCCTTTGCTTAGTGAACAGGCGATGAAAATTCTGATTCAATTCTCCACAACTTATTTATGTGAAAAGGCCTTTTCATCTGTCACAGTCATCAAAACACGGTACCGATCTCGGCTTGAAATAAATGCAGTTCTCCGTCTTGCAGTAACAACATTGGATCCAAATATCCATAATCTTATTTCAAGTAAGCAGGAACATCCATCACACTAGGAATGTATAACGCTAAAAGTTTGATATATTTAAACCATCTTTTAATTGTTTTGTTTGTACAATTTTTGTTTATTTTGTTTATTTTATTATGGTTTATTAATAAAGCTTTCATAACTTGGTTACTATTAATAGTTTCATTTTATTAACTAGGTACATTTTATGTGTTCTTTGATCACAATTTTTTTTATAAATATATTTAACACTTAAAAAATCCTATTAGTGGTCCGCGGGATTTAAATTATGAATTAACTGGTCCGTGAGGTCAAAAAGTTTGGCAACCGCTGGTTTAAAGTAACTAGATTTAGTTCTAAGAGACGTGGCAACGCTGCGTAAAACGGAATGACAGATGTCAACCGAACGTCTAACCAGCAACGCGCGTCCGCCAACCGCGTTTTGTTCTTTCTGTTTGTTCAACTTGTTCGTTCAATAAATCATACATTTACACGACTCTGCTTATTTAAAAACATCACAGGTTATGGGTCCAGTAATCGTTTTTAAGCCAAAACGTGTAAATTGTGGAAGCAAGGTTTATTTGCAAGTTTTTTCGTCGTGACTGCATCGTGTTCGTGTATCGTGTTAGAGTGTGCGTGTGTGCTCGCCGCAGTATAGCAACTCGTGGCTCGTGGAATTCAGCGGCTACTTGTGTGAGTGAGCGCGTGTATTCTTGTACGTTGAAACACGAAAAGACGAAAGACAATATACACAAGTGGAGTGAGTTGCAAAAGTGTTCAAGATGGCGGAAAAAAGTTCTCATCCCGTGACAAGGCTAAAAGGCGTGGAAAACTGGAGTCTGTGGAAATTCCAGACGCAAATATACCTAAAGTCCAAGTCGCTATTTACATTGGCGAACGGAATGGAGAAAAGAACGGATGCCACATTGACAACTGACCAACAGTTCAAAGAGTGGGACATGAAAGATTTGAGAGCCCAAGAGGCGATTGTTTCGCGGCTGGAAGATGGCCCCACATCGCACCTGTTGAATTGCACGACAGCAGCGGAAATGTGGTCTATACTGTTAAGTGTTTATGAAATGAAATCGCAAACCACCGTATATCTGATGCAGCAGAAGTTTTATAATATTAAATACGAAGGTGAGGGAATGGCTAGTTTCATTTCAAAAGTACAGGATGTTGCATGTCAGCTTAAAAACATGAAGTGAATTGTGCTACTTCGTGTCAGCCTGGGAATCTACGCCTGAGCCAAATCAAGGAATTAATGAATTGATGGCGAGGCTACAAGTGGAAGAAAGCAGGGTGCAAACACGAGAGGCTCCAGTGGCAGCATTAAACGTGCAAAGTGACAAACAATATAAATGCTACGGTTGCGGCCGTTCGGGTCATTTTAGAAACAAGTGTCCGGAAAAGCGTAAAGCTAAAAATAACTTAAAGTGTACTAACTGTCAAAGGCGGGGACACCTTGTTAAATATTGTCGGGATCTTAAACAATCAAACAAAGAAAGTTCTGCGAGTACAGCTGTAGTTAATGCAAACGCGTTCGTGAGTTGGGCGCTACTAAATAAAGAAGCGGATCCTGGATCTTGATACTTGGACAGTGGTGCGACTGAGCATATGTGCTCGGAAATCGAAAAGTTTCACACGTATACTGAATACAAAAGTGAAAGATCGGTAAAAATTGGTGACGGTTCGTTCTTAAAATCAAAAGGAAGTGGTCAAGTTAAAGTCCAGGCAATCGTCGACTCAGCAGTAATTGAGACTACGATGTCAACGTACTATATGTGCCGCGATTGGTATGCAATTTGTTTTCTAAAGGAGCCGCACTGGATAAGGGATATACAATGTTCTCAGACAAAAATGTGAGTAAAATTTTTAATGCAGAAGGCGATGTTTGCGCTATTGCCAAAAGAAATGGAAATCTCTACAAGATGGCGTTTGAGGAATATCCAGCAACGGGACTGCTCACAGTTGCCAAAAAGGAGAGTCTCAGGGTGTGGCATGAAAAATTAGCACACCAAAATTTCGAGCACGTCAAACTCTTCCTTAAGCGAGAAAACATCGAATACGAAGGTGACACGGAATTTTGTGAAGCCTGTCAGATGGGAAAATTCAAACGAAGTCCGTTTCCAAGAAGTGAAAGCAGAGGTTCAATACCAGGTGAGCTCATACATGCGGACTTGTGCGGGCCCATGGTCAAATCACTGGGGGGTTCCAGCTATTTCTTACTATTGAAAGACGATTACATTCAATACCGAACCATATACTTTCTCAGAGCAAAGTCGGAAGTTTCGACAAAATTATCAGCTTTTCTGCAAAAAGTTGAGGTAATCACTGGAAATAAGGTGAAGTTTTTGCGCTCTGATAATGGTGGTGAATTCATCAATAATGAATTGGAACAATTGGCTGAATCAAAGGGGATTACGCACCAGAAGACAGTTCCTTACACGCCCCAACAAAATGGTCGCGCGGAAAGAGAGATGCGCACCATAATGGAGGCAGCAAGGACTATGATGTTAGGAAAAAATCTGGAAAAACCTTTTTGGGCAGAAGCCGTTAATGCATCAGTGTTTACAATCAATCGGTCAGGAAATAGTCCAGTCAAAGGTAGCACCCCATATGAGTTATGGCATAAGAAGTAATTCGATCCGAGTCAACTGAAGATCTTTGGCTCAGAGGTTTTCATCCATGTTCCGAAGGAAAAACGAACAAAACTTGATCCGAAGGCTAAAAAGGGCACATTCATCGGGAATAGCGAAGAAGTAAAGGGGTTAAAAGTATACCTTCCAGAAGATAATTCCACCGTGTTCGCTCGAGATGTGGTTTTTGTGCCAGAGACTGACAAACCCATGATCACTGAAAAAGTCAAAGAAAGGGTGGAAATGTTTGTCGAGGAATCCGAGGACGAAGAAGTCAGTGAAGAAGACGAGGCCGACGAAGAAATCGATGAACCTGAACAGGAAACCGATGAGCAAGACCCGGAGCAACAGAAGTACAACGATGAAGAACCTGAACAGCAGGTTGTCGACGAAGATGCACCAGAAGACATCAGAGGTCTACGTCCCAGACGCAACATAAAGCGTCCTGCTCACCTTGAGGACTACGACACCAGCTTCTTTGCGTTAGACATCGATGAACCAACATCATACGCAAAAGCAGTGGCGGGTAGGCATGGCAGTGAGTGGAAGTGCGCTATCGACCGAGAGTTAAGTGCGTTAACCGAAAACGGTACGTGGGAAATCGTCGATAAACCGCGTGAGAATGAAGTGATCGACAGTAAATTTGTGTTCAAGGTCAAACGTGACCAGCACGGTAAAGTGGCGCAATTTAAGTGTCGGTTGGTCGCAAGAGGATTTCAACAGAAAAGTGTTCTAGAAGACATTTATTCACCCGTTGTAAAATTAAGCACCATTCGTGTACTTTTCTCAGTAGCGGTAAATCAGGGTTGGCTGTTGCACCAACTAGATGTTTGTAATGCTTTCCTGCATGGAAAACTTAAAGAGGAAATATTTATGTATTTGCCGGAAGGATGCAAAATGCCAAAAGGAAAAGTATGTAAGTTGAAAAAGGCTATTTATGGCCTAAAAAGGCACCGTTATACTGGTACACCGAATTTGATAAATTTATGAAAGGAAAAGGTTTTCAAAAAGCTGTGTCAGATGTTTGTTTATACATTAAAACTAATGGTAAAAATCATTTTTATGTATGTGTTTATGTCGATGACATTGTTATAACCGGATCAGATGAAAATCAAATAAGCATACTAAAATTAGAAATGTCAAAAGCGTTTAAAATTAAGGATCTTGGGTTACTGAATTATTATCTAGGTATGAACATTAAACAGGACATTGATAATGGTACAATTCATGTTAATCAAAAACAGTACTTGAAAGACTTATTGCTGAAATTTGGTATGAGTGAGTGTTCGTCGGTAAACACTCCTATGGAAAGCAATTTTATTGCAGAAAACTTGAAGCATGATCAGTCAGAATCAGTTGAAATTGAAAATGAATGCAGGCAGATAATAGGATCGATTATGTATGCCATGTTAGGCACACGTCCGGATCTGTGTTCGAGCATTAGTTTGCTTTCGCGATACCAGAATTGTGCAAGCCAAAACCTGCTCACAAGTCTAAAACGAGTCCTTCGATACATTAAAGGTACTTTGAATTTGGAATTGGTTTATAGAAAGAATACCAAAGAAATAATAACAGGCTTTGCTGATGCTGATTGGGGGGGCGATACACTAGATCGCAAATCCACAAGTGGCTTTATGTTTTTTGTACTCGGCGGTCTGGTATGTTGGACCTCGAAAAAGCAACCCACGGTAACAATTTTCTCTACCGAAGCAGAGTATGTTGCATTAAGTCTGTCAATAACTGAAGCATGTTGGCTTAAGAATTTAATTGATGAATTAAAATTGTTTCCAAAGGTTTCAAAAATAACAATATTTGAGGATAATCAAAGTGCAATTAAGCTTTGTAAGAGTAATGAGCAGCTTAAAAGAATTAAGCATATTGAAATTAAATACCACTTCTTAAAAGAAAAGGTAAAATCAGGGCTTTTTGATATTGTGAATGTTAAAACAACCGACCAATTGGCGGATATACTGACAAAACCTCTGAATAATGTTCCTTTTAAGACAATAAGGAAGCACCTATTGTTGTGAAATGCTTGTTACTTATATGTAGTTATTAGTTAGTGGATAAGTTTGAAATGTTGTATTTCTATTGAAAAGAAAACAGTCGTGATTGAGGGAGGGTGTTAAGTTTTGAATTTGAATGTACTGCCAATCACAGCTGTTTAAAGTAACTAGATTTAGTTCTAAGAGACGTGGCAACGCTGCGTAAAACGGAATGATAGATGTAGTCAACCGAACGTCTAACCAGCAACGCGCGTCCGCCAACCGCGTTTTGTTCTTTCTGTTTGTTCAACTTGTTCGTTCAATAAATCATACATTTACACGATTCTGCTTATTTAAAAACATCACACAGTTCAGTTCGTGCAGCCGAACTGAACGCACCTGTTAGTGCAATCGTGTCCGATTATCAAAGAAATTAACGAGCAAGAATATCCAGACACCCGCACCGCCGTGCCTGGCAGACGTGTGCGTGTGGCCGTTAAAACGGCAACGAAGATTCCATCCACGAGTGTGAGAGAGACAAACGACAAATACCGCACGCCAAGAGATAAGCGGGCGCCAGCCCGTCGCGCGCCCGACTGAAGTGCGTGCCAAAAAAAACAATTTACTTAAAGCGAAGCAGCAAATTATTAATACAAAAATGAGCGAAGCTGAAATTTCGCGGCTCAACGCCGAAAAACAATTGGTGCTAGCGGAAAATGCTAGATTGCGTGCGGCCATAAATGCATCGGCCAAACGCAAAAATGACGACACAGAGGAGGAGGAAATTACCAACAGCGATGAGGACACGATGGACACCGCTGACCCCATGGAAGGCGAAGAACAGCCCACCGTCCCTACACAGAACAGATTCGCGGCCCTCGTGGTCCCGGATAAAGAAAGAAAGCCTCCCCCCCAAAGAAGGCCTGTTATATGTCCACGGACTTATCGATAAACCGTCAACACAAATTAATACAAAACCGGACACACAACAAACAAACAGTGACGGCAATGAAAATAATAAAAAAGCAGAAAAAACACACAAGCCACCGGAAGTCGTGGCTTACATAAATCCAGCTTGTGCTGGCGACCTCGTCCGCAAATTAAACGACGAGGCGCAAATAACAACCACCATGCGATATGGGAGAGAAAAGGTCCATTATCACCCGGCTACAATGGAGGACCGTAATAAACTCACATATGAATTCAAGCAAATGGATATTTCATACTATTCATTTACACCGAGGGAGGAAAGGACACGGCCGTTCGTGCTCTCCAGGCTCCACGATCCCATACACACAGAAGACACCATCAAGCGCGCCCTGGAGGAGGAATGAACATAGAAAAGGTCAGCTTGATGAAAAAGACGTCGCCGCTGGCCTAGTTAGTCACAACTTCCAACGAGCACACCGTAAAGTCGCTTAACGTAAGTACACGTTATCCTGTGTGCGAAAATCACATGGGTGCGTTACCATAAAAAACAGCCAATTTTGCAGTGCCGTAATTGCCAGAGATGGGGTCACGCACAGAAAAATTGTAATGCGCTGCCTCGCTGCCTTAAATGCAGCGACGGGCATTACACGTGGCATTGCACCAAGAGCTGGAAATATTGCAAAAAAGGCAAAAACAATCGCCGAAAAAGAAACAAAATTACGTGCCGACACCCGCGCCATCGCGGAACGCCTGGCAAATGAACAGCAAATGTAAATAATAATGTTCCAAATATAAATAATAATCCTAATGTAAATAGCACAAATGTAAATAATACAAATGTTAACGCAAATTCGGCTTTCGGTGGTATCGATAGCCTATATACAGAATTAAACCAATTATGTGACATTAATGTAATTTTTTCTGAATTGCAATCCTTAATTAAGACACTGAGAGTCACGCCGCCCGCACAACGGCAAGCCACAGCCATGCAGTACTTCTTCGGTAAGTACATGGGTGTCAGCCCGCCACGGGTATAATAAACATTTGTTCCTGGAACGCAAATGGTTTGTCAAGTAAAAAGGGGAGTTAATTGAGTTCCTCACTGAGAGAAAAATTGATATCAAGTGTATCTGTGAAACAAAACTGACCGAACGAGACCGGCTCAGCATTCGCGGATACAGGCGTTATTGACGAGACAATACCGCACATACGGGCGGCTTCGGACTCCTAGTGAGGATCGCAATTCCTCATATTGAGGTAACAACTCGCGTTACCTCAATCGAAAATGTGTACATACGGTTGAAAGACAGAACTCAATTATTTAACAAATCTGGGGCACCGTATAGTTTTGGCTGGCGACTTTAACGCCAGGCATAAATACTGAAATTGCCACATTAATAATGCTAACGGCACCAAGCTACTAAAATACGTAATGTCTCACACGCGGCCGAATACTCATTTATTTTTTCCGCTTGAACCGACACATTTCCCTCCCAATTGAACTATACCAACTTGCATAGATCTTGTAATTAATAAAAATGTCGCAGATATGTCCGATATATCGGTACTTTCCGAGCTATCGTCTGATCATAATCCGATAATGTTCACGATCGGCTCGGAAAAGGAACCGAATATAACACGCAGAGTGTGGGATTGTTCGACCGCAGATTGGAACGGTTTCTGCTCCGATCTCGATCGAGAAATCACACTAACTCATATCGAACATACCGGCGACATTGACAACACAATAATTAAATTCACCCGGGCGATTAATAATGCATGTAAAAAACATATTAAACAAAAGTCATACGCATGAATGACTCCTCTCTCCCGCATGATATTAAACTCCTAATCCGTGAGCGTAAACTGATGAGACGACAATGGCAAAGAAAACACATTTGAGATAGAACCACCGAACAGGACGGACCTGTTCTACCGACCACAAAGCTGAAGAAGAAGCCAGCACACCACCTTTTCTCTACCTTAAACACTCGAGTGGAATTGGGGAACAGCTGACGGCTTGCCCGTCCGGTTCTCCCTCAATGGACACAGGCGATGGCCCCCAAAACGAAGGCGTCGACGACGTCACCAGCGAAACCGACTCCCAAGAAGCCAAAGAAAGTGACCTCCAGGTGACAAGTACCGGTCATGCGGCTCGCTACAGCCCCTACCGCCACGACTTCACCAGCAACGACGAATGGCAAACCGTCCGCGCAAAGATAAAGCCAGCACCAGCCGCAACGGCAAGCACATCCTGGGCTTCCACTGAGAAGCCAAAGAAATCCTTCGCAACCAGAATCCAACCCCTGCCAGAGACCCTACAGAACTACAGGAGCCACCATTTATGGAAACTCAGCCACGATCAAACACTATTCCGGGGATTGGTCCGCAACCCTCAAGATGGCGCTGCCGTCGCTTGTCGGCGAACCGATCAAGGTCCTAGACCACGCTCCCAAATCTTCTGCTCCCCGTCCGTCCAGCCGGATATACTCTGCGGTAATCACCGGCATAGCACCAGACGTCACCGAAGAGGAGATAATCTCCAGGCAAACAAACAAGCCAACACCCCTTTTTCGCATACTGACGTCATGCGAAAAAAGCCTCAACCGCCTGCTTAACGAAGGCCTGAAATTGTTCAACCACGTTTTCCGGACCGATCCCAGTAAGCCAGCCCCCCTGCACCACGCCAATGCCAATTGTGTGCCAAATTCCTCGGCACACAAGACGCCTGCCCATCACCACCAACTTGCGGCAACTGCGCCGCCAAAGGTCACACAGCCGCCAAATGCACTTCCGAAGCCAGGAAGTGCGCAACCTGCGATTCACCGGACCACTCGGCATTTTCCCTAAAATGCCCGAAGCGACCTAAGGAAGCAACCTCCCCAGATGCCACCTTAAACCTTTTCCCGGACAGATGGCCCGAAATTGCACAACTCTTGGCCAGCCTGACGAAGAAAACGCACATCTCCGAGATCAAGATCTCATATAGTGACAATAAAATCCACTATACATGGACGATGCTGCAAGAAAAGAAGACGACCTCCAATGAACAAAAATAAGTTGGGTACGGCTAACTTGTGCGGATGGCGTAATAAGAAACAACTTATCAACAACCTCCTTCACACCGACAACGTGGACATTTTAGCGGTGCAAGAAACGAACATCCAGGAATGCCATAGCACTACCATTGCAGGCTACAGCATTCACCGGAATGATAACAAACGCGGAACAGCACTGCTATGGCGCAACAACATCGTCAGCGCTCGTCCACATGTCATCGAACACGCCATTCCAGACAACGTCACCGCCTGTGCAATAGCCATCTCCTCGCCGATCGGCGAAATCATCATCTACTCAATATACATCAACCCACGCGGACTTTTTCCAGTCAACTGGCTCCACCTCATCGCTGACACACCCAGGGCAATCATCTTAGGCGACCTCAACGCCTCACACCACACGCTAGACTCTCCATCAAGCAACACCCACGGTCCGCAACTCGTCGATTTACTATCGTCATCACTACTGCACAGGCTTCTCAGTGACTCACCAACATTCGTCAGAGGTCAATCCTCCTCTACCATCGATCATATCCTCATCACAATCTCCCTTCTACCCTTCTACGCCACTTTCAAAACTACGCCTATCACGGCACCAGCATCACCAGCGATCACATTCCACTCGTAACCTCCTGTCTCCTTGGGAAGCCAAGACCTCCTGCGGAATTTAAAATGATTAACGCCATGAAGCAAGCCGACTGGAACCTTTTTCAACGTACCATCGAGGAAACGCTGCCGAACACAAACCTTAATTCCATTCGAGACATCGAAGAAGCTGCACGCCGCCTGCCGGAGATCATAAAACCGGCCAACAAAATCACCTATCTTGGCTTCATCCTCTTGCAATCCCTCAAACACACTTCCATCATTAATCACATAATCACTTGCGTTCGCAAACGTCTCAAGCTGATTGGGGGGCTAACCGCTCGCATGAGCGGTTGCCAGCCCAAGACGCTTATTCACACATACAAAACTTACATTCGTCCACTAATCGAATATTTTACCCCACAGATCATTACTGCACCGCAATACATCATCGACAAGCTGGCCAGCTTGGAAAGACGAATCATTTGGAGATGCTTCCGAACTAACGCCGACAGAAGAGCGAATCACCTCCAGAGCCCTCCAGCGGGACAGCCCTACCGCCAAACTCCTTTTATCCTCGCCGAAATGCCGCCCTAATCCAAAATCCAAGAAGCCCTACCTCCCTATCCGATTACTGAGCTGCGCCGAGGACCTACCCGACGTAGCCCAGAGGGTTCTAAACGAGGCTCCAATATCACTACGGTAACGTAGTTTCCTAATTTTCCGCATCCATAAATTCCCCACCATTCAAGGCTGAAGAGGCATATCCGCCAACAACAGCCTGGAGAGAGGTTTTAGTCGGAAGGCACAACAGGAGGTTGTCAATCTGACACTACCCCGTTTATAGATTTTGAAGATTTCCTCTCTTAACAAATAACAAAATTAAAAAAAAAATGGCAAAGAACGAGTGATTTTTATTACAAACACGAAGCGGCAATCCAAACGCGCGCGTCAGATTTGCTATTAATGAACACCGGAGCCGCACCTGGGACCGAAAAATTAAAAAGTTAAACAGGGCTGACGCGACAGGAATATGGGACACGGCTCGCCGGCTGAAACGCCCGTATTCTGAGTTACCTGCGCTCTGTACCGTGAATAATCAAGCCATAACTAAGACCGAGCAAGCTGAAATGCTTGCAGAAAATTACGAACAAGTTCACACACTTGATCCGTTAACACCGGAACAAGCTCGAATTTCCGAGAGTGTGAATGAGTACGTAAAAAATTTAGGCCCGCGTAGCACAGAAGGCTACAAATTGTGCTCGATTAAAAGCTTACTAAAATAATTCGTTCAATGCCGAATCATAAAACACCGGGATTTGACGAAATTCACAATCGCCAGTTGAAAATTTTTTCGAGAAAGGCGATCGTGCTCCTAATTAAAATCATCAATGCATGCATCTTGAATAATTATTTTCCGGATGCATGTAAAATTGTCAAGTCATCCCATTAATTAAACACGGGAAACCACCATCTAAACCGGCTAGGCCTATCAGCCTACTCAGTACCCTGGCCAAAACACTAGAACGTGTCATGCTCAATAGAATTCATAAACACACTCGTAAAACCAGTTCGGTTTTCGGTCAGGGCACAGTACGGTGCAGCAAGTAGCACGCATTGTAAATGATATCTCAATGAAATTTAATGAAAATAAAGTGACTGTGAAGCTCTTGCTGGACGTAGAGAGAGCATTTGATAGAGTATACCTTGACGGCCTCCTATATAAACTTATAAAATCACGCATGCCACCCTACCTTGTGTGCATGATTAAATCATTTATTAATAAACGGACATTACGTGTAGCTGTCGGTAATACATTGTCTGAAGCCAAGGCAATCCAATCAGTCGTGTCCCAGGGCAGCGTATTGGCTCCTATTTTATTTAACTTATATATCAATGACATCCCAAAAATGCCTAAGTCCAACCTAGCGTTATTTGCCGATGACACAGCCGTGTACGCGGACTCTTGGTGCGCACCGATGGCAATGAAAAAGGTACAAATACATGCAAACTTGATTTGCGAATTCTTTGATAAGTGGAAAATTCATATTAACGCTGACCAATCTGAAGCAATTGTATTTCATAAAAAGAATTCGCAAATTAAAATGTTTGCCCCGCTGCGGATCAAGAGTAAACGTGTGCCGGTAAAAACGACGGTTAAATACCTAGGTGTCCATCTTGACTCTAAATTGCTTTTCAAAAATCATATTAATCGCTCAGCGGAGAAAGCGAGCGGCGCCATTCGCTCGCTATATCCGCTGCTAGCTAAAAATAGTAAATTAAATTCAGCCAACAAGGCAACACTATATAAAACCATCATACGACCGGTGATGACTTATGCAGTTCCCGTCTGGAACTGTGCATCACGCACACATCGCCAAAACTTACAAATCATCCAGAATAAATGTTTAAGGCTCGCGTTAGGCAAGGGCAGGTAGGTATGAGCGTATAACATATCCGCGGGATAATCGGTTGAAAAATATCGGTGCAATGGGCCCGCCGGCGTCAGTTAAGACGTCGACGGGTGCATAAAGTGCATCAGCAGCCCACTCCCATCGACACGCAAGTACGCCTCTCTCTCTCTCTACCTGGTGGAGAGAGCGAGGCGAACGTTTAATGCCCCCGGCACGTCACATCCTAGACCGCATCCGATCAGGGTTTTTCCTCATTTCCTTTCCCTGAACAACGACAATTTATTCTCCGCATCGCATACGAAGCTTTCGCTACTACCGCAGACGAGTCCGCATTTCTATACCTTGTATATTATGTATTTAAATAAAGAAAACTAGTTTAAGCTTTTAAGTAGGTTTGTAAATATTTGTTAAATGTTATATGACATAATAAATTTTAATCTGAGTTTTAATTGGAATTGGTTCCCGTCCAGTTCCGCTCGAACATTCGAGCTGATAGGACGTGTTTCCACGTGCTCCCGAAGCGTGAATCACAATAAGTGCAAGTAAGACAGACGGAGTGACAATTTTTAGTGCAAGTGAAATAGACGATAACCTAAAGAGCGACATATGCAACGTTGCAGATCGAGGGGGCGCCAGCAGCCCGCCTTCTGCTGGAAAAATACCTTAAAAGTAAAGCGGCGTTTGATTACGCCTTGCAATATGGATGACGCAAAGTAATTGAAGGAAGGTCGTACATAGACCCATCTAGTGCGGGATCTTTGCTGAAGATGCTAAACCAACAAGCTAAAATGAGCACTACGAGGAGGTACGGACAGGGGCAAGTTCACTTCCATCCGGCAACTGGTGAGGACCGGGAGAAGCTGGCGTGCGAGCTGAAGGGGATGGATGTCTCCTTCTTCTCATTTACACCAAAGGTGGAGCGGCCGAGAACGTTCGTGCTGCATGGGCTGCAAGACCCAACCCTAACTGAGGAAAACATTCAGGCTGCCCTGCAGGAGGAAGGCATCAACATCGACCGAGTCACGTTGATGAAGAAGACGTCGCCACCTGCATACCTGGTTACTGCTGCTAACCACCAATTTAAAATAGATTGTCTAAGTGCCTACTGGTTTCCAGTTAAAGCCATAGTGCAATATGTGTTGCCTATGTAACAGAAATAGTGCTTGTATAGATTTCATGTTGGTATCATTGTCTTGGAGCTTATTTCAGACTATTCATTGTGGTGATGTGCACATATCGGGATATTTATAGGTTATCTGTATCTTAGTTTATTAATTTTGTGAGGTTATTGAACGAAATAAACAAACTGACAAGTGAGTTATAGTCATAATAATACTAAAAATAAGTAGTGTTATATATTACCTCATATTTTCAAGAAAAAATGCTTTTATTTATACTTTATAAAACATGGTCTTTGTTGCTAACCACCAGGCACACAATGTGTATTTTTAATTTTGTTGAGGGATAAATATTGAATCAATCTGTGTGCACAATTTTCAGTAAAATTTTGGCCATGAATAAAAAGCACACTATTAAAGAATTGGAAAATATGACCCAAGATGAAATATATGCCTTTATCGATGATATACCCAGTGATGCCTCAGAATCTGATGAAGAGGAATTGAAAAATGATGAGCTATTGGTGGAAGTCAATACAGACTTTCAAACTGAACGTCATGAAGATGATGATGAAGATCTTATAAATAGTGATTAGGAAAGCGAGGATGACGTACCGCTATCCGTTTTGCAAATGCAACAGCGAGGGGATGACGTTATTTGGACAAACAATTCCTCAAATGTAGGAAATGTAAATCCCTTTTTAGAAGATAGTGGACCAAATATTCCAGAAGACATTGAAACTCCAACCGAAATATTTAAATATCTTTTTCCAGAGAGGTTGATGGATGAAATTGTTTTTCATACAAATTTGTATGCGACACAGAACAATGGTGGTAACAGCAATTTTGTGCCCACAACAAGTAATGAACTAAAAACGTTTTTAGGCGTAAACATGATAATGACTTTAAGAAAAATGCCTAGCTATCGTGATTATCGGTCGTCAAGAATGGAAATGAGGGATACCTACGTCAGTTCGTCAATATCCAGAGACAGATTTTCCTGGTTGCTTACCAATTTGCATCTTAACGACAATGCTATGCAACCTAAAAAAGATCATATAAATTATGACAAACTCTACAAAATTAGGCCCCTCCTCAACACCTTATGTGAAACTTTTATAACATCACTGAAACCAAGCGAACATCAATCAATTGATGAGTCGATGATAAAATTCAAAGGTCGTAGCAGTATTCGGCAATACATGCCGATGAAACCGACGAAACGAGGGTACAAGCTTTGGGTGCGAGCTGACCGAAGCGGTTACATGTGTCAATTCCAGATTTATACGGGAAAGGTCAATCATGGGACTGAAACAAATTTAGGCAGTCGGGTTGTAAAAGACCTAACGAGGACATTAGTTCGTAAAAACCATAAGGTTTGACAATTATTTCAATTCTGTCAAATTGCAAAAAGATTTACTTGCAGAATGCATTTATTTCTGTGGCCTGTAAAGGAAGAAAAAATCTGCCAGAATTCAAAGCGGACAAGCAATTGAAGAGAGGAGATTCATACTGGCGGGTATCAACTGATGGTATAGTAGCTCTCAAATGGATGGACAATCGCAGTGTTTTGTTTCTTGCGAATTATATTGATCCCTGAAATAACTCTATTATCACAAGAAGAAAAAGAGATGGGTCTGTAGAAGAGGTTTCTTGTCCCCTTATATGTAATCTATATAACAAACACATGGGATATGTGGACAAATTTGATATGTTACTTTCACTGTATCAAATCGACAGAAAATCCCATAAATGGTGGCATAGGATTTTTTGCTATTTTGTAGATGCTTGCTTTGTAAATGCATATGTTTTATTTCGGATAAGATTTTCGCCTTTCAGTTGCGAGCGGCCTAATTGGTGCTGCACCAGAAAACCTAAAGCGTGGTAGAAAATCGAAGGAAATGCCAGGAAACAAGTACAAAAAATGTGTGCCCCAAGAACTAAGGTATGATAAAGCTGCACATATGCCTGAACGGGTAAGCTCTCTACGATGTGCACACTGCAGCACAACAAAAGAAGTACATAGAACAATTTGGAAATGTTCTATTTGCAATGTGGGCTTGTGTCTTAATAAAGACAGGAATTGTTTTACATTATTCCACACAAAATAATTAGGTACCACAAGTGCCTCCTGGTTACCAGCGCTAACCACATCCTGGAGGATAGTCAGGACATGATTTAAACATTTTCTTCTCATAATTTTCTGTATACACTTATTTGTAAATAATTTCTAGAAATAAAAATGTGTTAAGTAAAATATTTTTTATTCTGTCCACAATTTACACCGATACGTACTTTACATCCGCCTAACTTGGGTGAAATACAGAAGTAAGCGGCCGGTAATGCAGTGCCGTAATTGCCAGAGGTGGGGACACTCCCAAAGAAATTGTCACGCACTTGCGCGGAGCGTGAAATGTAGTGGCGGCCATAATACCTGGCTATGCACTAAACCGCGAGACACACCGGCAACTTGTGCAAACTGCAAGGGTCCCCATTCGGCTTGCTCTGTAGAGTGCCCAATTCACCCAGGCATTGTCAAAACCATAACTCAAAGATAAGAAAGAAGACGTCCACAGAGATATGTGCCTGCCCGCAAAAAATATGTAGCGTAATGAAAATGTGGAATTCTCGCCCGAAAGGAATCATTAATATCATAACCAGTCAAATGGCCGTCCTAATAGGGGCGCGGCGTCAACACTATTCAATAATAATAACTATCTAAGGCAACGTCAACGCCCGAGCCAATCGGTGTACACAATCATTATTCATTATTCGAGAGCGAACCGCTGCAGCGAACGTATTCCTGCATCCGTCTGCCCAAGCTATCTCTCTCTTACACATTCGTGTGTCCGAGTAATTTCTAAATTTCAAAAGCGTTTAATCCGCTTGCACCACGTCCATCATGGAGACTGGGCGTGCCACGCCCAGTGCTTCCGTCGCAAACTCACTGACTGAGTCGAAGCCCAGTGCTTCTCAAACCTCTAACAACTCCGATGGGTGGATGACACCCAAATACGCCCTGAAAAAGGAGCGTTCCTCACCTCGATAGGAGTTTGTGTTGTTAAAGCACAATTAATAATTCCCCTGGGAATTCGTATCCAGACCGCTACACCGATCGATTTCCGAAAGGTGACAGCGTTTTTCGATAATTCAAATATGAAGAGGAAAAAACCCTCAAAGTGGTCATGCGAAACATCCCCCTCGACATGACAACTGACGAGCTACGCGATATTCTTATCGCAGACAATATTCCGGTGATTGAAATTCACCGCATGACAGGCCGTAACGGCAACACTCTCAAAATGATGTACGTTAACGTACAGAAATCCGATGCGGGTAAGAGGATATTTCACATTATCCGCATCAATGGAATCACGGTTAAAGTTGAACCGAAATTAAAATTACGGCTCTCCGCCCGCTGCTCGCTCTCCCGAGGAGTAAAAAGAGCTCCTCAAAAAGCTCCTGGCAACGGTGCATACCGACGCCGAACGAGCTACGATCGCTTTCGCTGTCACTACAGCGTTCGCTCCGGCCAACTAACATAACTGGCCAGTGCAGTTTCTTCCATTTGACAATCCCAAATGGCTGCACAAATACCGGACTTGACAAACCACTTAGACTTCCTTCGCATTGCTTTCTGGAATGCGAATGGGCTTCGAGAACGTATTGACGAGCTAGAACTTTTCGTTCAGGAGAATGATATTCATATCATGCTGGTGAACGAAACTCGTCTCGGCCTGCGCCTGAGGCCCAGAGTCCTAGGTTATACCTCTTACCTACAGGTCAATGACATCGACCCAAGTCATGGCGGTACCGCCATCTTCATTAAGAGGGGGCTAGACCACTCACAGCTCCCGCTCGACAATTTAATCTAAACGCTACTGCGATTGTTCTAAATACAGAACACGGACATATAAAAATCGTCTCGGCATACCATTCGCCGTCACATCTGATTACACTCGATGACCTAAATCTTGTCTTTAATGACAACATGCCATGCAACAGATGTGCTTGACATAGCCGTTCTCTCGAATGTCGATTGGGACCACGACATCTGGTCTTCAAATGAGCTCAGCTCCGACCATAATCCTGTCTTTTTAGACATAGCTGTCGGAGCACCTAGCCCGACTAGAGAGATTAAATCAACAAATTGGCCTAATTACAAGACGAAGGTGGAAAACTCCATCGTTCCCCTTCCAGTCATCAACTCGACGATTGACCTCGACGCAGCCGTCTCTAGGCTCTCCTCGGTCATCATCAAGGCTCACAAAGAGTCTACATCTAGCAGGACATCCTCACAGGTTGATCCTCTCTACATTCCCCCTGAGCTCAAGGCTCTCATCCGGGACAGAAAGCTCGCTCGCCGCAGATGGCAAAATACCCGAGATCCATCCTTCCGTACGGAAGCTAATCAACTCGCTCGCCGGGTGAGAGACCAATTACGCGACCTGCGTAACGAGCGTTGGGAAAAGCGACTCGAGTCGTTTAACGAGTACCCACATTCTGTGTGGGGCTTCTTCAAAAGGCTCAAGAGAGGTAAACCCTGTAGCCACGCGTTACACGGCGAGAGAGGACTCGCATATTCTGATTCTGATAAAGCAGAAGCGTTCGCCGACTCCCTGAAGCGGCAATTCACGCTAAACCCTGGCGAAGACGATGACTTCCATGATGAAGTCAAACGATCCGTCCGATCCTACATTTTTAACTCAGACCGGGCGTGGAACTGCGAACCAGCCACCCCGGAAGAACTCGATGGTCTGATAAAACGGCCCAATAATCGGAAAGCCCCCGGATTTGACGGAATTTCCACCTTAATGGTGAAAAATCTCGGCCAAAAGGGTAGAACAGCTCTGCTCGACATCATTAATGCTTCAATGCGATTGGGTGCATTTCCATCAGCATGGAAGCTGGCCTCTGTAGTCAGCATCCTCAAGGTGGGAAAATCACTAACTTTTCCCCAAAACTATCGCCCAATCAGTCTGCTTAGCGCCCTAGGCAAGCTCCACGAAAAGGTCCTGCAAGCTCGTCTTTCGGTCTTCACTGAAGACCATATAATTATCCCAGATTCACAGGTCGACTTCAGAGCTGGCCTGTCTACCACTCATCAGCTTCTGAGGGTGACCGAGTACATCTCTGAGGGCTTCGCCATCAAAAGAGACACTGCTGCAGTATTCCTTGACGTCTCAAAGGCGTTTGACAGAGTCTGGCATGACGGCCTTATCTATAAAATGATAGGGCTCGATTAGCCAGAATACATAATAAGGATATTGTACGACTTCCTTCGTAACAGGAAGTTCTGTACTAAGGTAAACTCAAAGTTTTCCACTCAGCGTCCGATATTAGCAAGTGTTCCTCAGGGCTCTGCCCTCACTCCGGCACTGTATAATATCTATACTAGCGACATACCGAATCTAGCTCCGGTCATGATCGCTCAGTATGCTGACGTCACTGCCCTTCTGTACAGAGGGCGCTCTACCGCCCACTTGGAGACCACTCTCCAGAAAGCCCTAGACTCCTACGAGGAATGGGCCGACAAGTGGCGGCTTGCGATAAACGCTGATAAAAGTGTCTCTGTACACTTCAGCAAAAATAAACATCGAGTTATTGACTCCCCAGAATTCTCCTTTGGGGACTCATTAATTCCAATCCGAGACGAGGTTAAATACCTCGGTCTAATCTTCGACCAACACCTAAGATGGTCAAAAACAATCTCACATGTCCTTCAAAAGGCAAAAGCGACCCTGTCAAAACTGTGGCCTTTGATAAACAAAAAATCCAAGTTAGCCCATAAGTCCAGGGTTAAATTCTACAAAATGGTCATCAGGCCACAGCTGACCTACGCTGCACCCATATGGGGCTACTGCAGGCCACTCAGATCGCGAGACTACAACGTCATCAGAACGTTGCTTTACGAAGAGTCCTCAAGGCTCCGCCTTACCTGCGGAACACTCAAATCCACAGAGATACATCCACGCCGAGTGTTATGGAGTTTATCCGAGAGACTGCAGTAGCCTTCTACGATAAGCTTGACAATGATCCCCCTTCTGGGATCACTTTTCCAAAATACGATTTCGATGTAAAACATCGAAGGCCCCGAAATGTGCTAATTGGTACTCAATTAGACCAAAATTCCCAATGAGCCACCGTGAACCGCTCGGTGACGCTGCTCCCCTTCGAGGAGAGCGTTACGCAGGACGTTAGGTAATCTAGACTAAATTCATCTAGCGATTTCCTCGCTTATGTCCTTGACTGGGAAAATCCAATGGCATTGAACCAGTCCCTCCCAGATAGATCCACGGAGGAGAGGTTTTAGTCGGTAAGAGTCCGACACTGCCCTACTAAAAGGGCGTCCCATGATGGATTTCCTCTCAAAAAAAAAAAAGAGCCAATCGGTCGTTTTGCTGTTTCGCCGTACAGATCCAATAGTGCCATGGTAGCGACGAGTGGTACAACATGGCTGGCGAAGGTCCGGCTGGGGGTCCGGGTCCTGGAGGTACGTGCTTGCTGGGGGAAGTGAAGATGACGTGTGCGGAGAGGTGGGGTGTAGGGTTTTGTTGGGGGGGGTAGTATCGGTCCTTTTCTGGGCAGGTTGGTGGAAGAGTGAGAGTGTGGTAGAGTGAGCATTTACTTTTTTTTTTTTGGTTTTGTCATTTTATATATTTTTTTGTCATTTTATATTTTTTGTGATGATGTTAAAGTCGGGGATAGAAAAGCGAGTGGAGGAGGAGAGAAAAGTTTCCTGGAAGCAGAGATGGGATGATTTAGATCGGAAAGAAGAGAGATGATTTGGGGTGATTTGTGCCTAGCCCCATGAATATTGAGGGAGGCGAAATTTAAGTGCTCGTGGGGGTTGAATTTTCATCGAGGGGCGTGGGGTTGAGGGGGAGGGTGTAAAGGAGGATAGAGGAGGAGTTAACAAAGATGACTTTGACACCAAGGATTTCTGCAGCGGCGGCAGAAACAGCTTCCTGGATATCTAATGATTCAGTGGGCCGGAGTTTTGATAGAGTAGCTGCGATGAGGTGAATGATTTTTTCTTCTGTAGTAAGTGATTGGGGGGCAAAATTGGGTGGGGAGGCTGTAGAGTCGGTGAGAGACATGGCGGTTTATTGCTTTTTGGGGCATTTATTGGAGAATGCCGGGTGGTCGGCGCCACATTGGGCGCATTTGGGGGAGGTGGCATTGCGTTTACTAGAATTGTGGTTGCCGGCGCAGATGCCGCAGGTGATGAGTTTGGTGCATGGGGTGGAGGGGTTGTGGAATTCCATGCAGGAAGAGCATTGAATGGGACGAAAAGGAAGAGGGGCGGAGGGTTCGGCATAGCGTTTGAAGGGGCCGATCATGATGCCGGATTTGATGAGGCGTTCAATGTCCTCTTGGTGGCGTGAGAAAAGCCTATAAAGGCGGGTGGGGCGATTAGTGGCTCGGGAGATGATATTGAGAGCATTGTGGAGACGAAGGTTTTGGCCTTCCGCGAATTGTAGAATGTCTCGTGCCCCGAAGTAGTCTGGGACGTCACGGATGACGCACGAGAAAGATTGCTGTCTGCGGGAGGAAGGGAGAGAGGTGGGCGGTTTTTTGGGAACATGGTCGCTGATGGTAAGTGGCCCCCCAACGATGTTGGGCAGATAGACTTTTAAGATGGTGGCGATGAGCGGATTGTATGATCGAATTGATGCAACGCGATTAGAGGGGGAAGGGGGAAAAGAAATGGTGACAATGTCGAGGTTGGCGTTGATGGTGGCAAGGATTTTAGAGAATTCTGAAGGATTGAGAAGCTATGGTGGGAGTCCAGCAAGTTCTCAGCGTCCGATATTGGCAGGTGTTCCTCAGGGCTCTGCCCTCTCCCGGCTCTGTACAATATCTACACCAGCGACATACCGAATTTAGCTCCGGTCATGATCACTCAATGACGACACTGCCCTTCTGTACAGAGGGCGCACTACGTCCCACTTGGGGAGCACTCTCCAGAAGGCCCTTAACTCCTTCGAGGAGTGGGCTGACAAGTGGCGACTTGCAATAAATGCTGACAGAAGTGTCTCTGTACACTTCAGCAAAAACAAACATCGAGTTATTGACTCCCCAGAATTTCGACCAACACCTAAGATGGTCAAAAACAATTTCACATGTCTTAAACAAGGCAAAAGCGACCCTGTTAAAGCTGTGGCCTCTGATCAATAATAAATCTAAATTAGTCCACAAGACCAGGGTTAAATTCTATAAAATGGTCATTAGGCCGCAGCTGACTTATGCAGCTCCCGTATGGGGCTACTGCAGTTCCACTCGGATTGCGAGACTGCAACGTCACCAAAACGTTGCTTTACGTCCTTAATGCTCCGCCTTACATGCGGAATTCACAAATTCACAGAGAGACATCCACGCAGAGTGTGATGGAGTTCATCCGAGGGACTGCAGCAGCCTTTTCGATAAGCTTGACAATGATCCCCCCTCTGGGATCACTTTTCCGAAATATGATATCGATGTAAGACATCGAAGGCCCCGAAATGTTCTAATTGGTACTCAATTAGACCCAAATTCCCAATGAGGCACCGCGAACCGCTCGGTGACGCTGCTCCCGCCTCGAGTAGAGCGTTACGCAGGTCGACCGGTTAAATAGAATAATTCATCTAGCGATTTCCTCGCTTATGTCCCTGACTGGGAAAATCCATTGGCATTGAACCAGTCCCTCACAGATAGATCCACGGAGGAGAGGTTTTAGTCGGTAAGAGTCCGACACTGCCCTACTAAAAGGACGTCCATGACGGATTTCCTCTCCTTGCATTAAAAAAGAAAAAAAATAATAGAGCCAATCGGCAACCCCATTAGAGGCGGGGCGTCGACGCTACCGTTAAATAGTTCTAATAATTTTGGGCAAAATAGTACCAATATTCCATTCCATTCCATTCACATCTCACCCTCTCTTCCGACAAGACGTGTAGAATTAGGTGAACTGCAGACGGCCTGCCCGTCCTTTTCACCTCGACACTCGTCAAGTCATCCTTTCCTTCCCAGCCCGTCGTCCCGACATTGAACTAAATGTGAGTCTCTTGAGACGCAACTATCAGAATTAAAACAAACGATAGCATTCCTCAGCGCGCAAATACAAAAAGAGAAGTCTGAGGGCCCCGCTTCTATCACGACAGTCCCGATTTCTCCAAAGAAATCCAAAATAAAGACCATCCAGGTCTCTTCCCCGAGAAAAAGACCGGCGACGACCGAACACGAGGTGCAAACTAAAAAGACGACGTCCGAGGGCTCTACCCCTCAAGTTTCATCAGGGCCGCTTGGCCGTACAAACTCCCAACAAGCAAAGACGACACGAACGCAGTTTTGCGCTCAATTCAAAGAAATCAAGGCCAAACACGCCGCTTCCACCAAGAAGCGCCCGGCCGAGACGGATCTCGACATGTCATCCAAAAAACAGGCTGCCTCCCGCACGCCTGAAAAGACGCCTAATGGCCCAGTTCCGGGCCCGTCCACCCGTAATGAGGGCGCTGCCATCGACAGCGCCACCGCAATGATGTCTGGCAACAATGCCAAACAAAACAAAACGACGACACCACCGACGGCCGATAGGCCAACTAATATCCCGAAGCCCCCACCAGTGGTTCTTCATTTTAAACCCGACTGGTTATCCTGTTCAAAAAAACTTGCGGAAAGGAATATCATAGTAATCAAGGCAAATCTGAGCCTCTGGGCTTCCGAATCTTTACAAACTCGCCAACCGATTATAGAAGCCTCACGGTCTATCTCGATAAACAAAACATGCCGTATCATTCCTTCCCCATGCAGGACGAGAAGTCATTACAGGCCGTTTTATGGCCCATTCCATTCGCAACGAACATCGAGGACGTAAAGGAACTGCTAATCAGCAGAAATGTCCCTGTCATCAGCATGCATCGCATGACAAATCGATTCAAACGCCCAAGTGAGTGCGTCCTTGTGAACCTCACTAACAACGACGACGGTAAAAAAAATCACAGTCGAAGTCCGAAAAAATATTAAAGGCAGCACGCAATGTTACCATTGCCAACAAATTGGCCACGGTCAATCACACTGCAGGGCTTCATACGTAAGTGTCAAATGTGCCGACGCGCACTCGTCACATAAGTGCACCAAGCCAGTCGAAGACAAAGCCTCGTGCGCAAACTGCGGTGGCGAACACCCAGCCAGCTACAGAGGTTGCAAAGCGTTTTCTCCTCCTCAACGGAGAAACGCAGGGAAGCCTAACTCTTCTTCTAGACGCGAGGGAACTTCGTTCTCTCAAGCAGTTGGCGGGCCAGCCCACTCCACCCAAAGAAGTGTATGCACAGATGATGGATGCTCTTTCCTCGAAAGAGGACAAAGAAATACTATCCAGAATATACATGGAAGTTTATGGCGCAAACCCTTAACTTCTTCACCTTATTTGTGTTATCAATGGATTCCAACGTTGATAATAACTCTCACGAATTTATTCGCATTGCGTTCTGGAATGCGAACGGACTTCGAGACCGGCTTTTAGAGCTCGAGCTTTTCATCAACGATAATGATATTAATATCATGCTTGTTGGCGAGACTCGTCTAAGCAACGGCCTAGAACCGAAAATTCACGGGTTTTGTTCCTATTTCACTTACAATGACGTAAAAAATACAGGAGGCGCTGCAATATACATAGAACAATCACTAGACCATTCACTGCTCACGCTCAATGGCCTAAATAACATCGACGTCACATCTTATTTCTTCTGACGAACTACCAACTATCGTAGCAGGCGATCTCAATTCGAAAAATCCGGTATGGAACAGTCATGTAACTAACACCTAACGGCAATAGCGCGCTGCACAACAATTATGATATTAATAATGCAAACAATACCAATAATGTAAATAATAATCCAAATCATAATGTAAATAATAATGTTAACAACAATGTAAATAACAATAATGACAATAGAAACACAAATATTAATGCGGGTTCGGTTTTCGGAGGTATCGAAATCCTCTTCGCTGAACTTAATTCATTAGTGACCTAAATGCTGTCTTTTCTGAGTTGCAGTCCCTGGTCCAACAACTAAAAGCCACGCCGCCTGCTCAGCGCCAAGCAACCGCCACGCAGTACTTCCTTGGTAAGTACTTTGGTGTCAGCCCGCCACGGGCCTAATAAACATTTGTTCATAGAACGCAAATGGTTTGTCAAGAAAAGGGGGGGATTAATCGAGTTCCTCACTGAGAGAAAAATCAATGTTATGTGTATCTGCGAAACAAAACTGACCGATCATGACCGGCTCAGCATTCGCGGATACAGATCTTACCGACGAGACAACACCGCACATACGGGCGGCGTCGCACTCCTAGTGAGGATCGGGATTCCTCATATTGAGGTAACAACACGCGTTACTTCAATCGAAAATGTGTGCATACGGTTGAAAGGCGGTACAGCAATAATTACAATATATAATTCACCACGTAATAACCTCACCTACACAGAACTTAACTATTTAACCAACCTGGGGCATCGTTCAGTTGTGGCTGGCGACTTTAACGCCAGGCATAAATACTGGAATTGCCACATTAACCCTTTGACCGGGAATGACGTGTGTGGCTCGTGACGCTGTAGATGTGCCATGCCGGGCAATAACGAGCTACACACGTGACAATTTTTTTATTCGTAAAAATTGTTTTTCCGCGCGTCGAAAAACCGGTTCCTTATCGCATCACTGTCGGAAAGCTGTGTGCAATTTCCCGTGCGCTGCTAAAAGGAGACAGTGTATGTTATTACGATTGAGATTATAGTTCAGTGTTTATCAAGCAGCAGTTGTTTTTATTGTCTTTGCGCGTTCGAAAATTCGTATAATTGTTGGAAAGCTGTGTGTGTATGGCTCGTTTCTACTATTTTTTTTTGTATTTTGCAATAGCCTGACATTTCAATAAAAAAAATTATTCTAATTTGCTAAAGAAGAAGCATATTTCTTCTAAAATGTGCAGTAACTACAACATATTTGACAGTGATAATGATACAAGTGATGATAGTGATTGTGATGTAGGTGTCGTCGATAATAATAATGATACTGATACAAACGATGACATTAGTGAATGCGATGTAGGTGGCGTCGTGTCTTTGGACAGTGATTCTAGCGATTTTCTGCCTGTCCGGACTATCCGAAGACCTGTTAGACCGATTAGCAGTACTGATGATGAAGAAGACAAGACTGGGTTTGGGCAGATATAGATAATAATGCTACTATACATCGTTTCTCAGGAGTGCCTGGAATAAATCCAGAAGTTTTGACGAGATTAGGAAATGAGAACACTAATGTAGATATACTATATGAAATACTTAGTGATGATGTTTGGCAGATGTTAGCATCAGAAACCAACCGATATCACCAACAAACAATCGAAAATGAAGCATACTGTAAAAATAAATTTGATGACAAGTGGCAAAATACTAATTCTGATGAAATGAAAGCATTTTTTGCTTTGTGTATAATAATGTCCCAAGTGAAAAAATCTACAATTGAAAGCTATTGGTCACAACGCAGATCAATCGAAACTCCAATATTTCGAGAAACCATGCCATTATCAAGATTTCTATTATTGTCTCGGTACTTACATTTTACAAATAATGATGATGCAGATAAAAATGATCGACTTCAGAAAATCCGAAGTGTAGTAGAATATCTGAACACCAAGTTTTCCGAAATTTATACACCACAAGAAAATGTAGCAATTGACGAATCATTGATGAAATTCAAGGGCCGCCTTTCGTATGTTCAGTATAATCCATCAAAGAGAGCAAGATTTGGTATTAAATTTTATAAGCTGTGTGAATCCAACTCTGGATTTTGCAGTAAATTTAAAATTTATACGGGACAGGACACGTTACATGCCAGGAATACAAGTGCATCAGAAAATGTGGTTATGGAGTTGGCAAAGTTCATAATGAATAAAGGATATACACTATATATGGACAACTGGTATTCTTCGCCAAAACTGTATAATAATTTACACGCCAAAAATATTAACGTTATTGGAACAGTGCGACCGAACAGAAGAAATATGCCAAAGGAATTAGTTTCCAAAAAGTTGAAGAAAGGACAAGTAGCATGCAGGTCTGCAAGAGGATTATTGGCTGTAAAATGGCTGGACAAAAAAAATGTTTACGTTCTTTCCACCAAGCATAATAACGTTGAAATGATCGACACTAACAAAACAAGAATTCTAAAACATAAAAATAATGAAGTTGAAAGAGTTGCAAAACCACAATGCGTTTTGGAATACAATATCGGCATGGGAGGAGTTGATCGTCAAGATCAGTTATTAGCATGTTTTCCCATTATGCGAAAGTATATGAAAGGGTATAGGAAAATCTTTTTCTATTTGACTGATATGGCCCTATTCAATTCGTACGTTTTATATGGTCGATTGAGGAACAAGGCGACGCATTATACGAGTTTTCGGTTGGATATCGCCGAACAAATATTGAGTAAAGTCAAGTTGCCCAACTACAAAACCCGTGGAAGACCATCTGTTGGCGATACTCCATTACGGTTACAGGCAAAGACTTGGGCTCATTTCCCAAAACATATTCCACCAACAGCAAGTAAAGCCAAACCGCCCAGAGCGTGTAAAGTATGCTATAAAAGGCAGAAACGAAGCGAAACAACCTGGGAATGCAAATTATGTCTTGTTGCTTTACATGTACCAGACTGCTTCGAAATATTCCATACGGTTCAGAATTATTAATTTAATTGTTTTTAATTATGTATGCATTTGAATAAATATTATTTTCTTTCGTTTTATACAAATTCTCGTCATTTTTTGTTGTTTTCTAACATATTGAATTAAAAAATAAATACACTTTTTTTGACATTAAATAATTTAATTAATTTCCTGCTCAAAGGGTTAACAATGCTAACGACACAAAGCTACTAAAGTACGTAATGTCTCTCATACGCGGCCGAATACTCATTTATTTTTTCTGCTCCAATCGACACATTTCCCTCCCAATGGTACTACACCAACTTGCATTGATCTTGTTATTAATAAAAATGTCGCAGATATGTCCGATATATCGGTGCTTTCCGAGCTATCGTCTGATCATAATCCGATAATGTTCACAATCGGCTCGGAAAGGGAACCGAATATAACACGCAGAGTATGGGAGTTTTCGACGGAGATTGGAACGGTTTCCGCTCGATCGAGAAATCACACTAACTCATATCGAACATACCGGAGACATTGACAACACAATAATTAAATTCACCCGGGCGATTAATAATGCATGTAAGAAACATATCAAACAAAGTCATCCGCATGAATGACTCCTCTCTCCTGCATGATATTAAACTTCAAATCCGTGAGCGTAATCGGATGAGATGATAATGGCACGAAGCGGCAAGCCAAACGCGCGGGATCAGAATTGCCATTAATGAACACCAGAGCCGCACCTGGGAACGGAAAATTTGAAAAGTTAAACAGTTAAACAGGGAGACGGCTCGCCGTCTTAAACGCGCACACAATTACGAATGCGTTCACACACTTAATCCGTTAACACGGGAACAAGCTCGAATCACCGAGAGTATGAACAAATACGTAAACAATTTAGGCCCGCGTAGCACAGAAGGCTACAAATTGTGCTCGATTAATGAGCTTACTAAAATAATTCGTTCAATGCCGAATAATAAAACACCGGAATTTGACGAAATTCACAACCGCGCGTTGAAAAACTTATCGAGGAAGGCGATCGTGCTTCTAATTAAAATCATTAACGCATGCATCTTGAATAACTACTTTCCAGATGCATGGAAAATAATTAAACACGGGAAACCACCATCTAATCCGGCTAGCTATAGGCATATCAGCCTACTCAGTACCCTGGCCAAAATACTAGAACGTGTCGTGCTCAACAGAATTCACAAATACTTTTCCAAACTCATAATCCCTGAGCAATTCGGTTTTCGGTCAGGGCACAGCACGGTACAGCAAGTAGCACGCATTGTTAATGACGTATCATTTAAATTTAACGATAACAAAGTGACTGCAATGCTCTTGCTGGACGTAGAGAGAGCTTTTGATAGAGTATGGCTAGACGGACTCCTGTATAAACTCATAAAATCACGCATGCCACCCTACCTTGTGTGCATGATTAAATCATTTAATAATAAACGAACATTACGAGTAGTTGTCGGTAATGCATTGTCTGAAGTCAAGGCAATTCAATCTGGCATGCCCCAGGGCAGCGTCTGGCTCAATTTTATTCAATTTATACATAAATGACATTCCCAAAATGCCCAATTCCCACCTAGCATTATTTGCCGACGACACGGCCGTGTACGCAGACTCTTGGTGCGCACCGGTGGCAGTGAAAAAGGTGCAAATACACGCCAATTTGATTTGTGAATTCTTCGACAAATGGAAAATTCAAATAAACGCAGATACATCGGAAGCAATAGTCTTTCACAAGAAGAATTCACAGATCAAAATCTTTGCCCCGTTGCGGATCAAGGGTGAACGTGTACCGGTAAAAACGACGGTCAAATATCTAGGCGTCCACCTTGATGCGAAACTCTTATTTAAAAATTACATTAATCGCACAGCGGAGAAAGCGAGCGGCGCCATTCGCTCGCTATATCCGCTGCTAGCGAAAAATAGCAAACTAAATTCAGCCAACAAGGCAACACTATACAAAACCGTCATACGACCGGTGATGACTTATGCAGTTCCCGTCTGGAACTGTGCATCACGCACACATCGCCATAACTTACAAATTATCCAGAACAAATGTTTAGGCAAGGGCAGGTACGAACGTATAACGTACCTGCACGACGAGACATCTGTACCAATGCTAGAGGAGTACTGCACCAAGCTAACAAACAAATTCTATGACCAACAACTTGGAAGCAATCCGAAAATGGACAACATCAAGGCGGCGCGGCGGGGCTTTCTTCCCTTCCGCCTGAAACATCGGCTCCCGCACTCGCACACGGAATTTTTCAACCGATAACCCCGTCCGCGGGATTCGCGGTTGAAAAATAACGATGCAATGGGCCCACCGGCGCCAGGACGTCGACGGGTGCATAAAGTGCGGCCACAGCTCATTCCTATCGACACACAAAGTACACCTCTCTCTCTCTCTCTCTACCTGGTGGAGAGAGCGAAGCGAACTTTTACAGGGTTTTTTATTAGTCTCCTTTCCCTGAGCAACTAAGATTTAACTCAAATACCTCAGACGAAGCTTTTCGCTACCACCGGAACCGAACACGCATTTTTATATCTTGTAAATATGTAATAAAACAAATAAAACTAATTTAAGCTCTAGTAGTAGGTAATTAGTAATAATTTTAATTATAAGTATTTGTATGTCTGTAAATATGTATGTAGTGTTATTGTCTATAATAAATTTAATTTTGGGTTATCCTTTTCCAAAAAACTCGCGGAAAGGAATATCAAAGTAATCAAGGCAAAGTAGTCTGACAAACACGCCATACCATTCCTTCCCTATGCAGGATGAGCAATCGTTACAGGCCGTTTGATGGCTCATCCCCTTCGAAACAAACATCGAGGACGTAAAGGAACTGCTAATCAGCAGAAATTTCCCTGTCATCAGCATGCATCGCATGACAAACTGATTTAAACGCCCAAGTGAGTGTGTCCTTGTGAATCTCACTGACGACGACGATGGTAAGAAAATTTTCGAATTTTCGAATACGACATCGACGGGCTTCGCATCACAGTCGAAGTCTCCAGCGCACACAAAATGTCGCCCTCAGACGTGTGCTAAATGCACCACAATACGTCCGAAACTCCATCATACGCAGGGACATGAGGGTGCCGAGTGTGCTGGAGTTCATAAAAGAGATTTCTGTAAATTTTTACAGTAAAATTGACGAAACTCCCCCTCATGGAATTAATTTTCCGAAGTACCCGGCAGACAACACACATCGTCGCCCAAGACAAATTCTAATTAACAATAATTAGATAACCTCGTTCACATGACATCCACCGGCCGACTGGCGGCGCTGCTTACCTAGCGTGAAGGGCGTTCAGCTGGACGGACGGTTACATGAATTCTTGCGATTTCTTCGCTGACGTTCCCGCTAGCATAGACCTCTGGTTCTGATATAGCTCGCAATCGAGTCCAAGAATCCGACACTACCCTTTTACGAGGGTGTCTACGTAAGATTTCCTCTCCTCTCATCAAATACAAAAAAAAGTACCAATACTAATTCCATTATTCACTCTCACCTCCTTACCGACAGCACATGTGGAATTAGGGAAACTGCAGATGGCTTGACCGTCCTTTTTCTCTCAACACACGCATTGTCATCCTTTTCCTTCCTAGCCCGTCGTCCGGATATTGAAGAAACAGCAGACGTCCAGTCTCTCTCAACGGACACGATCTTTAGTCTCCTACTAAAAGAAGACGTCTAGACAGGTGAGATCTAATTATCATTTACTAGTAAATACTGATGATATGACCAACGCCATGGAGAAGGGCTGCGATCGCAGCAGCACGACGGACACGGACGAGGCCTCATCGTCCGTGTCCGTGGGTTCCGAGGCATCATTGCACGCCATCGACACGGTGGAGGAACTGCTTATGTATAAAACAAGATGCAAGTCGCTAGAGTTAATTCTATTCTATTCCATTCAATTCGAGTGAGCGAGCCCGCAGCGTACAGTCGTGTCGTCAGGATGCCTGTACCCGTCCGTCCACGTTGCACTACCCTGTCACTTCGTACGTGAGTACAAGCCATTTTAATAACGCGATAAATAAAGCGTCAAACAAACCACGTCCGTCATGGCGATGGACGTGGCTGATGCCGATGATATATACGCGGACTTAAAAAGTCCAATCGATCCCGCCGTCCATCAGGCGGAAATCGTAAAGCGCGACGACGAAATCGCGCAATGTAAGGAGCACATACAGTCGCTCGAAAAAGACATCAGACGGCTCATGGCTGAGTTCTCAGCCTATAAAGAGCAAACTGCCCTGATAATGACCGCGTCCAAGCCCAGTGCTTCCGACATTTCCCCGATGATGACGGATTCGAGGCCCAGTGCTTCCCAAATTAACCCCGACGGGTGGATAACACCCAAGTACGCTCAAAAGAAAGAGCGTACTCCGGCGCCCAAACGCCCCGCGCCTCCGACAAGCTCGAACACCGAGCAATGCCATGCCGGCCCCCGCCGGTAATAAGCCGGCAAAGAAATCATCCGGCAATTCCACTGCCGGTAAAAAATCCCAGCCGGGCGCCGCCGTTAACACGGCAACAGCTCCGCATGCGACTAACCCAACCGCGAACAATAACTCGCCGGCCACGGGAAACAACGCGCCCGCTGCGCCGTCCGCCAGCAACGCGCCCGCTACCGCGCCCCGAGCCGGTAATTCCAACTCCGCTGCGCCCGCCGCAAGCAACTCGTCCGCCGCTGTTCCGTCGCAACAGCAACAACCTCAGGCGCCCGCCGCACATCGTCATGCGATCCAAATCTAATTGGACCGCAATTAACAAACACCTAACCGCGATAGGAGTGTGCATCGTCAAAGCACAGTTCGTTCCCCTCGGCATACGCATTCAAGTCGCTACCCCGACTGAATTCCGTAAAACGACAGCGTTCTTCGATGAAAATAACATCGAATACCATTCATTTCCGACAGACGAAGACAAGACTCTCAAAGTCGTCATTCGCAACATTCCCCTTGACATGACAACTAATGAGCTCCACGAGCTCTTGATCTCATTCGACATTCCCGTAATAGAGGTATTCCGTATGACAAGACGCGACGGCCGTCCATACGAAATCGTGTACGTTAACGTACAAAAATCTGACGCTGGAAAAGAGATTTTCAACATCAAGCGTATCAACGCGTTGACCGTTAAAGTTGAGCCTAAGCTCAAATCAAAAGGTATCAATCAATGTCACCGATGTCAAAAGATCGATCATGCCCAGCGCTACTGCAGGGCAAAATTTGTCTGCGTGAAATGCGAACTCCCGAGGAGCAAAAAGAGCTTCTCAAAAAGCTCCTGGCAACGGTGCATACCGACGCTGAACGAGCTACCGATTAAAGATGAGGTTAAATACCTCGGAATAATATTCGATCAGCACCTTAAATGGTCAAAAACCATCTCCCATGCCATAGACAAGGCAAGAACGACTCTATCAAAGCTCTGGCCTTTGATAAACACAAAATCAAAGATAGCCCACAAAACCAGGGTTAATTTTTTCAAAATGATAGTTAGGCCTCAGCTGACCTATGCAGCTCCTGTATGGGGCTACTGCAGGCCCTTTCAGATCGCGCATATGCAACGTTTTCAAAACCGAGCACTACGCCGAGTACTAAACGCACCGCTCTACATGCGGAACTCTCAAATCAACCGTGAGACATCCACGCCGAGTGTGATGGATTTCATCCGAGAGACTGCAATAGCCTTTTACACCAAACTCGACACCAATCCCCCCTCGGGGATTTCTTTTCCGAAATATGACATCGATGTGAATCATCGAAGGCCCCGAAATATTCTAATTGGCAATCAATTAGACAATAATTCTCAATGAGCCACCGTAATCCAAACGTCGTCGCTGCTCCACGTCGAGGACAGCGTCACTGGACATACGGAAAACTAACCTCCCATTTAGCGATCTTTTCGCTACGACCCTGACTTGAAAAACCCTCTGGAGTTGAACCAGTCCCTAACAAATAGTCGCCACGGAGGAGAGGTTTTAGTCGGTAGGAGTCCGACACTGCCCTACTAAAAGGGCGTCCATGGTGGATTTCCTCTCCTTGCATCAAAAAAAAAAGAGTTAATTCTAGCAACACTACAATCCAACCTTAACATGGCCTCGCCCCTATTCCGACTCGAAAGAAAATAATTACGAAGACAACACCAATGGAGATTTCGGCTCCTTTCGTTGAAATTAAGGCAAAACATGTTTCTTCCTCTCTTAAGAGAGCAGCTCCGAACGATATAGTCATCGGCAAAATCCCGCATACCGCTCGCCCGAAAAGAAAAAGGAAAAAGGCCCAGTAGCGGGCCCGTCCGCTCCGAAAGACGGTGGCGCTGGTAGTAACAGCACTTTAAGCCGGACTGGATCTCGTTCTCGAGGCATGAACACCGCAAACAAAAATGGATTGACACAGTTGACAAACTTGACCACCGTTCCCCCGCCCTCTTCTGGAAAAAATTCCGCAACATCACTTCTCGCCCCACCTCAATTCGCTACCCCCCCCCCGACATCGCCGATTGCTTCTCCTCCCATCTTTCAGCAATTCACTCCACCTCCCTCAATGGCGACCCTCATACTGATCTCGAGGCCATCAACCATTTTAACAGCCCCAACTCCTTCCTCTGACTGAATTCACCCTCAATGACAATGACAGGCACGACATCGCACCCGAACACATCACATCCCTCATTAAAAACTCCAAAAACTCCTCCCCCGGCTCCGACGGCATCCCTTACTGCATCCTAAAACACCTCCCACCCAACTTCATATCCTTCCTCTGCACAATATACCGCTCCTGTATCGCTGCAGGCTACTTTCCATCTTCTTGGAAATCTGCAAAGGTCATTATGATTCCCAAAAAATCCAATGACACTTCCAAGCCTTCTTCCTTCCGCCCCATCTCCCTACTCAACACTATGAGCAAAATCCTAGAACGCCTCATCCTCTCCCAACTCCTCGACTCGACAGAACAACACATCCCCGACCATCAAAACGGATTTCGACAAGGACGTTCAGTACACGACGCCATTTTTGCCCTTACCGCCTCCTCTGTAGACGCAGCCAACACCCGCAAATACACCGCAGCCGTATTCTTCACATACAGAAGGCCTTCGACACTGTCTGGCACGAAGGCCTCATTCTAAAATTACATCGTCTAAACACCCCTCTCCCCCTCATCCGCATCCTCAAATCATTTCTGCAAAATCGCTCTCATTAAGTTTCTTTCCTCTCTGCTAACTCTCCCCCCTTCACCCTCACATGCGACGTTCCACAAGGGTCTGTTCTCTCCCCCTCTCTTTACTCTCTCTCTACACATGACATCCCCCAACCAACCTCCTCCCTCATTCAAACTTACGCCGACGACACTGCCTTCTGGTCTTCCCACAAAAACCCCCGCTTAGCCGTCTCCCAGCTTCAAGAAGACGTTAATCTATTCACCGATTGGGCCCACACATGGCACCTGACAATAAACCCTAACAAATCTCAATTCACCATCTTCCACCACCCCCATCTTCACCGTAATCTCCCCCCACCCTCTTCAATTTCCCTCACAGTCAACAATTTTCCGCTCACCCCCCAAAAACTGATCAAGTACCTCGGCTTGACTTTTCAACAAAATTTGAACCCCTCAGCCACAATAAACAGAAGCATCAAGACAGCACACTCGAGAAACTTCCTCCTCTCCTCTCTCAAATCCACCCTCCCCGACCACTCATCTGACATCCAACTCCGCACCTATAAAGCCTTCATCCGACCAGTCCTGGAATTCCCCCATGCCTTCTTCACGTCCGCCACCTCTCACCAACTAGAACCCCTTTTCACCCTCGAACGTCGGCTTCTCCGTAAATACCGTCGGCTCACCCTAGACACCAATAACGAGACAGTCTACAACCTGACTGGTTCCCTCCCTTTACAATCAAGACTAATTCGCTTAATCAGTAATTTTGCTACCCGCCCCTCCTCCAACAACCCCATCAACAAGACTCTAACTGATTTCATATCATATCCTCCCACTCTCCCCCGCAAAAAAATTCCATACCCCGCCATCACCACTCACGCTTGCAGGGGTCACTCTGGAGACGCCCTCACCCCTACAGCAGGAATGCGTCCCGAAGGTCGCAAACGCGCCCTCACTCCCAACTACATGACCCCCATTCCTACTGCCATAATATAAAAAAAAAAAAATGCCACAAAACTACTCTAGTTCTCTAATCCCACTCTACTGCCCAAAAAGATCCGAAAAAAAAACAAAAAAAAAAAAAACAATCGCCACAAAACTACTCTTGTTCTTGAATCCCACTCTACTGCCCGAAAAGAACCGATACCCCCCAACAATCAATTAAAACCCCTCCCAACATCTCCAACCAGCAACACACAGCACGCAAACGCCACGCTCCCCACCCTAGACCCTTCCCGACTTCCACACCAGCCCTTGACATGCCATTTCAAGTCTGCAGAGGCTCCGGCCTACATCGGACGAGAAACCCCGGTGCCACGGCACCACCGGAAGTTCTCGAGGCATGTACAACACAGTTTTGCTGTTGCGCCGTACAGTACACATTCGAGAGCGAACCGTTGTCGAGAACAGACGTGCTGATCAATCGTGCATCTGTCCGCCCGCATTTTATGCGCCCAGACGCGTTTTGCATTCGTGCATCCGTCCGTCCGAGCTATCTCTCTCGCACTCGTTCTCGCTTACGCGTTAAAATATTCTGCTTACAAAAGCGCTTTAAAAGCGTTGTTTAGCCGCGTCCATCATGATGCAATCATTCGAGAGCGAACTGCTGCCGCGAACAGACGTATTCCTGCATCAGTCCGTCCAAGCTATCTCTGCCGTAACGGCAATACTCTAAAAATGATGTGCGTTAACGTACAGAAATCCGATGTGGGTAAGAATATATTTCACATTATCCGCATCAATGGGATTACGGTTAAAGTCGAACCGAAATTAAAATCAAAAGGCATTAATCAATGCCATCGATGCCAGAAAGTTGGTCATGCCCAACGTTACTGCAGGGCCAAGTTCGTTTGCTTAACGCAAACAGGGAACCACCACACGTCCGAGTGCACTATCACTCCAGAAACCACTCCTCGATGTGGTAATTGCGACGGCGAACACCCGGTCAGCTATCGTGGCTGCCCCATGTTTGCCAACTCCAGGCGCAACAAGCCCTCTCAGGCCTCTCAGAGGACCTCAAGGGCTTCCGTCGCCCAAAGACGTGATGGCGTATCTTACGCCCAATTCACTGCTTCACCTGCAGACTTTCCGGCTCTTCCGGGCTCACCGCCCGCTGCTCGAACTCCCGAGGAGCAAAAAGAGCTTCTCAAAAAGCTCCTGGCAACGGTGCATACCGATGCCGAACGGGCTACGATCGCTTTCGCTGTCACTACAGCGTTCGCTCCGGCCAACTAAATGGCCACTGCATATTCTTCCATTTGACAATCCCAAATGGCTGCACAAATACCGAACTTGACAAACCACTTAGACTTCCTTTGCATTGCGTATTGACGAGCTCGAACTTTTCGTTCAGGACAATGATATTCATATCATGCTGGGGAACGAAACTCGTCTCGGCCTGCGCCTGAGGCCCAGAGTCCTAGGTTATACCACTTACCTACAGGTCAATGACATCGACCCAAGTCATGGCGGTACCGCCATCTTCATTAAGAGGGTACTAGACCACTCACAGCTCCCGCTCGACAATTTATCGAGTCTTAACGCTACTGCAATTGTTCTGAATACAGAACACGGACATTTAAAAATCGTCTCGGCATACCTTTCGCCATCCCATCTAATAACACATGATGACCTATATCTTGTCTTTAACGACAACATGCCAACCATCTTGGCGGGAGATTTAAACTCCAAAAGTCCTGAGTAGAACAGCAGACTTACTAACCGTAATGGTAGAATCCTCCAACAGTTCATCAACAACTCGAACTTGAATATCAGGGCCGTCGGCCCAGTAAGTCCTACTTTTTTCCACGGAGACTCTAACGTCCTGCCTTATGTGCTTGACATAGCCGTTCTCTCGAATGTCGAATGAGACCACGACATCTAGTCTTCAAATGAGCTCAGCTCCGACCATAATCCTGTCTTTTTAGACATAGCTGTCGGAGCACCTAGCCCGACTCGAGAGATTAAATCAACAAATTGGCCTAATTACAAGACGAAGGTGGAAAATTCTATCATCAACTCGACAATTGACCTCGACGCAGCCGACTCTAGGCTCTCCTCGGTCATCCTCAAGGCTCTCAAAGAGTCTACATCTAGCAGGACATCCTCACAGGTTGATCCTCTCTATATTCCCCCTGAGCTCAAGGCTCTCATCCGGGACAGAAAGCTCGCTCGCCGCAGATGGCAAAATACCCGAGATCCATCCTTCCGTACGGAAGCCAATCTACTCGCTCGCCGGGTGAGAGACCAATTACGCGACCTGCGTAATGAGCGCTGGGAAAAGCGACTCGAGTCGTTCAATGAGTACCCACATTCTGTGTGGGGGTTTTTCAAAAGACTCAAGAGAGGTAAACCCTGTAGCCACGCGTTACACGGCGAGAGAGGACTCGCATATTCCGATTCTGATAAAAATCGGAAAGCCCCCGGATTTGACGAAATTTCCACCTTAATGGTGAAAAACCTCGGCCAAAAGGGTAGAACTGCTCTTCTCAACATCATTAATGCCTCGATGCGATTGGGTGTATTTCCATCAGCATGGAAGCTGGCCTCTGTGGTCAGCATTCTCAAGGTGGGAAAATCACCAACCTTTCCCCAAAATTATCGCCCAATCAGTTTGCTTAGTGCCCTAGGCAAACTCCTCGAAAAGGTCCTGCTAGCTCGTCTTTCGGTCTTCACTGAAGACCACAAAATTATCCCAGATTCACAGGTCGGCTTCAGAGCTGGCCTGTCTACCACTCATCAGCTTCTGAGGGTGACCGAGTACATCTCTGAGGGCTTTGCCATCAAATGTGACACTGCTGCAGTATTCCTTGACGTCTCCAAGGCGTTTGACAGAGTCTGGCACGACGGCCTTATCTATAAAATGATAGGGCTCGAGTACCCAGAATACATAATAAGGACACTGTACGACTTTCTTCGTAACAGGAAGTTCTGTACAAAGGGAAACTCCAAGTTTTCCACTCAGCGACCGATATTAGCAGGTGTTCCTCAGGGCTCTGCCCTCTTTCGGGCCCTGTATAATATCTATACTAGCGACATACCGAATCTGGCTCCGGTCATGATCGCTCAGTATGCTGACGACACTACCCTTCTGTACAGAGGGCGCTCTACCGCCCACTTGGAGACCACTCTCCAAAAAGCCCTAGACTCCTACGAGGAATGGGCCGACAAGTGGCGGCTAGCGATAAACGCTGATAAAAGTGTCTCTGTACACTTCAGCAAAAATAAACATCGAGTTATTGACTCCCCAGAATTCTCCTTTGGGGACTCATTAATTCCAATCCGAGACGAGGTCTAATCTTCGACCAACACCTAAGATGGTCAAAAACAATCTCACATGTCCTTCAAAAGACAAAAGCGACCCTGTCAAAGCGGTGGCCTTTGATAAACAAAAAATCCAAGCTAGCCCATAAGTCCAGGGTTAAATTCTACAAAATGGTCATTAGGCCACAGCTGACCTACGCTGCACCCGTATGGGGCTACTGCAAGCCCTCTCAGATCACGAGACTACAACGTCATCAGAACGTTGCTTTACGAAGAGTCCTCAATGCTCCGCCTTACATGCGGAACACTCAAATCCACAGAGAAACATCCACACCGAGTGTGATGGAGTTTATCCGAGAGACTGCAGTAGCCTTCTACGATAAGCTTGACAATGATCCCCCCCCTCTGGGATCACTTTTCCAAAATACGATTTCGATGTAAAACATCGAAGGCCCCGAAATGTGCTAATTGGTACTCAATTTGACCAAAATTCTCAATGAGCCACCGTGAACCGCTCGGTGACGCTGCTCCCCTTCGAGGAGAGCATTACGCAGGACGATCGGTAATCTAGACTAAATTCATCTAGCGATTTCCTCGCTTATGTCCTTGACTGGGAAAATCCAATGGCATTGAACCAGTCCCTCCCAGATAGATCCACGGAGGAGAGGTTTTAGTCGGTAGGAGTCCGACACTGCCCTACTAAAAGGGCGTCCCATGATGGATTTCCTCTCCTAGCATAAAAAAAAAAATTCCATCATGATGATGGACGTGGTTGACCCGCTAGTCGATCTTTACGAGGATAAACGATATCTCACTAAAATTTAATCAGAATAAGAGAGTAGCAGTGCTGCTGTTGGATATCGAGCGTACTTTTGATAGGGTGAAGACAGGGAATCAAGACGGAACAAGTTTGTTTAATGAAAAAGACGGCTCCACCTGCCTACCTTGTGAAAACAGACAACTAGCACAGTTCAGTTCGAGCAGCCGTGCTGAACGGACGTGTGCGAGAGAGCGCTCTTAAACCTCCCACAAGTTCCAGAAGTCGCCGCACCCTGCGTGCGGCGTGCAACTCGCTGAGTAAAACCGGCAACACTGCCATCCAGAGGCGACACCAGCGCCACCAATCGGTGCAGAGGCAACTGAGAGAAGCAAGGCCGCCTTCCCGGCGTGCCGCTGCGAAAAAGCAAGGAGAACATCAATTATCTAAACCAGTGGTGTCCAACCCCGCGCCCGCGGGCGCAGGTGCGCCCACGGTGAATCCGTAATGCGCCCACGGAATATTTTCAAATTTTTCTATTTTTTTTTTAATTTCTAAATATTCTGATTTTATTCAATTATTTTAATTATTAGTGCAATTGGGTGGCTTGCGGTGATGTGCATGCAGGTGGCGTAAAATGCGGTGCGAATGCGTCTACAGTTCGTCCAAATAAGAGAGGCCGGTGGCGCAGTGACAAAAATTTCCCGCCACCGCTTCGGTATGACTCGTTCGTCTTTCGTTGTGTACTATCCGTGCACACAACACAAATCGAACATCTTACCAAAGCTACGCGTTTGTGCATTCTTTTTTTCTCCGAGTGTACTCGGGCATCCCCCGCTCCCTCTCCCTCTGCGCGAAAGCTATTTCAACCGGCCTCTCTTATTTGGACGGATTGTACTTCTGATGTAGTGAGCGCCCGATTGCTATCGTTCAGCGACCGCACGCAGCAGAACGATACGTATATTGGACAGTGCTGTTTCAGCGACGACGCGTCTTGTGTAGAATATGTGTTATAGTTGTCTCCATTAATTCACAAATTTAAAATTATTCTTGGGAACGGTACAAAAATATACCAACAAAAAACATGTCTGAAGCAGGACCAAGTAAACGACCACGGCTTTACACATTTCAGAAGGAGTGGGAAGATGAATATTGTTTCGTGGAAATAAAGGAAAATGCCGTATGTCTTTTGTGCAATCGCAGCGTAACAACTAAAAAATATAATATTGAACGACATTATAAATTGGAACATGAAAAGTTTCATGAACAATATATGCCCAATAGTGCAGTAAGAAAAGAGAAAATAAATACTTTAAAAAAGGCATTAGTAAGTCAACAATCATTGTTTAAGAGGGTGATGTACAAATCAAAAAATGTTACTCTTGCATCGTTCAAAATTTCTCATTTTCTTTTGAAGAATAAGAAATCATACCTAACTGGAGAATTATTTAAAAATGCTTTACTTGCTGGTGCCGATTCACTTTTTAATACTTTTTCTAATAAACAAGAAATAGTTAGTGCTATAAATGATTTACAATTATCACGCAATTCACTCTAAAGAAGAGCAACTGCAATATCGACCAATATTAATGATCAACTTGAATCTGATATGAATAAATGTTCTTGGTTTTCACTTCAAATGGACGAATCATTAGATTTGACAGGAACAGCGCAATTAATAATAATAACAAGAATGATTTTTGAAGATTACTCTGTTAAGGAAGAAATGCTATGTCTTTTGCCACTAAAAGAGAAAACCAGAGGTGAAGATATTTATCTAGTCTTTAAAAATTTTGTTTTGGAACGGAAACTTCCCCTGCATAAATTATCTTCAATTACAACGGATGGAGCTCCAGCCATGATCGGTAAAAATAAGGGTTTTGTAAGATTGTGCACAAAAGATGAATTATTTCCAAAATTTTTTACTTATCATTGCATAGTGCACCAACAAGTTTTGTGCTCTAAGGTTCTTTCACTTAACCATGTTTTGAATCCCATCACTAAAATAATAAATTCTATAAAAGCTGCACCTTTGCAGCACAGACTTTTCAAAAAACTGCTAGAAGACAATGATACCGAGTATTCCGATTTATTAACTTATACAGAAGTAAGGTGGCTTAGCAAAGGCAAAGTACTACAACGTTTTCTTAATTTAATTGTTGAAATAAAAGCATTTCTTGAAGAAAAAGGGGATATTTACGATTTTCTTGACGATGTTAACTGGCTATGTGATTTATCGTTTTTAACTGATATTTATCAGAAATTAAATCAGATAAATCTTGAATTGCAAGGTCAGAATAAAGATTTCGTAGATATGGTAAGTACTATTAAAGCATTTAAAGCTAAATTAACCCTTTGGATTTCACATTTTCAAAACAAGTCATTTACTCATTTTCCTCAAATGACAAAAATAATTCAGGAAAATCAGATAGACTCCCAAAAATACGTAAATTATCTAACTAAATTAAGTGATAATTTTAACGAAAGATTTAAACAATTTGACGATTTGTAACTGATTATACTTTTCTTTGAAAATCCTATGAATAACGTTGATGTTAGTGTTTTAAGTACGGAATTAAATAAATTTCATAATTCAACAAATATACAAAATTTAGAATTAGAGATTATAGAATTACAAAATGACGTCGCTTTAAAAGCTGTTAACATGGACAAAACATTTTGGAAATTTGTTAATTCATATAAATATCCCATATTAAAAAATTGCGCATTGAAGCTAAAATCTTTTTTTGGATCTACTTATCTAAGTGAAGCCACTTTTTCTTCCATGCAGTTTATCAAAAATAAGTTCAGATCAAATATTACAGATAAAAATTTGAATGATTGCTTAAAAATAGCAGTATCAAATTACAGTCCTGATTTTGAAAAATTGTGTGAAGAAATACAGCACCAACCTTCTCATTAAAGAAGCTAATAATTGTTTATAATATTTATATTTATATTATATGTTTATTTGTTTGTTTCGTTTATGTATTATGATTATAAAAATAATTAACTAGGTAAAAAAATGATTATTAGTATTATTTGTTTATTATATATTTTGTATTATAAATTATAATTGTTTCAATATATTATTCTACCGTTAAAAAAGAATATTTGTATTTTTTTATTTTCCCTCCTGACAATAAAAAAAACACATGCTCCCACCACGTTTTAAAAATTTTTCATTGCGCACTTGCTTTGGAAAAGGTTGGACACCTCTGATCTAAACTATCAACGTAATTCGACAACAGAATTAAATATTATCAAAATGAGCGAAACTCAGAAGGAGAAAGAACTAGCACAGCTAGTTAAAAAACTAACATCTGAATTGGAAGCAATGAAAGAGCAACTTGCGGCAACAAACAATAAACGCAAAGTGGAAACATCCACCAGCGTAAATACCAGCGTAAATAGCAATGAGATGGACACGACGGAGACAATTCCGGAATCCACTATACCGACAAGTAATAGGTACGCAGCACTTGAACAGCTGCAATTCCACCAGCCTAAAAAGATAAGAATGGTAACCACAGATATAATTGATGAACCAGCGGCTGCAACAAGCCAAAACTCTAAAGCCACAACTGAAAAGCCAAAAAAAGCACCAAAAACACCGAAACTGCCAGAAGTGGTGGCCCAGCTTGATGCCTCGTCAGCAGGAGAACTTGTCAAGAAATTAAATCAAGAGGGACAAGTCAAAACAACATTAAGATACGGTCAGGGACAGGTGCATTACCAGCCCCAAACCAAGGAGGATAGTACGAAGCTCACCTACGAACTCAAACACTTAAATGTGTCATATTTCTCATTTACTCCGAAAGATGAAAGAACGAGGCCGTTCGTGCTCCATGGCCTCCACAACCCCCACCTTAACGAAGAAGACATCATGGCAGCCCTGAGGGACGAAGGAGTCGCTGTCGTCTCCGTCGCCCTGATGAAGAAGACGAACCCTCCGGCATACCTAGTGACCACCACCAGCGCCCACTGCCTGAAGGACTTAGGTGTAAGTCAAAAATACCTACTATATACGCGAATCACATGGGCTCCCTACAGGAGCAAGCGCCCCATCATGCAGTGTCGCAACTGTCAGCGATGGGGCCACGCCCAAAAAAATTGCCACGCGCTTACACGCTGTGTTAAATGCAGCGGCGGTCACAACACGTGGCAATGTAATAAGCCTGATAGCACACCCGCGACGTGTGCGAATTGCAAAGGGCCGCACCCCGCGTGTTCTGAAACATGCCCGGTGTATAAAGATTTAGTAGACAGTATCCCAAAAAGAGAAACTAAAAAAGTGCAAAGTTACCAGCAGGCCCCGCCCCCTAAAAATAATGCGTGGAATACCAAAAATGAAAACTTCCCTCCGCTCAAGCAGAGGCAGAATAATTCCGCTAACAACGGTAACGCCAATAATAGCGCCCATAATAGCGTTAATAATAGCAATAATGTGGGGTCGCCTTTCGCCGGCGTAGATTCTATTTGTGCTGAATTAAGCCAACTAATTGATATTAACACCATGTTCTCTGAGTTGCAGAAACTGGTCACCCTATTGAAAGCCTCGCCGCCAGAGCAGCGGCAGATGATCGCCATGCAGTACTTCCTGGGTAAATACCAAACCACTAGTTCGTCGCCGGCCTCTTAAACATTTGTTCGTGAAACGCCAACGGTATTAAAAATAAAGTAGGTGAACTAATAGAATTCCTTGCTGGGAGGAGCATCGATATCATGTGTATCTGCGAAACAAAACTGACCGAACAGGACCGGCTCAGCGTTCGCGGATACAGATGTTATCGGAGCGATGGCACCGCGCACCTGGGCGGTGTCGCACTCCTGGCAAAGGTCGAAATACCTCACTTGCAAATTACACCTACAAGACATAATAACATCGAAAACGTGTGCGTGAAGCTCCAGGACGGCACCATAATAATGGCCATTTATAACTCTCCCCGAAACAACATGACTTTCGGGGAATTAAATCACCTAACGGGTTTAGGCCGCCGCGTTGTCATGGCCGGTGATTTTAATGCAAGACATTCCTTCTGGAATTGCCACATAAATAACGTAAACGGTACCACCCTACTCAAATATGTTAACACACATACACGTCCCAACACTCACATATTTTTTCCATTAGAGCCAACACACTATCCACCCAACGGCACAACACCAACATGCATTGACCTTGTCATCAACAAAAACGTCCCTGAAATGTCAGACATAACGGTAATTCCTGAATTACCGTCTGATCATAATCCAATGGTGTTTACAATTGGCGCTGAAACAGAGCCAAATGTCACGCACAGAGTGTGGGATTTCGCGACCGCTGACTGGAAAGGCTTCCGATCCAGGATCGATCGTGAAATCACCCTTCCTCACATACAGCACATTGGAGACATTGATGACACGGTCAATAAATTCACACACACTATCATTTCATCATGCAAAAAGCACGTACATCAAAAAATCATACGAGTGAATGATAACACCCTCCCGCATGATATAAAAACACAAATCGCACAAAGAAACCGCATAAGACGACTTTGGCAGCGCACGGGCGATCTTGATTATAAGCACGAAGCGGCAAGCCTATCGCGCGCGATTAGAACAGCTATCAATGTACACCGGAGCCGCACCTGAGACCGTAAAATTGACAAATTAAACGGAGCGGACGCAAAAAGAGTATGGGACACGGCTCGCCGGCTAAAGCGCCCGTACACCGAATTGCCTGCGCTCCGCACCGCGGATAGCGTTTCATTTACTAAAATCGTGCAAGCAGAAATGCTTGCTAACAACTATGAGCAAGTTCACACACTTGATCCGCTAACACCGGAACAAGCTCGTGTAGTGAGTGATAATTATTGATGGGTTTGCAATTAATAGTTCAATAAACTATTACAACAAATTGGAACAAATTGCAGGCCCATAATGCTGAATAATTATTACTCACTTAGCAACACGGACATTGCGCGATAAATGTAAAATCGATTAATGAATAATCAGTTGTAACGTATCGCCAGAATAGACAAGATGTATTTTAAATAATCAATTTTTATTTACACCCCTTGCCCTGTCATTACACTCGGATTTCCGAGGGTGTGAACGAGCTCATTGACAATTTAGGCCCGCGTAGTCATGAAGGCTACAAATTGTGCACCCTAAGAGAGGTAACAGACATAATTCGTTTAATGCCCCGGAATTGGACGAAATTCATAATCGCGTGTTGAAAAATCTATCGAGAAAGGCAATCGTGCTCTTAATCAAGATCATCAACGCGTGCATACTAAACAACTATTTCCCTAACACCTGGAAAATCGCCAAAGTCGTACCGATCATCAAGAGCGGCAAACCCCCCACTAATCCGGCCAGCTACAGACCGGTCAGCCTACTCAGTGGCCTGGCCAAAATTCTCGAACGAGTGATGCTAAATCGCATCCGCAAACATTACAACAATTGCATAATACCGGAACAGTTCGGATTTCGGCCAGGTCACAGCACAGTACAGCAAACAGCTCGCATCGTGAATGATATCGCGATGAAATTCAACGAAAATAAGATTACAGCGATGCTACTGCTGGACGTGGAGAGAGCGTTTGACCGGGTATGGCTAGACGGACTCCTATACAAACTCCTAAAATCCCATGTCCCACCACACCTAGTATGCATGATCAAATCATTCACAACTCATAGAACATTGAGAGTAGCGGTTGGTAACGTACTCTCAAGTGCAAAATTAATACAATCGGGCGTCCCTCAGGGAAGCGTTTTGGCACCTGTTCTGTTCAACTTTTACATCAACGACATTCCCAGAATGCCAAATACCAACCTGGCACTTTTCGCCGATGACACTGCCGTGTACGCGGACTCCTGGTGTGCACCGGTCGCATCACAAAAAGTGCAAATACATGCGGACTTGATCTGCAAGTATTTTACCAAGTGGAAGATCCGCATTAATGCGGATAAATCGGACACTATTATTTTCCATCGGAAAAATACGCAGATCAAGGTATTTGCCGCGCTGCGCATCCAGGGCGAACGCGTGCCGGTCAAAACATCGGTGAAATACCTGGGAATACATCTAGACTCGAAACTGATCTTTAACAGCCACATAAGTCGAACGGAACAGAAAGCAAGCGGCGTAATACGGGCGCTCTACCCGCTGCTTGCTAAAAACAGCAAACTTTCACCGGCCAATAAGGCCGAACTCTATACAACGGTCATCAGACCGGTAATTACTTACGCAGCTCCCGTCTGGAACTGCGCTTCACGCACACGTAAACAACACCTACAAGTAATCCAGAACAAATGTTGAGGCTCGTGACGGGCAGGAGCAGGTACGAACGTATCCTGGAGCTGCATGGCGAAACCGGCCTGCCAATGCTCGAAGAGTATTGTGCCGCAAGGACGGAAAAATTCTACCAACATCAACTAGGGCAAAATCCGTCAATGAACAACATCAAGGCGGCGCGGCGAGGCTTTCTCCCGTTCCGGCTAAAACACAAACTGCCGCATTCGCACACGCGATTCTTCAATCGATGACTCCGCCCGCGGGGACATCGGCTGGAGGGATGCTGTGCGACACACCAAACAAGGGGGACCAGCTCCTGCAATAACACCGCGAGGAACTATATCTGTCTCTCTCTACTGGTTAGAGAGAGACAGATATAGTCAAAACGCTGCCGCGTCGGCCGGCCGCCGCTGGCGGTCGCCGGTCAGACGGCGGCATCAACTCATGACCGCATACAAACAGGGTTTTAGTTAAATTGCCCTTTCACTGACAACCACCAAATTATCATTATTCATTCTACACACTCATTCCATTCGAGAGCGAACTGCTGCCGCGAACAGACGTATTCCTGCATCCGTCCGTCCGAACTATCTCTCTCATACACATTCGTGTGTTCGAGCACTTCCAAAGCGAATAATAGCGTTAAATCGCTTTTCACCGCGTCCATCATGGAGATGGACGTGGCTGACCCCAATATTGACATCTATGCGGACCTAAAAAGTCCCATTGACCCAGCCGTCCATGAGGCTGAAATCTCGAAACGCGACACCGAGCTCGCATATTACAAGGAGCATTACCATTCGCTCCAAAAAGACATTGCATTATTAATGCACGAGATTACCGCTCTCAAAGAGCAGATCGAAACCGACAAGACCGCGTCGAAGCCCTGTGCTTCCGTCGCAAAACCCCCGAACTCGACAGTTTCGAAGCCAAGTGCTTCCGTAAACAATACTAACAATAACTCCTAAGTACGCCCAGAAAAAAGACCGCTCTCAGGAGCCCAAGCGCCAAGCTTCCCCCAACCACTCGAGTAATGAGCTGAGCCAGGCCGGCAAAAAGCCGGCTCCCTCCGCCGGCAACACGCAGGCAAAGAACTCCTCCGGCAAAAAACCTGCCGTACAAACTCCCGCTCCGCCGAGAGCCGCCGCTAAACCTGCGCCGGCCCCCTCAGCGTCTAGCTCGTCCGCTGCTAGCATTCCCGCCAGCAACCCGACCGTTGATGCTCCTCAGCAACAACAACCTCAGGCGCCCGCCGTAAAACGGCCGCCACATATCGTTATGCGTTCCAAATCTAATTGGTCCGCTATTTCCAAACACTTAGCTGCGATTGGTGTGTGCATTTTCAGAGCACAACTCATACCTCTAGGTGGAAACACCTACGGATTTCCGCAAAGTCACCGCGTTCTTTGACGCGGAAAAAATCGAGTACCACACTTTCCCCACTGAGGAGGAGAAAACGCTCAAGGTAGTCATGCGCAACATTCCCGTTGACATGTCACTCGAAGAACTTCGCGAAATTCTAATCGCGCACAATATCCCGGTGCTTGAACTGCACCGCATGTCCGGCCGCAATGGAAAAATATTCGAGATGGTGTACGTAAACGTACAAAAGTCCGATGCGGGCAAGGAAATTTTCAATATTACCCGCATTAACACGCTAACAGTTAGGGTCGAGCCCAAACTAAAATCCAAAGGCATTAATCAATGCCACCGCTGCCAAAAGCTGGGCCATGCTCAGCGCTTCTGTCGAGCAAAGTTTGTCTGCGTTAAATGCGCAGGCAATCACCATACCTCAGAGTGCACCATCACTCTAGAAACTACACCACGATGCGGTAATTGCGAAGGCGAGCACCCGGCCAGCTATCGTGGCTGCCCCATGTTCGCCAACTCTAGGCGTAACAAGCCCACCCAGGCCTCTCAGGGGACCTCAAAGGCTTCCAATGCCAATCGACGACCTGGCGTTTCCTACGCACAGTTCACTTCTTCTGATGCCGACTTCCCAGCTCTGCCGGGTACAACATCATCTCCCCGTCCTCGTTCCCCAGAGGAACAAAAAGAACTTCTCAAAAAGCTCCTGGCAACGGTGCACAGGGTCGGAGCCTCTAGCCCGATTAGAGAGATTAAAACCACTAACTGGCCTAATTACAAGATGAAGGTGGAAAATTCTATCGTTCCTCTTCCTGTCATAAATACGACGATTGACCTGGAAGCAGCTGTCTCTAGGCTCTCTACGGTCATCCTCAAGGCTCATAAAGAGTCCACAGCTAGCAGGACATCCTCTCAGGTTGATCCTCTCCACATTCCCCCCTGAGCTCAAGGCTCTCATCCGGGACAGAAAACTCGCTCGCCGCAGATGGCAAAACACTCGAGACCCATCCTTCCGTACGGAAGCAAACCAACTCGCTCGCCTGGTGAGAGACCAATTACGCGACCTGCGTAATATGCGTTGGGAAAAGCGACTTGAGTCGTTCAATGAGCACCCACATTCTGTGTGGGGATTTTTCAAAAGGCTCAAGAGAGGTAAACCTTGTAACCGTGCGTTACATGGCGAGAGAGGACTCGCCTACTCCGATGCGGAAAAAGCAGAAGCTTTCGCCGACTCCCTGGAGCGGCAATTCACGCTAAACCCTGGCGACGACGATGACTTCTTCGACGAAGTCAAAAGATCCGTCCGATCCTATATTTTTAACTCAGACCGGGCGTGGAACTGTGAACCAGCCACCCCGGAAGAACTCGACGGTCTGATAAAACGGCCCAAAAATCGGAAAGCCCCCGGATTTGACGGAATTTCCACCTTAATGGTGAAAAACCTCGGCCAAAAGGGTAGAACTGCTCTCCTCGACATCATTAATGCCTCGATGCGATTGGGTGTTTTTCCATCAGCATGGAAGCTGGCCTCTGTGGTCAGCATTCTCAAGGTGGGAAAATCACCAACCTTTCCCCAAAATTATCGCCCAATCAGTCTGCTTAGTGCCCTAGGCAAACTCCTCGAAAAGGTCCTGCTAGCTCGTCTTTCGGTCTTCACTGAAGACCACAAGATTATCCCAGATTCACAGGTCGGCTTCAGAGCGGGCCTGTCTACTAACCATCAGCTACTAAGGGTGACCGAATACATCACTGAGGGCTTTGCCATCAGAAGAGACACTGCTGCAGTATTCCTTGACGTCTCTAAGGCGTTCGACAGAGTTTGGCACGACGGCCTTATCTACAAAATGATAGGGCTGGAGTACCCCGAATACCTAATTAGGACATTGTACGACTTCCTTCGTAACAGGAAGTTCGGTACCAAGGTGAACAACTCATTCTCCACCCAGCGTTCGATATTAGCAGGTGTACCTCAGGGCTCTGCCCTTTCCCCGTCCCTGTATAATATCTATACTAGCGACATACCGAATCTGGCTCCGGTCATGATCGCTCAGTATGCTGACGACACTGCCCTTCTGTACAGAGGGCGCTCTACCGCACACTTGGAGACCACTCTCCAGAAAGCCCTAGACTCCTACGAGGAATGGGCCGACAAGTGGCGGCTCGCGATAAACGCTGATAAAAGTGTCTCTGTACACTTCAGCAAAAATAAACATCGAGTTATTGACTCCCCAGAATTCTCCTTTGGGGACTCATTAATTCCCATCCGAGACGAGGTTAAATACCTCGGTCTAATCTTCGACCAACACCTAAGATGGTCTAAAACAATTTCTCATGTCCTTCAAAAGGCAAAAGCGACCCTGTCAAAGCTGTGGCCTTTGATAAACAACAAATCAAAACTAGCCCACAAGACCCGGGTTAAATTCTACAAAATGGTCATAAGGCCACAGCTGACTTATGCTGCACCCGTATGGGGCTACTGCAGACCCTCTCAGATCGCGAGACTACAACGTCATCAAAACGTTGCACTACGTAGAGTCCTTAATGCTCCGCCTTACATGCGGAACTCCCAAATTCATAGAGAAACATCCACGCCGAGTGTGATAGAGTTCATCCGAGAGACGGCAGTAGCCTTTTACGATAAACTTGACAATGATCCCCCCTCTGGGATCTCTTTTCCAAAATATGACATCGATGTCAAACATCGAAGGCCCCGAAATGTTCTAATTGATACTCAATTAGTCCAAAATTCCTAAGAGCCACCGTGAACCGATTGGTGACGCTGCTCCCCCTCGAGGAGGGCGTCACTCTGGATGATCGGCAATAGAATAATTCATCTAGCGATTACCTCGCTTAAGTCCCTGACTGGAATAATCCTCTGGAATTGAACCAGTCCCTACGAAAGAGTCGTCACGGAGGAGAGGTTTTAGTCGGTAGGAGTCCGACACTGCCCTACTAAATGGGCGTCCATGATGGATTTCCTCTCCTTGCATAAAAAAAAAAAAAAAAAAAAAACACCAAATTAACCCCAATGTGACAAAAAGCATCAAATGCACCCAACCGAATACGACCCCGCAATTGGTGCATGCGCTAACTGTAAACAACCACCATTACTGATGTAAGCTCGTCAAGGAGCAGGGAATTAGTCTTAAGTTCAATATTGTAAATACTTACCATCTTGTAATTATGTATTATGTACATTGTCGATAATAAATGTTATTACTGGTTATTACTGGCAACGAGCACACTGTGAAGTCATTAAACGTAAGTACGAGGTACCTCCTCTACACGAGAATAACATGGGTGCGTTACTACAATAAACGTGAAGTAATACAATGCAGAAACTGCCAGCGCTGGGCTCACGCCCATAAAAATTGCAACGCGCTGCCTCGTTGCGTTAAATGTAGCGGCGGGCATAATTCGTGGCATTGCACGAAGCCGCGCGATACGCCCGCCACATGTGCTAATTGCAAAGGGCCTCGCCCTGCCTGTTACGAAAAATGCCCAGCGCATCTGGAAGAAATTGAGCTAATTAAAAAAACAAAAATTAAAAATACTCCGAAGAAATTCGAACCCGCTCCGCCGCCATCGCGTAACGCCTGGCGGATGAACAGAGAGGAGTTCCCTCCCATCGGCCATCGACCCAACTTGGCTGCCGCAAAAATGACGGATGATGATGTAAAAGACCAAAACCGAACAAATGCGCAACGAAAATATTGGCACACATCTGACACCTATTTCGAAATTAAACAATACATTAAATATATCCAATAAATTAAAGCATCAAATTAATAGACAGCAATTCCCTCTTGTCCGTGCTGAAGCACTGACAATTCATAAGAGCCAAGGGCAAACGTTCACTGAGTTTGTGTGTATTTAAAACAATCTAATCGAATTACTCGCAATATGTTATATGTTGCTTTGAGCCTACTTACAAAATTATCAGGATTATAAATCCTAGGCACGTTTAAAAGTCCTGTGTTAACTAAGGAAGATCCTAGTATGGCCGAACTATCAAAATTAAGAAATAAAAAACAACAAAACTTATTGTTTAATATATTTAAAGAAGAAAATGGCTTTAAACTTATTTATCTAAACATTTGATCTTTGATAATAAAACCCGCGTATATTATATGGTACCTTAAGAGGACATCTTAATAATATTCAGCGAAACATTAACTAAACCTTTCGATCAAATTGACAATCCTAATTTTAATACAGTATTATATGCTTTTGTAAAAGTGGCATTCATATCAAGGACACTAATCGCATGGTTAATACTAAAGAAAATTAATAAATGATTTTCTTAGGAGATTTTAATTTTAACATTATTAATAACAATAAATAATATTATAATTATAATCTCTCAACAAAATTATTTATCAATCTATGTACCACACATTTAAAAATTCAAATAGATGTCATCTTTTTAGCATCTTCAAATATAAAAACTGGTGTTTATGAAACTTATTTTTCAATATCACAAAGCCATCATAAAAGATGATATTTTAACTCGACCAAACAAACACACAGAATTAGAATATTTTAATGTAATTCCATTGTACAGAACATATTTTTTTTAATAATAAAAAATATCAAAAGTTTAACAAGACCGAACTAATATCAAAACCTCAATGTAAAGTAATAGTAATAATAAGAATGTAGAAATTAAATTACTCAAAGATGATATAGAAGGTATTATAATTGATCTTATTATTCTTTCAGTCGAATTATGTCAACGCGCACTAATTATCAACTACAATATCTTCAGTAACAGTCATATATAAGACGTTCATAATACTTCAGATTTGCAAATTTTATTCAGTATACATGGTTCTTCTATTGGGCACTGGATTTGTATTCAATTTGATGACAATGCCACAATTCAGGTATATGATGGTTTAAATTCCAAACGTCTAGAAACAGACCATAAAGTGTATATTTTACATTTCCATTTCTATGGCACAACTAAGAAAATCGTCCACTTCCATAAAACAAAAGAATATATAATTGAAGAAATGAGAAAATATGTTTCTGAAATATTAACGACTAATATATTGCAGTATTTTTGTTATAGTATTTGCTAATACCGTTTGTTTTCAAAATATTCCACCAAACCATACTTGCCACTAATTTAAATGCCATCTAGCAACTGCTACTACAACAGCCAAGACATCCGACTGACATTGTCCTGGTTCTGGTGATGTCGTTCTGTTTTGTTTCGCACTCCTATGAAAAGGACCAAATGGACTACATTTAGGATATTTGTTTCGTTATTTAAATATTCGAGCGCTTGCAGGATGTGCGAGGTGGGATGATGCGAGTAGCACAACTTAGCCAGTGAAAAGTAACGGATGCTTATAAAAGGTGTCCCAACAAGAGCACCGGATTTAAATTTGTACATCGTCGTCCTTATCGGTCACTCGAAAATATAGCCAAGGTCTTGCCAATTGTCTTTTAAAAAAAATTAACCTGTCGAACGGTTTTTTTCTTATAAAATCAATGGCGGCGGCGGCAGCACAGAAATCTTAGTGATTTCGGCAAGTAAACAACATGTATAATCCAAAATCTTTAACACATATAAGTGGGTATAAAATATTATATATTCATAATGTAATGACTATGTCAACATTACTGTTACCAAAATCTGTGGCTAAAACATTAATTGAAAAATTTTGGGAACAGCAAATATTAACTCATTAATACGAAGATATTATAGTAATAAAAAAGTTCAAAGTTTTATCCATTAAAGTGTTATATTTAAGTACTAATGCACTACAAAAATATTGGATATTTTCAATAGGGACGCTCGAACTTTTTTTCAATAGGGACGGTAAACCACGTCATATTGTTTAATGTTCTTTTTTTTCAGTTGGCAAATCATCATGGAGCAGTACACACTTGAACAACGTTTGTAAGTTATTTAAATTTATTATCAAAATTCGCGTTCGGTCACCGCATTACGACCATTTTACAGACGCCATCATTTGCCAATCGAATCAACAATTCGACGTCTAATACAAAAATTTGAATCCACATTTTCGCCAGTGAGACAAAGAAATTTACGAAGTGAAGAAAATATTGCCGCTGTTTAATCACTTACACGACGTTCTCAACATTTGGGCATCTCTGTAACGTCATGGCGATTTTTGCGAAACGATCTTGGCCTACATCCATATAAGGTCAAATTGACGCAAGAACTAAAGCCACTTGGCCATTTGAAGCGTCGCTGATTCGTGAATTGGGCTGAAGAACAACTCTTGAAATTGATGCTGATTTCTATCGAAAAGTCATATTCAGCGATGAGACCCATTTTTTGTTCATTGGATTTGTTAACAAGCAAAATATGCGTTATTGAGCAGGCAGCAATCCACAAGTGCTTTACAACACACCATTACAACCCGAAAAAATCACTGTTTAGTGTGGATTACATGTCGGAAGTGTCATTGGACCATATTTTTTGTTCATGATGATGATCACCACGTTACTGTGAATGGAAATCGCTATCACACCATGATAATTGATTATTTTTGGCACGAATTGGACGGAATAGATCTGGACGATATGTGGTTTCAACAGGACGGTGCCACTAGCCACACAGCAAACCTTACAATCGATGTATTGAAAAGCAAATTCGCTGAACGTGTTATTTCAAGAAATGGACCAGCCGATTAGCCGCCTCGATCATGCGATTTAACGCCTTTATACTATTTTCTTTAAGATAACGCGAAGTCTTTAGCATATATCATCCATACTCTAAGTGTGTATACCCCTATAGGGGTTCCGCAAGAATTTTGAAAAAAATTCAAAACACCTCTCTCTGGTCCACCGTTCTGACGCCGCGTATCAGGATTCACGAGGTGCAGCCGAACTTAGTCGCCTCGTACAATTTTACTATGCCGCCACCACCGATATCTACTTGTAAGCGCGTAGTCGCTTTGATAAAAGCCGCCTCTGGGATTAAAGGCAGAAGTAAGCATCAGAGAAGGAAGATGTGTAAGAACTGTTTCAAGAAAAACAGTGGGCGTAAGTATGCCATGAATAAATCGAAAAAGGTAGATACATACTGAGTAGAAGGAACCACCCATGTGCATCGATTGTTACAACGAACTGCATCAAAATTAAAATTTTAGTTTCTTTATTGTAAAAATATTATTATTTTCTCCTAATGGCGAATATGTTAATAATTTAGCTTAATAGTGTATACATTTATTTTGATAATAAACATGGTTTTGATAAGATTGTTCATTATTTGTTTCCATTCAAAAGGCCGGGACAACACCGTTTATTATCATTGTTTTCCACAAACTGATGGTACAATCTTAGTCTTGGGGGCCGCGTTGGTCATTTCCAATAGGCTAAGCTATGTATGTTCAGTCCAACGGCCCGGTAAACGCAATTAAAACTGTTGATCCCATGGGACCAACTCAGCCTGAAGAAGCAAAACTTGAGTTCGTCCAATGGGACCAACGTGGCCCAAGAGGGCAGTATCAGTGTTGGTCCCATGGGACCCACGTGGCAGCTAACGTGTTAAGGTCCAGTCCAAAACACATTAACGATAAATAAATATTTTTCTCATTGATTTTCTAGAAATTGCTTCTCAATGTTATGCTTGCTAATTATATTTTAATGTTATGATCACTCTCAAAGAAATGGGGTTGATTCAGTCTTGAGAGTCAGTTTAAAGCAGTCAGTCTAAGCAGTTAGTCCTAAGTCGGTCTTAAGAATCAATCCTACGCAGAGAGTTAAAAAAGGTCAGTCAACATTTTATTTTTAAAAATTCATGTAAAAATGACTACAGTTCTCCAATAAATTTAAAGTTACATCAGAATTCTAAACTTTATGTAATCGGACCTAAGTTGGCGTAACTGTGACTTCATCAACGAATCCAAGAAATCAACAAAAAAGGACCTAGTAACGAGCGACACATCACGATATCGGTGAAACCGTTAGAATAACGTCACCAATTTGACGTTGTCGTAGGGTAACGTTACAATACGTAATGATGAATTTCCCATTTCGGAACAACTTACTGTTACGAGCAGTTCTTTTCTAAGCTTACGATCGCAAAGTATCGACTGCGTTCCAGATTAACCGACGTAAACCTGGAAAATCAGTTGCGAGTAGCCACATCATCAATATCAGCTAATATCACACGACTCAGCATCAGTTTCAGCCATCACATTAGGATTAGGATGAGTTAATTTTGTTTAAAAATGGATATATTTTATGTTTGTTTGTTTTTCAATTTGTTTATTTCTGTGGCTTGGAGCTAAAAAGGCCAATGTCAATATTTTGCCGTTTTGATTTAAGCAATACATTAGACTTCTTTTCTTATGGTCTTTAAGATGGTAAAACAGCCAATGTCAAATCTCAACCAATAGCAGATCTATAAATTTAATTTTGGCCAATGTCGCTATGAATTCATCAACATCAGTTTATGCTAAAAGGGCCAGTGTCTACTTTGGCCCTTTTTGTTGTAACTATTGATATTATTTTATTTAACATAAATGGGTCAATGTCAACATTGGCCTCTTTAACTTTAACCTTCATAGCAGCAGTAGCCATCATAAACGTTACATGGTTGCAGCTGCATCGCAATTCTAGTTTTAAAGTGTTTGTGAAACAAACAAATGTCACCTAAAAAAAAAAAAATTTTTTAATCGTGAATATATGCAACAAAGGCCAACGTCATTTTTTTTTTCAAAGTAAAGACCAGTGCCCCCACCCCACCAAAACGATCCGAACATAATTAAATTCAAATGACCAATTAATATTACCGATAATGATATCACATAAATAAAAACCAATTCAGAATCCAATCGGTGGTGAAAGCGATTAAGGTATTTCTCGTGCAAACGCGTTTATCGATTCGAAATATCGAAAAAAAATAACTCCATGCTATTTGTTTCGATATATTGATAAATCGATATAATATAATATATTTGTTTCGATATATCGAAATGCACAATAAAATTAATTCTTCAATTGATTGCCGCGCCCTCTACAAATAAACGGAACAATTATGATTAAACTGAAATAAGAACCTATACCTACTTTAAATATAAAAGATATCGTTTGAAATACAATATTGTTTAATATTTCTTAATTTTTTCGTGTCATTTAGAAAGATATATTGATATTTTTAAAACGATATACATATAAATGGTATCATATAAATCATCACCTCACGCTGAATGCAGTCAAATGTATGTGTCCTACCGCCAATCTTTTACTGTTGGAGATGTTCATCAACAACTTATGAAACAACAAGAGGAAGAAGTTGTTCAAAACAGAGAATACTTAGCCAAAGTTATTGATATAGTACTGACCCTTGTTCGGCAGGGCTGAGTCGCCCCGAGTGCCACGGAGCGTAAGTACGTGTTAAAAAAACGAAGCCGCGCACATCGCACCGCCAGACGCTCGCACTCTGTTCGTACCCTAAGAGGTCACCGAGAGGACTCATCTTCTAAAAATAGAGGCAACTTCTTGGAAATTGCCCAATTATTTTCTAAATATGATGACACATTTTCACTCCATTTCGAAAAACACTACAATTATTGCAGCCCAGATATACAGAATGAAATAATTAAAGTGATAGCAAACCTTACTCTGGAGGAGATTGTGAAAGAAGCTAAAGCATGTTTTTTTTTTCTTTGAGTGTGGATGAGGCCAGATGTTTTAAAGAGGAACAATTATCAATGACTGTAAGATATGTGAACGGTCTGGATATTGTCGAAAGATTTATAGGTTTCGTTAATTGTTCCACATCCAGAGATACGCAAGGACTGGCTACACTCATTTTGGACACTTTGAATAAACACCATTTGGATGATGTTCCAATTCTTGCGCAGTCTTATGATGGCGCCAGCGTCATGTCTGGTCAAAATCAAGGCCTTCGGGCCATTATAAAACCAACTCATCCTCACGCAATTTATATTCATTGCTTAGCGCATTAACTTAATCTGGTGGCTGTTGATTCGTGCGCAAATATTTCACTAGCAAAAACGTTTTTCAACGGCCTCGAAGCTTTGTATATCCACTTTTCACAACCTGGCCATCATGCGAGCCTAAACAAATTACAAGGCACTCTCGGAATTACTAATCGTGAAATGGGAAGTCTAAGTACTACCAGATGGAGTTGTCGCTACGAAAACTGCAAAGCAGTACTGACAAATTATGAGGCAATTAAATTAACTTTAGAAAAAGAGATCACTGAGAACCGTGACAAGCACACAGTAGAAGCACTGGGATTACTTACGATTATAACGAAACCAGAGTTTGTCGTCTCCTTACACATATTTCACTCAGTTCTCGCTATAGTAAATGTTCTGAGTAAATTTTTCCAGACACAAAATGCAACTCTTGGTCAGGCTAGTGATCTCATAACAAGTACTATAGGTACTTTCGAAACATGTAGGAATCAATTTAAAATTTGGACAGATATCGAGCAGATTGCTAAAAAGCAAGAGATTTCACTAGAACCTGAACCTCTTAGAGTGTCAAAACGGAGACGTCAAGAAAAGGACTTTTATACTGAGTCAACTGTGGGCAAAAGCAAGACATTAGATTTGCCGGCTGATACACAACCAGAAGACTACTGGAAGATCAACATTTACTACCCTGTATTTGATAATATCATTGTTAATCTAAAACGCCGATTTGAAAATTTACCGTTAGCTCGTGCAGTTGACGCATTTTTGAAATTGGATATGAAAAACGGAGAGGATTTCATAAACAGTTATAAAAAACTCTTAATAATTGATACTTCAGCCTTAGAAGCTGAAGCGATAGTCTGTGAATATTGCTTTGACTTAAAAATGACGAAATTAATGCTGATAATTTGAGAAAGCATCTTAAGAAAGAGTACTGCCCTAATTTGTATAAACTATTCCAAGCAGCAATAGTACTACCAGTGAGCTCCGCCGGCTGCGAGAGAAGTTTTTCTGCCATGAGGCGAATAAAAACGTGGCTCAGAAGCACAATGCTTCAGGAACGATTTTCTCATATGTCACTGCTTAATGTAGAGAATGAAATGGTTAAAAAATTTCAGCTGAAAAAGTGTTGAGCCGCTTTGCTGAAAAAAAATCGAAAATTAAGACTTATTTAATTGAGAAGAAGAAAAATGAATAAATATTTTAGTGTGTTACGTGATTATTATGTACATTTTATTTAGATAAAAACATGATTGTAAACATAACCAAACCAGTTTTTGTAAAGACGGCCCCTCCTAGAAGCCCACCCCCCCCCCCCCCCCCAGAAAAAAATGCTGGCTACGCCTCTGACAACTATGTCAGTTACAATTAAAATAATGTTTGATAAAAACTTTCTCAAATACGCAATTTTTGACATTGGCCTTTTTAGCTCCAAGCCACAGATTTATAATATATATTTTTTTTGTTGAACAATAGAAACTAAAAAAAAACTATTATTTGTCTGGACCGCGAATGATGTTATAAATTTCCAAATGGCCCTTGGCAGAAAATAGGTTCCCCACCCCTGACCTACATTCACGTCAAGTGATATCAAACCCGACTTTAAGTAACTTCTTTAAATATACATTTTTATTACTGAGGTAGTTTATGTATATTTTAAAATAAATAAATATTAACCTTATCTTCAAGGACATATACATAACAATAAGAACTTTTCATGGAGAATCAATTCACTGATTTTAAATATAATCGCATACTCTTTCTATTCATAATATAAATATAAGTACGAAATAGGTTATATGGATGTTTTTTAAGGAAGATCAACTTTAAACCAAAATGGCAAAGCGTATACAACTACACATTTGACGTTTGTGTAGAGTCATCTTTAAACCAAGTTAGCAAAGCGCAAATTCTCCCTTATATTTGTTCAATATTAATACTAACAAGTGATTGCGACTTGTAACGTTCTTTTCACGACGAATGTACAACACAAAGTGGAATGGAATGGCGTCTGCAAACGATTGCAAACTGTCTATTTTGCCGTTATCGATCTAGAATAGTTGGAGGGAGAAAGTCAGGTTCACAAACGGAATTAAATAGATTATAAAGTTTAAATTACATTTCAAAAATATCTAAATTGTTATTAACAATGCTACATAATTTATTACTTTATAGTTTAATATTGTTTAGACAATAATTAATGATTTTATTGTATTAGACGGATAATACAATATTTTAATTTTCTTATTTTTTTCCTATTGTAAATCAAACTTCTCCTAAATAGAAAGAGGAAAGGTTATTGAATGTATTTTCTATGGTTAATGAATTAATCAGAAATCTTAAAAATATTTCAATCAATGTTATTTACGTTCAATTAGAACTAATTGTTTTGAGCTTTCTGCACCATAGTTTTAACATAATTAAAACGTAAAAACCACAAAAATCAACTACATTTTAATAATGTAAAAACTGCAGAACAGAAATCTCACAACATTTAGTTCTAATTATTATTTTCATAATACTGCACCTGTAAATCAATATTTTATTTACATTTCAATCAATGGGTTTTCACTAAGGTAAATAACTATTTCTATTCATATTTTATCTAGGGTCAACTCACGTGCTGTTATAAACATAACCTCAAAACTTGCGAATTTGAACTTAATGCCTCCAAATTAATATGGCAATAATAAAGGTATTCAAATTAAACCTAAATGGTATTATATTTACAATAATTAATTATATATACAATAATCTTTATTTCGACAAAACATAATTCATAGAAACAATAAATATGGATACAATACAAATAGATGATGTTAGTCCATCTGGGCTATAGACATGCGGTCTTTTTGCCCTGTCTTGAATTTAAGGTGAGGAAAAGAAAGTATCTTTGCTAGCTAGCTTAACTGTCCTGATGATTCGCACAAATGACTACATGAATTGTGACGGGAGGATGTCAAAAGGTATTAAGTTACCCGAAAAGTTTAAGATCGCAGCAAACAATAAAAAATTAAAAAAAGGTAGTAACAATAATTCAGATATAGTTCTAGTTACAATTTAACATAATACCAAAATTTTGAAAATTCGAGATTAATGTAATGTATATTGTACTAAGTGTAGTACATCTAGTAAAATATTCTCCATAAAATTGTTAGTCTTGTGCCAAAATTTCTTAAATTCATATTATATTTAATGAGACGTATATAAATGTATCTTGTATCTGTTTCTCATTTGTCACATGGTGAAACATTATGTTAAACATTTTAATAAAATAGTTATTGTAACATTTGATCATACAGTCTTGGGTAATGTCATTTTTACAATTAATTTTTAGAATATTATTGGTATTAACAATTATAATCACAGTATTTATTGGTAATAGAAAAACTGCTGAAAAACTATTAATGCAACCCAGAACCTGACTATTATGAATTATTTAGCAGGATACTATAGATATACTAGGATCATTTAGAAATAATTAGTTTTTGATTATAACTTGAAAATAAATACTGAATCCATTTGTTTATTTAAATAACCAGCCATTTGATTAATCAATTATTTAAAATTATGTGAAAAAAACTATTTTAATGATTGAACACTCATGCATGATTTATATGTTGTTAATTGCTGGAAATCCCCTGTTCAACATGCTGTCCCTTAACTTCTTAGGCACGGCTGAATTTTTCACGGAGCTATATCGCTGTACGGCAGATTTCAACGCGAATTACGTGTAATTGATACGGCACTGCAATGTTTGACGGATAATGCAGTTTTTTTTCTTCTTTTTTTTGACTTAGGCTATTATAGCCATTCAGTCATGAACGGATAATGCTTTTCTTTAAACAAGTACATTGGAATGAAGTATTTGATGATTAAATTATAATTTTATAATGGCATCCGCAAAAGCCACTAGAGTGGGGCGTCATATAGGAAGATGACATCCTGAAAGCTACTATAGTGGTGCGTCATACAGAAAGATTACATCTGCGAAAGCCACTATAGTGGCGCATAGTGCCGAAAAGGTTAAAGCAATAATTTATCAATCTACTAATAATTAAATGCAGTTATATTCCTTAACTCAGTTATCTATTTATAATGAACACACAGTATTTGAAATGTACATGTAGTGTTAAAATAAAACATGAAACAAATATGGTCAATAAAATGATAGCTAATCAGTATTTATACAACTACTTGATTATTATAATTTATTTTCATAGTAATGCATCTCTATTATTTACACTCATTAATGTTCACAATATTTTAAAGTGTAGTTTGTGCATTTGGTAAAAATGATGCACTTCTTACTAGAACTAAATTGAAAAATTTTACATTACAAGTGGAAAAAACAGTTAATAACAGTATATTCTGAATATTTATCTGTGGTCATTATAAATCATAAAGACAAATAATTTTAATAATTAAATCATTACTATTATTTGGCTTTAGAATGATAGGAGCAATATTATAATTTTTTTAATTTTAGTCGAAGCAACATTTAAAAAAAGAAAAAAAAATGAATAACGGACAGCATTAAAATGGATTTACCAAAAAAGAAAAAAAGAAGAATAAATTAAGGTGAATACTTACATTGGATTTAAAGATGAACAAGAGGTAACAGTGATGCTCAAACTGGTGAAAAACAGCCTGATGCTGAATGTGGATGAACATATAAAAGCCTTGGAAAGATTGAAGGAAACTGACCTGGAATTTTACCAATATTTATAAGATAATGAAAATAGTTGCTGAATTTTAACTTGTCAGATGATGAAGCAAGTAACCAGTGATAGAACAAATTACGCAATTGTCGACTTTGTAATTAATAATTAATAATGTGCAATTTATATTAGGAAATAGTATGTAATGGAATGCATGAGTTTGCTGATTGGGAAATAGAATGTGTGTGATTCCGAAATTGCTGTGATATCAATATTACGGTAGTATAAATGCGTGAACGATTCTGTTTTATGTTAAGTTAGTCTTAAGTAGTCTTGAACCGATGTTCAGGGCATCAATATACCAGATTAGTGAATCATGATGAGCCCTCCTCCATAAGCATCACTTCACACCAGGATAATGATGAAGTTTAGGTTCATAAGCCAACCGGCAAAGTGGAGGTTAATATATTATTTATTAATGTATTAATAATAAATATTATACCTATTCCTGAAAATAGTAGTTATTTATATACTAAATTAGTAAACTGGTTATTGATGATTTGTAATTATTAGCAAGTTAGTAATTAGTGGCATTTTTGCCAACTGGATAGAATAGAACGTAAGAAATTGGAAATATAACATTATAAGTCAAATTTCGAAGCAGTTTTAACTGAACATCTAGATTTTTAAGTTTTATACTATAGACTAAATCATAGATTATTTACACCAATTTTAATTTGTCTAGATATTTAGATTTTAAGCTTTTAATAGACTATTACTAAGATTATTGTAATTCAATTATATGTTAGATTTAAAGTTCTACAATTTTAGACTAGATCTCAAATAGTTCTTAGCCCTTATATATTTATTTAAATATAGGGCTTTTTCTCAGGGTACAAATCAAATTTAGATGACTCACCCATGAACGTACGTTCTTTTTGGAAATAAATAAATTGAAATTACTTTTTTTACTTCATACTCTAATATTTGAAACTTATATAACGAGTATGGGTTATACTGAGGCAATAAGAAATTGATTTCTTTTTTTCTTCATAAGCTTAGCCAAATATTTTTATAATTAAATAGACACTTTAAAAAGCAATTCCTTCATTGTTTTGCAGACATTGTAGATCAATGTTTAAACATAGTATTTTTTGTATCCCTTACATATTATAAATGAATGAAATATTGCTTTTGCAATTATACAGTATTCTTAAAATATATTACTTACATTTCTTTTAAAAATAGAATTTGACTGATTTGTATTTTAGAGTGAAAATTACAATTAAAAGTTACCTAACTTTTGTCTATGACTATACTCATCCAATGCTCTTTTAAAATCCAATAATACAGTTAAAATGTAAAATGGTTTTTACTAGCTAGAAATTTTTATATTGATTTTGATATCTAATTTCAGTGTCTCGATTCCATCAGTATTTAAAATCAATTTTATAACAAAGCTGATGAGATCAAGAGATTGAAACACATGTCTGCAGATAATTATAAACTTGACTCTTATATAAATATATTCAAACTAGTGTTGCTTTGATAGCTGTGCTATTTGTAACAACAAGAAGAAGAATTTTGCAATTGAATGCCTTAACCAGATTGTTTATCATTTACTATATTTATTGTTACAATTAAATAATAGTATAAAAATGCTAGAATGGCAGATTTTAGTATAACTTTCAGTCTATTAAAAATATATGGATTAATCTATTTAAATATGACAGATTTTTTCATTACTTACATTCTGTAGACTTCAGTTTTGGGGGATTTGATTCTTCCTTGATTTATTTGCAAGTTGTTTTTAGATAGTAAAATGAACAATATTCTAATTCATTTTACTTCACCTTAAGAAATTAAATGATATTTAACCATTTGGCTATGTGCTTCATATTATATACATTACCTGTGTAATGCCAAGCTTGTGAATGTAAATAATCTTCCAGGTATTCATTTAATGCTTCACTTGCATGTTGTAATGAACTCTCTTGATTTAAATGTATGTATTTCACAAATCAGTTTTTCTGTCCGGCAAATTGGCAAATTATTAACACTTGAAATTATGGAGAAATTTATTAGCAGTGACCTACAACAAACTACTGCTCAAACCATGAACACTAGTTTTATATATTTTTATTATTCTAGGTAATTACTAATTATATATATTTGTTTCTGCAACTATATTTCAGATAATGATAAATGAATTTAAAGATACCACTATTGATACAGTTTGCAGCCAATTATCAGAATATCTTTCTATACTACCACAATTAATAGCTCTGTTTTTGAAATTGTAGGTAAGTATTTAAAATTATATTCTTCTGTTGCTTAAAGAGGAATGATTAGTAATATTTATTAATAATATATGGACTAAATTTAAAAAAAACATGCAATGACCCTAAAAAATCACTTTAAAAACCATTTGTATTACATGCAATAAAAACAACAAATAATTGTATAAATAAAAGCACTTTGTAACTTTGTTTGTATAACACTATTTATTTTCTGTTTACTATAGTTTTGGCATCTCAACGTGCCATTATTAAAACATACAATTGTATGTACAAACAAAGTTACAAAGTGTTTTTATTTATACTTAAACACGTATAATGAAGTAAAAGCCGCGAAAATTAATAACAACAGGCAGAAAGACCTCTGGTCGATAGCCTTTTGACGAACTAACTCACTAACACATCATCCATTATTCATTATTTAAATGTAAATATGTATAGTTTGTCAATAAAAATGTGTATTATTATTAATAACAAATAATTGTATACATATAACTATGAAAATGGGTAATAAAGTTAATTGAGTAAATAATTAACTTTTCCTAACAAATTTTCTTTATTTTGAGATTTATTATTAGTGTAAATATTATATCAGATAAAGAGAGAGAGATCATTTTTTATGACACTGCCCTACTGTTGTTATTTTGGTATTTGTATTTTAAGTTTTAATAATTTCATTTTAAAACTTATCACTAATATTATGATACATTTCAAAAAAATAAAAATCATAATATCATTTTTATTACACGATATGTATGTATGTATGTATGTGGTTTAAAAATAAGTATACTAAACTTATAATTAAAACTAACTAAAATTATTCTTCCTAATAATAACTATTATAAATATTTATTTATTACATGTTCTAATGATACAGAAAATATTAATGTTCACAAATCAATGATTACATATTCTCAACAAATCACATTAATACATTATCATGTAAGTGTACTAGGTAGTTCAAAGTCTATTTATATGTGTTAAATTATCATTATGAGACTATAATAATTTAACATTATACATTTTTACAATTAATTATTTTAGAGCATTCACAAAAAAATGCAACGCAGCCAACTATCAACAAAAATTGAATCAATTAAATATTTGATGGTAGAGGCGTTTACTTCGTGGTACAATTAGAAATAAGAGCGCTCCACAGATGATGTGAAATAAATATTTGAAAAAAATGTTTTTTAAATGTCAAATCTTACAGTTCAGTCTTTGATGAGCTTAGAAGAATTTTATAGAATAAATTTTATTCAATTTAATAATAAAAAATATTATATCGTTAATTAATGCTAATACATACACATGTATTATTTGTAGTTGTATATGCTATGCTATTTTGTTCTAAAGTTGACCCGCTTTGTGTAAATTTACATACCAGATATAAATATAGATACATTTCCTAATATTTAAACAAAAATATAATTTAACGCTAGTTCGCCGCAATTATCTTCAATAGATATCAACTATTCTGCATGTACATTCGGTTGCCTATGTTACAATGTTATTAACCATAATAAATGCTTGAAAATTTATTTGTTGTAAACTAATTTTATTTGGTGAATCAATTTTACCATTATAGACAGCCTCAAGTTAGCATTGCATAAATTCTTGAGTTAAAAAGTATTATTATATAATATCTATTTTATTGTATAGCAAAGTGCTAAATAAAGATTATTATTATTATTAAACAGAACTCACCACTGGAAATTATACAATTACTTTAACAATCGGGATTATTAACTAAATCCTGAAAATTATAATTTGATACGTTCGTTTAGGTTTCGTTAAAAGAGCATGAAAACTTTTGATTGATAAAAAAGTTATTAAAATCTTATTAATTCCTAAGTTTTGGTTAGTTGAGTTCTGTTGGGTTTGAATGTTTTTTTTGTTGTAAAAAAATATTTATTTATTTCAAAATTAGCAACCGTGCAGTCATCGTTTAAGGGGCTAAATTTTACCGAACTAGTTTATATACACAATTTTACCTACGGGTAAATTCTAAATTCAAAATGTTGCAATACGACCATTATAAGATTTGTTTTTAAACATTATCGTAAAACTAAATTATAATATAATAATTAATTATTTAATTTTAACGAATGTTTTTATTCGTACTGAAAATTTAAGACCAGTGTAAATAAGGCTTTTCTCCCTCTCTTTTATTAGCGACAAGCACGCCATTCATTGCAGGCGCCATTTTATCTTGATCATTCGACGTAATAGCAATGTTAAGCAACGTTAATGTGTTATTAAAAGAAATTCAACTTATTAAGTGATCACAAAAATAAAGGGGGAGTTTACGCTTTATCATTTTGGCTCAAAGTTGAAGCTACACAACAGTAAAGTTTTATTTGTAGTTGTATGCGCTTTGCCACTTTGGTTCAAAGTTGACCCTCCTTATTGTAATTATGACAACAATTATTTTGCGAAATAACGAACTTTGGGCTAAACACAAGTAACTACTAATTAACCACCAATTGTGTATAAAAACGAATTATTGTTGATTAGTTATGGGTCTGAAATCAATTAAGTCAGAAAAATCCGTCGATGAAAAAATAATCGTTACTACATTAACACGATTCAACGATGTCAACGTCATTCAATAATCAATAATATAATGAACATAAGTAAAATTGTTCTCTAATGTTATAGTTATTATTATATATAACAATACCCCATATGGGGAAAGTAAAAATATTTCAGTTCAATCTAACCTAAAAAATGTGATTGTACATAAACAAGTGTTCATTTATAACTACTAAGTTATTAAGCAGTTAAACTGATACTGTTTAATTAAACAGCACATAATAATACCTGGATACATGTTTTTATTAGATAATGAAACATATTGAATTAGAAAATTAAAAAAAAAAACCTCTGCGGGTTTTCCCTGTTAATTGCTATTCTAGTTGTTCATGATTGTGATGTTCCCTACTTATTTCTATATGTGTTTATTCCATTTCTCCATTTATTCAAGTAGGTTTCATTGTTGATAAGTGCTGTTTTTAGAGTGGAGTTATTTGTCGGAAGAATCAAAGTCTCTGTTGATTTATTTGTGTCTTATTTTACTGTTGTGACTCCAGAAAGTGTCTTAATTTTGTGCTTGTTTTTATATAAGTAAGAATGATGGCTTGTGTGTGTTTGTGGAATTAAACACGGAGTTTAGACAAACATTATCTATATTCGACTCTCCATGTTTGCTGCTAGTCAGACTTACTGATATGTAATAATGATAAATATTAGTATATTCACAGGTGCTGGGGTATACCAGTGATTACTCTCTTAATAAATGTGCTACAGTTTGTCATATATTAGACTGTAGTGTGAGTTATGACTGTGTGCACTTCTAACAATACAATACGGATGAACATTCGTACGAATATATAAACAGAGCTAGAACAAATGCACAATTAAATGATACAAGATAACATAATATGGAAGCACTTAGTGGCCATTCATAATACAAAAATAAATACACCTGAATAAAAGATGGGTTCGTAATATTACCAACAATATCTGCATTGTGTCATGCATTCTCATGGCGGTTATCATATATAAAATAACTTCCTCCACAGATTATTTTAATTTTGCTAAATGTACATTTCGTTTATAATGTAATTCAATATTGTTTCTTAAACCATGCCAAAAATAAGTTCTTGAAATATTATCAAAAGTTCTTTTTATGCATGTCCTCCAGTTTGAAGAATATGGTAATCATTTGTAATTTATTTGCGATTTGCCTTGTCATCAATTATTATTAATTCATTAATTGTATTATTTGCGCAAATATCTCTCAACATTTTACCTAAGTTTAATGCTGACCCTTACCCTTAATGTACGTTACAATAATGTCATACTCTTCTAGTCTCAGTCTGAATTTTGTTAGTCTACTGGATGAATTCACAATAGTGAATAAATAAACTAAAGGCCAATGGTCAGTAAATATTTCAAATTTTCTACCATAAAGATAAGGTCTAAATTTTGTAACTGCCCATATGATGGCAAGAAGTGCCAATAGTACAGTAATTTTTCTTTCCTGATGACACATTCTTCTAGCATATGCAAATGGTTTATCATCTCCACTTGATAAAACAGCTCCAATTGCATATCCCGATGCATCAGTTTTTAATAATAATGATAATATATTTGTGCACCTACAATTCAGTTTACACCGGTCCTAAATAATACACATATAAATACATATACTGGTACACATATACAGGGTGATTCATTAAGGGTGGCCACTGGCCGTATCTCGGAAACCGTATATCCTAGAATTTGGGGAAAAAAATTCTAATGACATAATCGGCCAAAAGAAGATGCGTTAAAATATTTTTAAATGCGTAGCTTTCCGCTAGGTGGCGCATTTTATCATTTGTTTACAGAAAATGGTCTGTAACTTCTGTCTAGCTTAACCGATTCTCACAAGCTTAGGCTCAATGGAAAGTGTCTTAGAAGTTGATTACAAAAATAAATAACATTAACACATTTAATCTATGCGCTGGCAACTAGAGGGCGTTATGTAACACTTAACCCTATTTATGTATTTTTCTCAGAAATTTCAAATGGAATGACATAACTCGAAGCAGCTTACAAAAAAGAAAATGAAATTACATATTGTTTCGTCGAAACCGCAAACTGATATCTCTTGTCATTCCAAAGATATTTAGATTTTTTAAATTTTCGTTGTTGTTTTTCGTTGTTTTCGAAGTGTTGGTTCACCCTGTAAGTCAGTGCTTTCCAAACTTTTTGTACCTGCGCCCCCCTCTTTGGAAAAAAAATTGTTGTGCCCCCCTTAATTTTTCTAACAATCCAATTTCATAAACACTCATCTGATATTGTAATTTATTTAATGGGCTACAAAATAATATACAATATTATGTATAAAAATACATAAAAAATAATTATCTATTTTAAGAAATAATAATATAATTATAATGTAATAAAAACAAATCTTATAAAAGTACAAAAAAAATAATTCAACATTAATACAACATTATAAAAATTTAATGTGAAGGGTGAGCTTGTTTTTCAGCACAAATTTTTTCAAACCGTGGTATCATTGAAGATATCGCGGTTCTCAGTTCCTTTTCAATCTTTAAGCAAGATCGATACTTTGTCTTTAAGACAGCTACTGCAGAAAACCCAGTTTCACATAAGTAAGATGTTACAAAGGGCAATAAAATTTCTAAAGCTTTATTTGTTAAAGTAGGAAACTCGTCCTTTACTCGTAACCAAAACGTGACAATATTTTCGTGTTGAAACATCTGCTTTAATGTGCTGTCACTAGATAAGTCAATTATCATTTCCTGCTCTGCTGTCGTAAGGCCGAAATCATCATATTTTTCAATCACAAACGGGTTTCTAATCCATTCATATTTGGACATGTCAAGATTTTTAAAGTAAAACGAGAATTGCTCCCTTAAACTGGTCAAGTGTTTATTAATAAGAACTTTACTTTCTTCTATTTCATCTGCAGGACAGGTAATTTTAAAAGTGGGAAACATGTCAAAGTTATTATTTTTCAAACTTATTATCCACAGTTCCAATTTTCTCATAAATGCAGTAACCTTGTCTTTCTGGACAAAAGCATGAATTTGAGGCCCTTGCATTGATTTATTTAAAGTACTGAGTCTTTGAAAAATATCCACTAGATACGCAAGTTTTGCAAGGAATTTCGTGTCATAAAACAAGTTTGCTTCATCTCTATTATTATCAGTAAGGAATATGGCGATCTCTTCTTTTAGCTCAAACACCCTTTGAAGTACTTTTGAACGAGAAAGCCAACGTGCCTCACAATAATATAGAAGTGATGTATATTCTGAACCCATGTCATTACACAATTTTGCGAAAAGCCTTCCTCTTAATGGGCTATTTTTGATAAAATTTACAACTCTTATAATAACTTGAAATACTGTTAGTAAATCTTCACCCATATCTCTTGAAACAAGTGATTGTCTATGAATCATGCAATGCGTCCAAATTGCCCGAGGAGCCACCTTTCGAACTAGTGCCTGTAGACCAGCGTTTTTTCCTGCCATAGATGGAGCTCCATCTGTGCATAGACCAACACAGTTCTCCCACAGAATGTTATATTCATTGAAAAATTTATCAATCATATTAAAAACTTCACTTCCTGTAGTATTGCCTTCAATAGGTTTACAGAATAACATGTCTTCTCTAACATCAGTTTCCACAACATATCTTACATATGTAATCAAGTGTGCATCCTTAAGAACATCTGTAGCCTCATCTACTTGCAACGCGAAAGAAGATAGTTTTACTTTTTCTATTAATTGATCGCAAAGATCTTCAGATATATCGGATATTCGTCTTCCCACCGTATTATCCGCAAGTGGAATGATTTTAAGTTGATCAGCATATGATTCACCTAGCATCGTAGCTACCATGTCAATAGCTGCAGGTAGCACTAAAGTTTCTCCTATTACATGGGGTTTTTTGCATTTAGCAATTCTATAAGAAACCTTATAAGACGCAAGCAATGCTTTTTGTGTAACAGACATGGTCTTTGAAAACATTTCTTTTTGTTTATTTAAATTCTCCAATTTTCTTTGGAAAAATTCTATTGTCTTGCCAACGTGATCTGCATGTACGTTTTCGAGATGCCGTTTTAATTTATTTGGTTTCATGCTGTCTGAGGCCAGAGTATTCAGACACAGCAAACACATTGGCCGTTCCTGGCCATTAATGACTTTACATGTAAATCCAAATGATAAGTACATTGGATCATATTTTCTACATTTAGGTTTACTATTTTGCGAAGATGTTCCGCTATTTTCGTTACCTCTTCCTTTGCCGTCTGCTTCTGCTTCATTCAATTTTCTTTTCAACCCAGTTACGTATTTATCCATCTAAAAGGGTTATTATTTTAAATCAAATAAAAATACTTTATAACAGTTTTGAAATTTACCTCAATATTAATTTAGAAGTGTACCAAAGCGAGTTTGTAGAGTTTGTAGACAATCTGCGTGGAAACGGGCGAGCTTAACCAACGTTTCTTAACGAAATGCCGCGTGTCTGCTCTATAAGTGAGTGACTAAGACTAAATTTTAGTCACCCACTTATTTTGCCTCGCGTAAATGAACGATCGAGTATGTGTACGATTTTATATTTTGGAAGGGGGAACCGACTCGGCGTGTTGTGTGTACGAACTGTATGTATACATACATAATATGCGAGAACACACGAGATGGAAAAAAGTGGGTGACTAAAGTTGACTCACTGAGTGGATTACGTATAACCGTTTTTCTGATTAATTTTTTTGACACCTATTCGACTTTTTTGGTTTGTATTCGAAATTGATATTTTGGAATCAGCTGCGTGCCCCCTCTGCAACAGTCTCGCGCCCCCCTAGGGGGGCGCGCCCCACAGTTTGGAACACACTGCTGTAAGTTGTAAGTGAAAACATACTGGTACAGTTACATTTCAAAAAAATATCAAGTTAAATCGAATGGCACAATATTAATTAACATAATTAATGAAAAAAAAAATTCAAAAAACTAAAATTGATAACTGCACCTATTACTTAGTTATTTTAGATACTCAAAATGTTTCCCATCATTTGCTATGCACAAATTCAGTCTTTCTATAGTGGAATTGACACTGGCCTCAATTTCAGCACCAGAAATCTTTCATATCCTCACGTGTAGTTGGACGTGTTTTAAAAACCAAATCTTTAATTCTACCCCATAAAAAGAAATCTAAAACCGTAAGATCTGATGACCTTGCTGGCCATGGAAAAATACTTCCTCTTCCAATCCATTTATTTGAAAATACAATAACAGTTGAAAAATTATAACAAAGATATTCTTCCCATGTGTAAAAAGCGTTTACAATTAAAAAATCTTTTACCTTTCTTTTATAAATATTGAAAGGTTTATACCTTATTTGTAGTGGTAATTTATTATAAAATTTTGCTCTGTAATAGTTTATTCCGGTTTTCAATTTGGAAAGACGGAGGTATTTTGGGCAAATATTTTCTTTATTACAAAAGGTGGTTACTTTTGACGTTACATTTTTAGCTGTCTTTGATCATAACATTCGTGCATTGTCTTTATAGCATTCCTTGGAGTATCTTCTAACTTTGTGCGCACTGCCTTTCTTTTTTACAAGTGATGTCGAGGATTTACGACGGTGTTCACTTGTTCCTCCACCTTCTTCAGCACAATCAATCAATTTTTTATGATACATTGTGATAGACATCTTTTGGCCTGTTGTTTCTTGGTATATGAAGAAGGAATTTACAAAGGCGGGTTGTGGGATAAAAATAATAAATTAATTAATTTTTCTTTTCTCGTTTTCAGAAAAGTGACAGAATAAAAATAAAAAACCATTGAAATACTATTTTTTTTAAATCGAAAATTAGTATATTTTTTTACATGTTCTTCTAATATTTTTACATTATTTAAACTAAAAATGCTATTGTTTCTACTACGAATCTTGCAATTATTTAACGTTTTCTTAAAATTAAAGGAAGTACTATCTAAACCTAAATCTATTACATTTCTATAAAAGTTTCTTAAATAATTAGTTTTTTGATTTCCTTTTGCAAAAGCGACATCTGCATGAAACATAAAAAATGAATACAAGTAATTTGGATTAGTATCACCATCACTGTATCTCAAACAACTATGGTTATTTTCTAACCAAATAATTTGTTTTTACAATCATTAGAAAGTTGCAAAAAGGGCTTAGACGGTTTAAGGTGAAATATCTAGGTTAGGGCGTTGTCGTCGTCAACATATGCTTAGTATTCGCATATGATGTTGATGTTTTGGGGAAAATTCGGGTAAGTTGAATCCTTGCGGATTTTTGACTCCGCAAGAAATTGCTTATTTTGCTATTATTTTATAACTGTAGATTGGTGTATTTAAGCCCGGTTTTCCAAATTAATATTATTGTTATCTGCCAAAAAATAGGTCTTACCTTTAGCTGCTCTTTGATATGGTTCTGAGTATCAACACTGAACATTACAAGTACCCCACGACCTATTTTACCTCTAATTACAACTCTTTTTAAAGTTTTTACTAACAGCCTTCTTGTTTCACTCACAATTTAATTAAATTCTTCATACGTTTAATTTATTTTTCCTGCATTTTCATATGTATAAACTGGCAACCGTTGTAGTTCACCAGGTTTTCTTTTGTTCAATAATATGACCCTACAATAAATAGTTTCTAATACAATGTTATACCCGGAGATTTCATGAGAATTTTCATTCAGTCGTTTTAGAGACTCTTCTGCATTTAAGATCAAATATTCTTTAAGTAGTTTAAAATCGCTTGCAAGAGGTACAATATTGATTATATTGAATTTTTTCAAGTTCAAGTCATTGTCAGCTTGGTTTGAAATATTAAATCGCCAATGAGGTTAGAAAAGATTTTTTAAAGTTTTTATATCTGCTTCACATTCCGCTGTTTGATGATTCGGATTTTACTATCACGTATAGCGATGTTACAGCACTGTTTGAGAGAAGTACAAATGTTTATTGCGTATGTACAAGATATGAACAATTCATTTTGTTATCATATTTTGCTACAAATTTTGTAGCTTCTACAATTAAATTGTAACAATTCGGTTTTAATGCTTTAAATAAAGTATTCAGAAACGGTTCTTTTTTTTTCAACTCTAACAATATTCTAGATAGTTTCCTCATTTCCCTGCTGGTAACATTGATAAAGTATTTTTCTCCGCGTAGTTTCAAATATCTATCACCAACGGAACATATTAAAAAAAACGTTTTTAGCACGGAGAGAAATTGTGCCTGGTCTCATCCTGGGAAATACTTCATCCTTCAAGCGTTAGACGATTTTTTTAAATATTTTAACTAGTAAATTCTGTCCAAAACCTTGAGAAAATGTAGATAATTGGCCATTTAAGCATTATTTTCTATGTTTGTATAAATATTTGGATTTATAAAACCCAAGGCAGTTCGTACATGGTAAAAATGCTTGTTCAGGTAAGAGAGCTACTTTGACAGGTTTAACATAGTCAACTGAATTTATTATGAAATTTCCCTTCTTTTTCAGTAGAACTTTCTTCTCTCTTTAGTTTATCCTTGGAAAATATGTGTTGTACTTCTGGCTCATTAAGCGAGTTTACCTTAACCCATTAAGTACGAAATTTTTTTATTTTGGAATTTTTATTGAAAACACTAAATATTGACTTAGAAACTCATATAATAGTATAAATATGAAAAAAAAAAGTTTTATTTTAAAAATATCGGCAATTTTCTAGAAAGTCCCAAATGGGGACCGTGGCACATGTCATGTAAAAAAAATATTTTATTACTTATTCTAATAGCATTAAATATATAGATTATATAGTAATTATTTATGCCATATTTCCATACACTCTACATGAAGACCAACATTACATTTTCCGCATTGTTTCCGCACGTTCGTCTTACATCGAGCGCATTTTCGCTGCTTTCCTCCAGATGTTCTTTCTAAATAGTGACCTGCAGGGTCTTTTCTTATTTCTTCGGGAACCCGTTTCACGCTTTGTTTTTGTAAAGAAGGTCTGCCAGCGTTCTTAGGATTGGAAATTGATGTCCGTTGCAAATATACCCTAGCGATTCTTCTTCTAAATTCAAGTAGTGGAATAGCTTCATTGGCATAACAAAATAAAACATAGGCGTTTACAACTGCCATATCTATGACATTAGTAAAAATAGGAAAATACCACTTCTTTGCACGAATTTTTCTTCTATATTTATTTAGATACCAATCCATTTTGTCAACGCCTCCCATAAATTTATTGTAGCTATTCATGCATTGTGGTTGAACTATTTTGACTTGCTTCTTTTCAACTTTAGACCATCTACTTACATTACTTGTCGGTTCTACACCTTGATGATTTGATAATACTCTGACGCATTTATTATCTTTCCATGCTACACAAAATATTTCATTTTGTACATCAAATCTATAGTCTAAACTACCTCGACATTCCTTCTTGAACTCATGGTCAGATTTTACAGGACAGTTGTTCAGACGATTGTATCGAACAGTACCGGTAGCTGCTATATTTTTTTCTTGTAATGTTTTCATTAGCTCAAAACTGGTGAAAAAGTTGTCAAAATATAACATATGATTTGAAGGATTTTCAAGAAGAGTTACATTTTTCATTATAACAGATGCACCAAGTCCTTGAATTTCACAGTCATCGTTTCTTTTTCCTGTGTATAATTCAGTGTGGTAACAATATCCTGTTACTGCACAACACATTGTCCATTGCTTGAAACCAAATCTAATAGGTTTTCCCCTAATAAATTGCTTGAAATAATGATGACCGTAATATCGAACCATTTGCTCGTCAATACTTAATTTTTTGGAAAATACGCCAAATTGCAGATAACGCTCGTTCATTTTCCGTATGAGAGGGCTTATTTTGAAATCGGGGTTTGCTGTCTTGTCCAGCTTAGCGTTGTCATTGAAGTGAAGATTTCTCTTTATTTCTAAATATCTATTTCTAGTGAAACAATTTCGGACTGCTTCAATGCCAAGGTCTTCATCTTCACACCAATACATTTTTTCTTGCGGTAGTGAGTGGTATCCAGTGAGTAGCAAAAAGCCTATAAACTTTCTCAAACAGTCTATTGAAAACATAAAGTCATGTCTATTATTTTGAGTGGCGTACGTGACACTTTCTTTGACTATATAAGTCATAATGTCTTCATCAAATAAAGTTTCAAAAATGTCGACTGGTGATTTTCCTATTAGTGACTGTACTATTTGAGATCTAGCACTTTCAATGGCGTCATCGTTTCCTATTTTCTTTGCAAAGTCAGGTCTTATTTGCTGCCAATCTGAATTTGTTTTCTTTTTTTTCGCATAACATTTTGTCGAACCACTTTTCTTCAGGCGTTTGGTTTCTTGTAGGGGTGTTTCGGTATCATTACTTGACTCTGCATTTATGGAGACTGTACTAAGGGCACTTGAATGAACTTCTAATTTACCAGGAACATCCTTCGGACACTCATCCTCTAAGAGAGTTTCGTCAATATCCTCGACATCCGTCATAATGTCGACGTCATCAGGAGGAAGCTCAACAATGTCAATAGCAGCATCACCTTCGATATCGTCAAAAAACTTTGGATCATTTACAATTTCTTCTATCTCAGCAAACGTTAAAAATTTCCTGGTGCCCATTTTCACAAAATGATTGCATTCCTATAAAAATACATGGTATCAGCCACGATCCCCAAATGGGTATCGTGATAAAAAGCACAGTACAAAAAATTCTGTTGAAAAATAAGAATCTACACGAATATTATTAGCTACTATAAGCTTGAAGTAAGGTACTTATGCACGGCATTTAATCAAAACGTTTAAACAAATAAGGAATATTATGTTGATAATATGAAAATTATATATTGTTCAACTTACAGATAAATTTTCAGTTGATTTAATTCTTACAGCCAAACTAACCACAAAATTCAGACCACGTGCTATTAGATATATTAGCTGATGTATACTAACTGCTATGCATCTGTCAACGGCACCTCATATACCTGTATTGCCAACCTATAGTCATAAAAGTCTCTAATCCCCAAATGGGGATCGTGGAACTTAATGGGTTAATATGAGAGGGGAGAGGCTGCTGAGTTATAAACAATCTCGGTAATATTTTGAAGAAGGCGACCTTCAGGGGTTCAAGTTGAGAGGCGGTAGTAGACGTGAAAAAGACGTGAGGGAATTCGAATATGGGCCTGATGAAGGCTTTATAAGTGCGGAGTTGGATGTTGATGGTATAGTCAGGGAGACTATATTTGAGCGAGGAAAGGAGACATGTCTAGAATAGACTGTTTTTGGATTTAGTTTAAGATTGCTGAGGGATTGAGGTTCTGTTGGTATAGGATGCCGAGGTAAGAGATTTGTTTTTGAGGACGGAGGGGAAAATTGTTGACTGAGAGGGAGAGAGAAGAAGAGGGCGGGAGTTATTTGTGAACATGAGGGTGGTGAAAGATGATGCATTGGGATTTGGAGGAATTAATTGTTAAATGCCACGTGTGGGCCCAGTCAGTAATGAGGTTGACTTCCTGAAGATGAGAGACGGCTATGCTTTGAGGCCCAAAGGGCTGTGTCATCGGAATATGTTTAAATAAGTAAGTGGTTTGGGTGAGGGACGTCGTAGGTGAAGAAAGAGTAGAGAGAGGGAAATAGCACGGACCTTGTGGGACCCCGCAGGTGAGGGAGAGCGGGAAAGAGTTTGCAGAGAGGTAGGAAACTGAATGTGAACGTTTGTGGAGGAAGGATTTGAGTACGCGGATTAGTGGGAGAGGGGTGTTCATGCGATGGAGTTTACAGTGTTGCCAACTGTCTTTTTGTATTATTTTTTAAAAACCGGTCAAACGACTTTTTCATTATAAAATCATCTGCGACGGCGGCGGCAGCACAAAAATCTTAACGATTTCGGCAAGTAAAGAGCATGTAATTCAAAATATAATGGCTATATTAACATTACAATTACCTACATTAGTGGCAAAAATGTTTGTTGAGAAATTTTGGAAACTACAACTATTAACACATAAATTTCAATGGAAATATACCATAGAAATGGTTAATATTTGAAAACCCAATATAGAATAAAAATAAAAAATCACATCCTAGTTTTGGCGTTCCACCATTTCTAATTACGTAGACATCTAAAATGCGAGATTTTAATTTAAATTGAATATTTAATGATATTTTTCCCATAGGCATAAATTGGAATACCCCATATAGACAAAAAATTGCTTATCAGATCTTTCAAGTTTAATTGTACTAATTTTACTGTTGTCTATAATAGTTTATTTTGATTGAAATCAACATTATTATTATTATTAGTTCTTTTTAATTTATTTGTGGACAAATTGAAGCGAGGTGTCTCGTTATTTTACAAATATGACAATGAAAATTACGATACCGACATTTTGTTGTGAAATGATTCCTCCTTTCTGCAGAAGTCGACGGTGATGATGTCTTAGCTGAGTTGAGTATGCGTAAATGGTGCCGGGGTTCCTTTTTGACTGCTGCGCGCTCGAACTCCGTTGCTGTATCTACTGCCGCTTATTTGCTACTCGCCATGTCTTCGAAGTCGATGTACTTTTTTCTTCAAACAACTTCTCCATGATTTTATTGTCGTGAATTACCATTATAAATTTGACCCGTAGACATATTATCAGCTCCAAAATCGCAATTTACTGCTGACCGCCGTACTCGTGCAGCCCATTCTTATATTGACTCAGCATGTTTCTGTTTAAAGTTGTAAAAACACAATTTTATTCAACAGCAGAGACAGACATTGACTCGATTTTCTCTGCAGCTGTAGTACAATGCTCAATTAATCTAAATACTATATTAAACCGCGAATATTTAAACACATATTATATACAATATATAACAATTCTTCTGTCACATTGTTCTGAAAACGCATATTCTACAGCGTCTTCCTTGTTTAAAAAAAATGTGACTCATATTGATAGAGTAAAATTCTGCAAATAAAAAATTTATAGTTTTGAAGCCCAGCGACTTCATTTTGTTTATTGATAATTTAGCAATTAACAATGTAAACAATAATTTCTAACACTAAATTTATATTTCTATACTTTTTATCTGTATAGTAATATATGCAAAAGAACTTACAATTTTTTTTAATAGATAATAATAAAATATCAAGGCCATACACACAGCAAAATCGAAAGCATAATTTATGATGGCAACGTGTTTACATTTGTCAATTTTAGTTAATACAACGAACGACATCTAGTTGTAAAGTCTCAAAAATCATTCTAAATAGATATCTGAAATATATTTATTGTCACTGAAAAATACCGCTGCAGTAAATTTGCCGCTGTTGGCGGAGTTAGGGATGTGGTGCTCGGAGGAGTTAAGAAGTTGGGAGAGGAATATGCGTCCCAATAGTTTGCTCATGGTGTTTAGCAATGAGATGGGGCGGTGGTAGGATGGATTAGAAGGGTCATGCAATCAGCTGTTTTGTGATTTTTCCTTCCACATATCTTACGAACCTGTTGCCTTGTTGGAAATTTTCCCGTCTTGGGCAAGCGCACTTCCGCTGCGTACGTTTTATCGTTCCCTCTCTGTTGAAATTTTGTGGACCGCATCTTCGTCCTCCGTCTTAATCTGAACACGTGAGACGATGCCATCCGCCATAAGTTTTTCATGATCTGCTGCCTCCCGGGACTGGGCCACAACGACGAGTTTCGCCAGGGTTATTTTTTCATAGCTTGCGTCTTCTTCCAGGAGCCTTTCCATGATCCGACCTGGACCCATACCGATTACAAACTTGTCCTTTAGGATTATGTTTAATTCCGTGCCTAATAAACATTTTGACTCTGGCGCTCCATTTAGCTACACTTTCCTGCGAATCTTTCTTCGCGGTATGAAATTTATACCTTGCTGCGTAATACGATTGAACTGGACTAAAATATATTGTTATTTTTTTGGTTATAGTGTCGTAATTCACATTTTGGGGATATATAAATTTTGAAATAATTTGTACGAATCTCACTTAACAAAACTGCACGCTTAATTGCTTTTTCCGTGATATTATTTGCACAGAAAAATTGTTCTAGTCGTTAATTAAGGGGGTATCCCACCTTAAGCGTTCGAAAAATAGGGTATTTTCGGATTTTTTTTAGGCATGAAAACAACTCGCGATCATACAAAGTTTTACATGGTTTTATTCCTCATTTTGTTGCGATCAATTACGATTTTTTTTGGCGCGGATGGCTTGATCCCAGGAGCCGCCGCAAAATGTCGCGCAGGCCTCCTCCAGCCGGATTTTCCCCATCGGTGGGATATCTCACCGCTCGGCAATTGAACCTGGAACAAAAACAAGATAATCCCTCAAAAGTAAATACTGGAGCCGATTTTTGAAAAAGTGATTTTTACGAAAATGGCGGCCATTTGTTACGATTTGGTCATTTTTGAACTATAAAATTTGCCACAAAATCGTGGTTTAAAAATCCAAATTAAAAAAAATCGAGAATCAGCTCCAGTATTTCGATGCAGAATTTAATTCTCGGTAGATTTCGCAAAGATTTATTGAAATGGGTTTAAAAACTGTGAGCGTGTGATATCTAGTGTTGTAAAGTGCGCGCACGTTCGCGAACCGTGCGGTGCGAACGTGCTCGAGAAATGTGCCCGCAAATTTCGCGAGATGTGCGGTCTGATTTCGGATTGCAATAGAACATGTGTGCTCGTCAAAGCGGAATTATGCGTAATCTGTATGTTGCAATAAAATACTGAGTCAAATATTAAAATGATTAATTTAATTAAAACATTTTAGTAGCGTGAAGTTATTAGAGCCGTATATTTATAATAATAAAAACTTACAATGTTATGACATCTTATTATAATTAGTTTTACAAATAATAACTAATATATACACTAATCTTCTTCTTCTTCTATGTCTTCAAAGACGTTTTGTTCCTCGTCACTTATATCTATGTTTTTATTTTTTAAACATTTTCGATTTTGTGCAATGTAAATAAGTTTACCAGCTGTTAAACGATTTCGTTTAGCACTATGCAAAAATGAATAGGTACTAAACGACCTTTCGGTAGCAGCAGAAGAATCTGGTAAACCTAAAATGGCAAGAGCTACATCTTTTAGTGCAGTGGATTTACAAAATCCCGTCCACCATGTAAGACTATCAATACTTTTAGTGGAATTCCAAATAATTTCATTCTCCCAAAACCCTGTTTTTCCCAGAAATTGTCCCATTTCTTTAACAATTTGATCATACTCTCGTCGGGATTTAAATTATCCCCACAAATAGTAGGATCTAGGAGAGAGCTACATAAATGTAGTGGGGTTATGGCCATTTCCTTTCTTCTTTTTATTACATTTATAATTTCACTTTCTTTTGTTGGCAGTAAAAAATCTAATGTATTACTAAGAATGCAGTTATTGATATTATTTTCTATTTCCTTGAAAGCTACTGTAACTCTACCCAGAAAACAACCCTCTCCTTCTAAAATTGTAATCCACTTGATTGGTGATTTCAAAATTTCAACAGTGTTATTAGTGTTTTTCCAAAATAGATTATTTGATGTTAATATTGGTCTTAAATGGTCGGGTAATTTAGAATTAAAATTTTGATCTAATGACATGTCTAATAATATGCGTTTTGCTTGAATCATGGATTCACATGAAAATAAAATTGAACCCCACCTTGTTTTTTGATTTTTTAATGTGGCTTCAATGTTACTGCTTTTTTAATATTATTAAATAAACATAAATTATAATGAGACAAATTAACAAATTTTGTAATATCTTTGCACATTGTCTCAATAGTTTGGAAAGATTTTATTTTCATTATATCCTGAACTAAAAGATGTAGGGTATGCGCAAAACATCCATAAGAATTTACATTTTTGTATTTTTGACTCACTAAATCTCTTGCTTTCCTCATTGTTGCAGCATTATCTGTAACTAATCCAAATTCCTTATTTGGTCCCAATTCTTCGATGACAGATATTATTTCGGATGCCATAAATTCAGTCGTCTGTCTTTGAACTCCAACCGTATATGTTTTAAATAATACTGGAGAAGGTGTTGTGACTACATAATTTACAATTGCTTCATTTCTATAAAATATATTATGGAATGTCATATTCGGCATATTTCAAATTACCTTATATTTTACCATCCATCGCATTGTAGACCAAGATATTGAGCAGTCAATTTTGCATCTACTTCTTTTTTCTATTTATATTGAATTATATATTTTTATTTATTTTTAACTTACACATTTCGGATAAACTAAAATAAAATCAGGATAAATATAATTAGATTAAAAATGTATGACTTACCTCCAGATTGTGAAGAACTTCCACCATAACGAACATGAATTAATGTATTTTTAATTGGCAAAGGACAATTTTCACATTAAATTAAATGCTGTGATAAGCATGTATAATGTTTGGACTATATTTTTGAACAATAATTACACGCGAATTTATTATTATTTTTGGTATAGTGACTCCAAATATCTGGTTTACCAGGAGACATTTTTTTTAAATACAGGCACTCTCTCAATGTGAAACTAAGATAAGACTGATCTAATTTACAGAAAGGAACAGTTTAGCAAGAATTTCTATGTAATTTGATATTTTAAATGCAGATGCCGAATGAGGGCGTACGTTTAAAATTAAGCCGTCAGGGTGTCGCCATTAGGCATATGTGGCATAAAGCCAGTTTAAATCATTCATAAATATCTGGTGTTTGCACAAAAAAAACATTATTTAAATATTATGTTTATTCAAACTGGTTATTTTTACAATAGATTTCAAACTGTGTTAATGCTAATGACAAACATTGTTAACTATATGGCTATAAAAAATTGGTACTTTCATTATGTCATTTTCAAGAATACTTTTTAATCAAAGAGTATGTGTAAAAGAAAGTGAGTATTATACACGTGATAAAGTGAACGAAAGAAATAAAACATTTACGCATCATTCCACGTTGATGAGCACACATGTGCTATTGCAATCCGAGCAGAGCAACCGAAATCAGACCGCATATTTCGGTAAAGTTGCGGGCAGATTTCGGGGTTCTATGCTCTCGCACCGAAGAGAACGGGACAGCACGGTGCGAGCACGGCTAGAGAACCGTGCGCGAGTTTTGGTTGATCGACTATCGATTGACTTTTTAAAAAAAGGTAACTTTTATTTCAGGAGCGTTGAATGAGAAATAATTCATGCGACTAACAGATTTATTACTAACTTTGTTACAATTGTGGGATGTATTTATAACCTAAGAGTTGATGACTCCGGAATTCCACACAGATAGGGAACTGCACGTGTGTGGCCTTGGGAATCCGCCTTAACTCCTCCCTGGCGAAGTTCGAGCATGTAGGTTATCAGGAATGCGAGATTAAATGATGATGTTTTCCATTTTCGGGGTTCCTAGGGTTTTCTTTTTGTTTAGACGTAATTTCATGAAAATTCGGTAGATTAGAAAGGTTAATATTATGGTCACAATTATATATAGGATTATTGTCCAAACGCTAAGTTTATGTGTAATCACCGGCTCACTTATCATTTTATTTAATTCATACTTTTGTAAATCTAGTCCATGTTGAATATAATTAATTTCGCCCAAGTTAATTGCTTCTAGTTTCAATGGTTTGATGTTGAATTGTTTATTTAATTTTTGTTGATATTCGAAATTCAGTTTGGGGAGTTCAGCTGCTTTGAAATTCGTTTTTGTGGTTTGATATGATTTAATTTTTGTTTTTCCAATACTAATTTCACATGATGTGTTTAATTCTAATAAGTACGTTCCTTTTAATAAAATGTTATCTTTATGTTTTTCGCATTTTTTCGTGGCAATTTTTTCGTTTGGAATTACTAATATCCATTTGTTATCTTCTAAATTTTGAATTTTCATAGTTTTGATGTTTGTTAGAATTTGATGACAATTGCTGGTATTTTTGGCGAGGCTTATCATTTTGATTTCGCATGGAGAATTGGTGTTTATTTCCTCATAATTATTGGGTTTGTAACACAAAAATTCTTCAGAGCGGGTTTCTTTACATGGATCGTTGGAATGCAAGTACGAATGCTCGTTAATGAGAAGGTATTTGGATTGAGGAAATATCGTTTTAAATTCATTGTTGGATGGTGTAGGCAAGGGGTAAAGATGGAAATAGTTGTAGGTTTCTGGCTCCACGATTGGGATTTGGATTATAAATACGATTTGATTTCCTTTAATATAACTTTTAATTTTTGAGAGTTTTTCAAACTGCAGTATATTTTCTAATTTTGGTTCAAATGGCAATTTATTGTTGTTGATCTGTTTATTTATTAATTCCAATTCTTCTAGAAGTTCTGTAGGTTCCACTATTGAGTTATGGATAACATTCAATTTTGAAAGGTGATCATGATTTTTCAAATATATTGTGTATTAATTGTAGTGATGTAATTATTTGGGATAATATTGTGTTAAATAGGTAAAATTCATACATATTTGTATTTTCTAAGTTTTTCGTTTTTATAGCTTGTTCCATTTGCAAAATACGATCTTCTAGTTTTGGTTATGTGCTAATTTTTGTGTAGTAGAATTAAAGTTTTCAATTGTCGAATGCAAGATTGAAATTTGATCTTTAATTATGGTTTTTATTTTACCTTCATTTTTTATTACGGTAGATATTGCAGTATCATACTTTTCAGCATCATTGTGATCAAGATTCCCAGTCAGGATTTTGATAATTGATCCTAGACCATCAATTAAACCTCGTTTTGTTCTTTTATTATTAGGATTAATTTGGTTTATTTCTTGAATTATTAAAGTTTCTATATTAGTGATTACATTATATGAGTTATAGAGTTCTCTTTTATGCTCTGGTGAATTTTCTATTGTAGTTTTGAGTCGATGAAATTGTTTTTGGAGCGATTGGAATTCTATAATTATGTTGGTTATATCAAAGGCTTGTATGAATGACCAATAATTTATGACATTTTGGGCGGAGCCTAACTTTAACGGTAACAGTCCTGAGTTGTCGTTTAGGTCATGAATTCTTAATGTTATTGTTTCGAAGTAGAATGAACAGAATCTGTAACAAACGGGGCTTTTAATTCCTTCATATGTATTGTTTCAATTTTATTGTTTGATTTATTTTGTATTTTTACTTTATTATTTTCTAAAATTTCAGTGATTTTATAAGGACCTGTAAATTTGTTTTCCTTTTTATTTCGCCTATTTCTTGTTTTAAATACGGTTTGGCCTATAGTAAATTGGTATTGGTCGGGACCTTTAATATTGCGTTTTTTAATTACCTTCTTTTTTGATTCTTCTAATTTATCTGTCAGATCTTTATATATGTGTTCAATTTTATCTTTATGGTTTGCAACGTAGTCGGAGTAAAATTCGGTATTGATTAGGTTGGAGGGGTCACGGGTATTGGTGTGCCCAAGTGTAAGTTCTAAGGGTGTAAAATTTGTTGATGAATGTATGGAGTTATTGTATGCAATTATTGCATATTTCATTAATATTTCAATGTTACTATTTTTGTGAGTTTGTCTTAAAATTCTTAGGTGTTCAATAAGTGAAGAGTGAAATCGTTCAACGGGTGCATTCGATTCATGATGAAGTGGGGTCGTGAAATGTAATCTAATTTTGTGTAAATTTAAAAGTTCTTTAACAGTTTCGTTTTTGAATTCCGAACCATTGTCCATTGTGATTTTTTCGGGTATTCCGTAATACGAGAAGTAGTTAATTAGTGCGTTACAAATTTGTATTCCAGTTTTACCTTGAATAGGGATGGCTTGTCCTAGTTTTGAAAAGGAATCAATTATAGTTAAAAAGTCTTGTTTATCAAATCTAAATATGTCGATGTGTAAATTTTGGAAAGGTTTACTGGCTGTTTCAGTTAAAACTATTGGGACGTATGGGGGTTTGCGAGAATATTTTGAAGTTTGACATATATTGCAATTATTGATAAAATTTGTTATATCGTTTTTCATAGATGGCCAATAATAATTTCTTTTGAGTTTCTCGAGTGTTTCGTTGATTCCACGATGATTAGATTTTCCTTCGTGTTGGAATTTGATTAGCATTACTCTCTCTTCTTCGTCTTTGATTGAATTTACTAGTTTTGTGCATTTAATTAATTTTAACCCTTTTTCATAAAAATGTTCTAAATAGGTTTCGTTAAAATATGAATACATCGAATCATCATAGAAGTATAAATAAAATGTTTGTCCGTCCGTTGTGTAATTTTTTAGTAATTCGAGAATTAAACTTTTATTTGATGTTGGTATTTTGACATGAAGAATTTTAAGGTGTCCAAAATTCTCTTTAGTAGTTTGTAATTTATTGTGTGGATTTTTAGTTATTAAAATTTGATTGGGTTTATTATTAATAATCTCGTCTAAAATTGAAATTCCTTCATTTAAACTAGTATCGTTACTAACTGAATGAGGAGTGGATTGGAGAGATGGTTGGTGGATGTCTTTTATGTTCGTTGCTGGTTTGATTAAAACGTCTTGTAAAATTTTAACAGGTGGATTTGATTGATTTGTCTGGGGGTCGTCTTGTATTGGGTTTTCTGCTAATTGTCGTACGTATTCTAGTATTTCTTGATTAATTTCACCGGGATTATTGATTGTGCTTTCAGTTTCGAGTGCATTTAAGCTAATTCTAGAAAGAGCATCAGCTATTGTATTCTGTTTTCCTTTTTTAAATATTATTTCGTAATCAAATTCTTCGAGTTTAAGTCTCCAGCGTATTAGTTTACTATTGGGTTCTTTTAAATTAAACAACCAGGTTAATGGTCTATGATCGGTGTAAATTTGGAATTTCCTTCCGAAAATATAGGGTCAAAAATATTTACATGCCCATACTATAGCTAACAATTCTTTTTCTATGGTCGAATATCGTGATTCGCTTTCGTTAAGGGTTCGAGAGGCGTATGCTATTGGTTTGTCATTGGGAATGCATCCTTGGGATAACACTGCCCCGATAGCGAAATTGCTAGCGTCGGTTGTTAATATAAAAGGTTTTTCAAAATCGGGAAATTGCAGAATTGGTGGGTTACTAAGAATTTGTTTACAGTGTTCGAAAGCAGCTATAAATTCTGGGGTATGTGAAACATTGGAATCTTTTTTTAAACATATTGTCATCGGTTTAGTAATTTTAGCGAAGTTTTTTATGAAGCGTCTGTAATAGCCTACAAGTCCGAGAAACGATTTTATTTCTTTTTGCGTCTTAGGTATTGGGAAATTTTTTATAGCGGAAACTTTGTCAGGGTTTGGTTTTACACCGTCCGGGGTTATAATATGTCCTAAATATTGAACTTCTTTGCTCAAAAATTCTGATTTGTCCAATTGTACTTTAAAATTTGATTGTCGAAGTCTTATGAAAATTTGTCTTAATCGCGAAATGTGTTCTTGAAGAGATGTGCTAATAATTACAATGTCATCGAGGTAAACTAAGCAAATTTCATTTTGTAGTCCGCGTAATATATTGTCCATGGTACGTTGAAATGTACTGGGTGCATTTTTTAGTCCGAAGGGCATTCTTCGAAATTCGTAGTGTCCATTTTCTGTCGAAAAGGCCGTTTTTTGAATATCGTCTGGGTTCATTTCTATTTGGTGAAAGCCGTTTGCAAGGTCTAAAGTTGTGAAATATTGGATTTTACCTAGTTTGTCGAGAATGTCAGTGATGTTCGGGAGAGGGTACTTGTCGTCAATTGTACGTTCGTTTAATTTCCTGTAGTCAATAACTAGTCGCCATTTTTTCTTACCTGATGCGTCGAGTTTTTTTGGTACTATCCAGATAGGACTGGACCAAGGTGATGTCGAATCTTGAATAATTTTCTGATCTAGCATTTTTGAAATTTGATTTTTAACTTCAGATTTGTGTATTTCTGGGTATCTGTAGCTTTTAGTATAAATTGGGGTTTCATTTTTTAAATTGATTTTGTGTTGAATTTGATTCGTAAATGTTAATGGGATTTTATCTGAATAAAATATATCTCTAAATTCAAAACATAATTTCCTAATCGCGTCACGTTTTTCTGTGTTGCAATGGTTTAATCGTAAATTTTTTAGGTTTGATTTTAAAATATTATCGTAATTAGTACCGAAAGGCGTTTCATCGGTTTCCATTTTCTCTATGAAATTAACATCACATATGTCTAATTTTTCGATTTCAAAAGGTGCATTTATTTTTATTTTTATTGGGTTTTCTCCTGAATTTGTGATCGTAGTGATTGCAAGGTAATTTTTGACATTTACCAGTGTTTTGGGCATTTCTGTTTTTATACCAAAATTTGTGTAATTTAAAATTCCAATACCATTATCTAACTCTACTGGCAGTTGTATAACCTGTTGTGTGCGAGGTGGAATAATTAGAAAACTTTCATTGAATTGATTTGTTTTATTGGTTAGTTTAGAATTTTCGTAAATTATTGGGATTTCGACACTGGGTGTGGTTAATTTTCTTGTTTGTATGTTTATATTAGCTCCTAATTGATTTAAAAGGTCTACACCGATAAGTCCGTCGTAATTTGGAGAAAAGTCGAATAAGTAAAATTTATGATAGCTATTAGTTTGAAACGGGGTGAAAATTGGAATTATTGCAACTTCATTATGTTCTGTCATTGCGTGTGCGGTTTCAATTTGAAATGATTCATTTGAAATAAAATCTTCATAAAATGTGTGGGCAAGTTGAGGGTTTATTAAACTTCTGGTACTTCCAGTATCTATTAGGAATTTTGCGTTTAGTTCGGGGACATTAATATATGGTAGTTTTGCATGAATGTTATTAATAGTAATTATGTTTGTTTCTGATCCGGGCAAGGTAGGTGAAAATTTTGATCTTCGTTTTCTACGTAACCTTCGTTATTAATATAATTGTACGACTGATTATTTACGTCAAAGTATTGATCATGATTAATATGTTCGTTGTTGTAAAATTCATACTCAGGATCATTAGGATAATAATTATTGGTCGGTTCGAAAAATTGGTCGTTTGGTGTTTCATAATTGTTCTCATATTGATACGAATTAGGATCAAGGTCATTTATTTGGTGGGTAAATAATTCTTCCGCGATAAATGTCGGTTTCGGTCTAAGTGTGGCGTATCCTGATGTTGTGTCCATTGGCTCAGGGGCAAATTTACGTTGAGAATTATTCCTGGTTATTGAACTTAATTTTGGATTAAATGGAAATGTTTTTTGGTTGCCAAATTTATTATTTGAGTTATTCGGGAATTGATTAAAATTCGGTTTGTTAAATTGATTTAACTGAGGTTGGGCATTTATTGCGGGACGCCGAATAAACGTTGCATTTGAAAACGGTTTCTGTTGAAAATTAAACATAGATGGTCTAGCAAAATTTGGTCGTTGAGAAAAATTGGCTTGTTGAGCAAAATTAGGTTGTTGAGAGAAATTCGGTTGTGAATATCTTGGGGGGTAAAAGTTTGGTTTTTGTGCAAAATTGTTCGGTTTGGGTGGATGTCGTGTAAAATTTGGGTTTACAGAAGGTTGTGGTCTATATGTGGGTTGTCGGAAATTCGGATTCTGTCCGTTGTTAATGTATTTGAAATTTTCTTCTTCCGTTACGTATGCTAATGCTTGTTCGATCGAGTTCGGATTTCTAAGTCTTACTACTAGTTGCATATGGTATGGCAATCCGTTTATAAATGTTTTAAGCGCAAAATCGTCGTAATAACGAATCTTAATTAATTTTTCATTAGGGTCTTGAATAGTGGTATTTAATTTAGCAAACAACAAACTTCTAGCGTCTTGAATTCTCATTCCGAACTGAATTGGTGTTTCGTTTTTGTATGGTTTAATTGAGATCAAATCCTGAATTAGGCAATCTGTACCTCTCTGATCCGAAAATGTTTGATTCAATGCATCTTTAATTAATTGCCACGTGTTTAATTCGGTTCTAGTGCCGATTAAATCAGCAGCACGATCGCGTAATTTACTTAGAATCGTATCAAGCAAACAGATGTTAATGCGGTCATTTACATTATTTACGTTTTGAAATGCTTGCAAAAAATGTTCGCAAGAATTTATGAATCTATTAAGTTGTTTTGGGTTTCCATCAAACGTTGGAATGTTATCTGCTTGATAACGCATTAGTGGGACGTTTAGAGCCATTTCGGGAATATTTAAATTATCTTGTTCAACTATATCTAAGTGAATATCGTTCAATTGTTCGATTATATTTTCGAACTCGTTCATAAGTTATAGAGTTTTTTATTATTTAGCTTATATTAATTAATTATTGTTATTTTTCGCGTATTAAAGAAAATCAAACAGTGTAGGAGTGTGATTGAAAGCGGATAATTAATTGGAAACTTACATTAGGGTTATAGCGTACTTCTGCATTCTTTGTCGTGGTTTTCTTAATTCTATTGCCTATAGAATCCAGCGATGTGTGGTTTCCAGGTCTTCCTAATCTATGGGTTCCGGAGAATCGTCGATTTGGGACTTTCCTCTGGATGCTCCCCTCGATAGTCGATGTCTTCCTTCGGGTCTGCAGGTGCTTCCGGCGATGTGTGTCCGTTTGAAGTTTTCTGCGTCTCCGATGTTTTGTTGTGGATCGTTTGTCGAATTAACCGATTATCGGACCGGGTCAAAGCGATTTTTGTCTTTATCACCGTTCGACGGATCCTACCGACTGCGCCAGTTTTGGTTGATCGACTATCGATTGACTTTTTAAAAAAAGGTAACTTTTATTTCAGGAGCGTTGAATGAGAAATAATTCATGCGACTAACAGATTTATTACTAACTTTGTTACAGTTGTGGGATGTATTTATAACCTAAGAGTTGATGACTCCGGAATTACACACAGATAGGGAACTGCACGTGTGTGGCCTTGGGAATCCGCCTTAACTCGCGCACATTTCTCGAGCACGTTCTCACCGCACGTTTCCGCACGGTTCGCGAACGTGCGCGCATTTACAACACTAGTGATATCCCATCAGTTTTAAAAATGTCGTTTCGAGATAACGCGTTTGAAGTTTTGGAAAAGTTTGACTGCGAATAACTTTTTGATGTGTTCAGTGTGCACGCCGAAAACTGGTCATTATAGGCTTTCGGGTGTGAATATGAGGTCAGAAAAAAACAAGATGGCGGACTTAAAAATAATGTACTCGGCGATTTCGGCCAAAACGTTCATATAAGGGTTTTCGGGGTCGCTGAACGCGAATTTATCATCAGATTTTTGAAAAATCAACATGGCGGACCAAGCACAGAGTGGCTCATATTTTCCGCTTCATTAACTCAACGGATGACGAATTTCGCCGAATCGCCAAACCGTAATAAATTGTCAACTCGTCAATCAGCTTGCCCGACAATTTCCCCTTGCCTCCGAGTCCTTTCGTTGATTTCACAAGCGCGCGAAGATGACGACCCATGTGCTTCTGGACGTGGTCGATGCACTCTATCTTCGCCACGGTCAAATCGTCGAACGGGTGAGACTCCAGAGTCCCCTTGAAGGTCTTGCTATCGCCGTCTCCGATTTACTGGCAGTACTTGACGTTGTAGAGAGACTCCGAACGCTTAAACATCTCGATGACGGCATCGACCTCCATTTTCCCCGATGATCCGTCGTGGTTTCGCCCGCAGTGGTCGTCATGGTCGTTCTTCCTCTCCTCGTACTCCGCAGTTCCTTCCTTACTTTTCCAGGTGTCACAGACCTTGCAAATCTTCGACTTCACCTGCAGGTCGACTATCTTCCCCGTGCGCCAGCCGATGAGGGTCGTCACGCCTAACAACGAAGAAAAACCTCTCTTCTTCCACGTACCGTCACCGGAGATGGTCAGCTCCCTCGAATCTCCATCCTGCTCCGACAACTCCTTCTCCTTGGCAGCTGCAGTCTGCATTGACAGGTCTCGGACGGCACAGGCTGCGATGGAAACGGTTCGGACAAATTTGTCGTAAAACGATCGGAAGGCGGGATGGGGCAGACACATAAAAACGCAGAACTTCTCGATGCCGTGCACTCCAACGCCAAGAATCCGCATATTCAATACCAGACGGCGATTGGCATCGTATGCATGGCCAATTAGCGGGCACGAGTTCACGTGCTGCGGCTCACACGTAGCACAAGCAACGACGATTTTCGAACCCAAACCTCGAATTCCGCTTTCCTGGAATCGAATATCGCAACCGCACCTTTTACAGACCACCAGTTGTGCTAGTGCTTTAAATACGCTGACGAACTCGATCAGCCGGTCAAGGTGGGATGGATACCCCCTTAAATATCGTCCAGTCCAAGTATCCATGTTTCGCTATTTTGCGGCAACACGTGCACTTTTATTTAATGTGAAATAAATTGCACCTATTTATTAACTTGAACCACACGTTGATCCTCGTCGCCAATTGTTGTATCCTACCGGTGGTAAGACTCTAATTGATAATAATAAATAAACTAACCATTACCCTGCTCAATACTATCCTAATACATATGCGATATATATATATATATATATATATATATATATATATATATATATATATATATATATATATATATATATGTCACAAATATCTGTCACCATAAACAGCTAAAAAGTCACCATTAAAAAGGGAACAAAAAAGCAAATACAAGTATTTAAAAAAGAGGATATTTGCACCTTCCGCATCATGAAAACAAGGGTTTGAGTGGAAGAACATCGCAGCTGCATGAACTCCGCCCAGCTTCATTCATCCAAAATTTTTGAATGTTTTGTTATATATTTGTGTATATTAATATGTATTTTTTTATTTATAGAGAGGACGCCTTTCATTTAAAGTTTACAATGCTTCAAAAATTATAAAATATGGAGTGCTTGTAAGAATGGTGTGTGAAGCACAAAGTGGTTATATTTGCAATTTTAGGATATATTGTGGCTAGGGAACTAGACTGCAGGATACAATTTGAGATTTATTACAGCCATATTAAAATGTGTGGCAACACGTATAAATGGATAATTATTATAACAGTGTTGATATTAGCCAAGTTCTATTACGAAATAGATTTCGGATGTGCGGTACTATACGCATCAACAGAGGTCTTTCTCCTTGTTTGCAAAACACAAACATGAGAAGAGGAGAATCTATGTTTCGTCGACGTAAAGATTTTTTATTACAATCTTGGCAATCAAAACGGCAAATGCTTATAGTTTTCACAATACATTCAGCCAATATTGATTGAACGACAAAAGAAACAAATTAGAAACCGGTTCACCGATCAATATTTATCCTATTATTCCATACTGAGACGCACGCAATGGTTAAAAAGAATAGTGATATTTTAGCTAGATTGTGCATTATATAGTGCATTCAAAGTTTTTAAAACTCTAAATCCAAATTCAAGAAAACCATACAAAAGCTTTTTACATGAAGTTGCAAAAGATTGGCGATCCCATTCCAGATGGTCCTGTACCTAGTACATCCGGTACATCCAGACATCAAGATCGTCCAACTAGGCTTTCTAAACACGCAAACACACATAAAGAAAAAAAGTTTGACGTGTTTCAAATACGAATTTTGTGACGTCCCTTTTCACGAGGGAAACTGTTTTTTTTAAATACAATATTAGTGATTATTTTTAATTTTTAACATTCAGTTTTATATTCATTAGTATTGTTAGTAACACAATTAGTAAATATTATTTATTAGTTTTATGCTTTGTATTTATCGGTTCTTATCTGGGTTATTTAAGTGGGTGATGAAATGAGTGAGTGGAAGAGCAGGGTTTTCTTGGATTTTCAGTCATTTTTTGTAATGATGATGAAATGAAATGAGGAGAATCTTAGGGTAATTGGGAGCAAGGGCTCTTTTTCGTGCTTCGGGGACTGTTGGTGTTAGGCTGTCTCCAAAATGCCCTCGACATGCATGAGTGGTGATTGCAGGATAGGGGAGCTTTTTCGAAGGGCGGGGTCGGGGGTTGTTGATGGGGTTGCAGGCGGAGGAACGGGTTGCGAATTTAGTATTACGATTGGTTATTCTGTCTGCTAAGGGAATGGTGTTGGAAAAGATGTACACTATGTAATTAGGGGAGTCAGGTGGGATTCAAGTTGAGGAGTAGAGGAGGTGAAAAGAGCAAATGGGCATCCAAGTACTGGTCTTATGAAAGCCCTGTACGTGCGGAGTTGGATGTTGCAAGTGTGGTTGGGGAGGGTGCCTTGCGAAAGCTCTTTTCCGTAGATGTTTTACTGTGACAGAGGTACTGAGGTTATGTTGAAAAAAGATGCCGATGTAGTTGACTTGTTTTTGTGGAAAGTGAGCGTGGTTGTTGACAGATAGGGGGATGGAACAGGGTTTACGATGGTGGTGCGGGTGGTGGAAAATGATGTATTGTGATTTGGAAGGGTTAATGGTAAGATGCCAAATATGGGCCCAATTAGTGAAGCTGTTAACGTCCTGTTGTAGTTTGGAGACTGCTGTGTGATGATAGAGAAAGTGGGGGGAGGAACGTTGTATGTGAAGATGGTGTATAGGAAGGGTGAGAGGACAGAGCCTTTCGTGCCAAACGGCGTCAAAAGCTTTTTGAATGTCAAAAAGAACGGCAGCAGTATAGTGGCCACTGTTGGCAGTTTTGATGGAGGAGGAAGTGAGGGCGTAGATTGCATCGTGGACGGAGCGACATGTCGAAACCACTTTGGTGGTCAGGGATGTGAGATTCGAAGGAGTCTAGGAGTTAAGAGAGAATGAGGCGCTCAAGGAGTTTGCTCATGGTATTGAGAAGGGTGATTGGACGGTAAGAGGAAGTGTTAGAGGCGTCGTTGGATTTTTTAAGGAGCATGATAACTGGCAGATTTATAAGGGACAGGGAAGTAGCCTGCGGCGATGCAGGAGAGGAAAATGAGACAGAGGTAGGAGATAATGTTGGCTGGAAGGTGTTTAAGGATGCGGTAGGGGATGCCGTCGGGCTGGTGGACGAATTTCTGGAAAATTTAAGTAGGGAGGAGATGCGTGCAGAGGGTATGTCGGTGTCGAGTTGTGAAGGGTTGAATGTGTCGAGGGGAAGGAGTCGGGGTGATTAAAGAATGCATTGGCCTCCAAGTCAACGTGGGGTTTGTCGGAAAGGGAGGTAGAGTGGACCTTGAAGAGGTGAGATGCGAAACAGTCAGCAATTTTAGAGGGTTCAGTCATTGGGGAGCTGGAAGATGATGTTAGGGGAGGATTACTAATAAAAATGCGGGATGAGAGGTTGCGAAATGTTTTCCAAAAAAGAGCCATTTTTGCTTTCTGAGGAAAATGCCAGGTGGTCGGCGCCACATTTGGCGCATTTGGGGGTGGTGGCAGTACAATTGTTGGAATTGTGGTTGCTAGCGCAGCTGCCACAGGTGATGAGTTTAGTGCACGGGGTGGAGGGGTTGTGAAATTCCATGCAGGAGCATTGGATGGATTGGAGGGCTCAGCATAGCGCCGAAAGGGGCTGATCATAATGCCGGACATGATGAGGCAGTCAATGTCTTCTTGATGGCGCGAAAGAAGCCTGTAAATGCGGGTTGGGTGATTAGTGGCTCGAGAGATGATCCACATTGTGGAGACGAAGATTTTGAACTTCACCGAATTGTAAAATATCTCGTGCCCCGAAGTAGTCCGGGACGTCATGGATGGCGCACGAGAAAGTTTGCTGTCTACGGGGGGAGGGAGGTAAGTGGGTTTTTTTTTGAGGACATCGTCGCTGATAGTGAAGGGTTCCCCAACGAGGTTGGGCAGGTACGATTTTTTGATTGTGCCAATGAGTGGATTGTATGAACGAATTGATGGTGTCAATGGAGTAGCAGTAGACGAGAGGGAACCTGGTGCTATAGGAGTCCCCGACCTCTTCGGAGATTGTGTCGTGGGGCTGCATGTGAAGGCAGCCCGTGGAGGACTCCGAAGAATATGAGAAGATTGGAGGGGTGGAAGCCATGGAAGCGGTAGTTGATGGAGGTGGAGGCGGAGGTTGGTGTGGTGAAGGAAATGGTGGTGGTGAAGGAGTCGAGGCCGTGTTAGTTGGCTCGATGGGGAAGCTGTCGATCCTAGCTTTGCGTCCTTTTTTTTATGAGAGGGGAGAAAATCCTGCATGGACACCCTTTCAGCAGGGTAGTGTCAGACTCCTACCGACTAAAACCTCTCCTCCGCGATCGCTGTTGTGACTAATCCAGGACCTAAAGGTCTTCTCTAGTCGGTTCTCGAGCGGTGGAATTGGGGGGATCCGGTCGTCCTATGTGGCAGTCTCCTCGAAAGGAGCGATACTGGTCGGATTACGGTTGCTCAAGACTTGGGGGAGTTAATTGGATATCAATTAGAATCATGCGTGGCCTTCGATGAATGGTGGTTGCAGTGAAATCGTATTTAGGGAATTCTAGGTCGCCGACGTTCACCGAGATGAGTTTCATTCACCAGCATGTGTATTCTCGTGTATGAAGTTCTCTAGCTCATGGATTCGGTCAGAGAGTCCGTTCGCATTCCAAAAGGAGAGGCGAAGAAAGTCTGTCGGGTTGTCAAGTCGGGTGTTGTAAGACATAGTCGGTTATTAAACAGTATCGTGAATTTTAAAACCAGAGGTTTTAATTTTGGACAGGCTTGGCAACCAGTTTGGCGTATGCCAAGCTGATGATGTCTCTTTCGGCCTGATTTGAGGTTCGTCTGAGAAGATTCTCGAAGACTAGCGCCTAGTTTACTGAGCCTGTCGGATTAGGAGTGCTTGATGACTGTGGAGCGGCGGTCAGAAGATCGCCGAGCGCTTGTTTGAAGGAAACACCTTCCTGTCTGTAGTTCGAGCGGAAACTCGCTGGCTTCTTTCGTTGCAGTTGCGTAAAAGCAATGCAGCCGCGATAGCTGGCCGGGTGGTCACCCTGACAATTGGCTCATTTGGCTGGAGTGTCACTCTCAATGGAGCACTCAGAAGTGTGGTGTTTGCCTTCGTATTTCATGCAGACGGCAGACGAAGGCTGCTCTGCAATTGGCCTGAGCGTGGCCAATTTTTTTACAGCGCTGATACTGGTTACCGCCGTTTGACTTCTTTTTAGGTTCTACTTTGACGTGGAGCCCGCAAACAAAATGCTGATTGAAGATTTTCTTCCCTTCTTCAGAATTCTCTAGTTTAACGTACACGAGCTCGTAAGGACGGCGGTTACGGTTAAACATTCCGTGACCTGCTACGGCCGGAATATTGAGAACGTCTTTGATGTGCGAGATCACATCTTTTACTTCAATGTCTGTAGTGATACCCCTGATAGCCACTTTGAGTGCTAATTGTCACGGTTGTAATTGTCTTCTCGGGTGTTTTATTCGTCTGTTCGGGTTGGGTATTCGGAGCACTGGGGCCCTTTCTTGGGTGGACGCGTTTCGGTTTTTTATCCGGAGTTGAACTTCGATATAGTATTTCATCTGTTCACGGAGAGAGACGATCATATCGCGTTGTTCTTTCACGAGCTCCTGTAATGCTTTATAATCCAAAGCGGGCAGGGTCACCTGCTCCGGAAAGGGCGCGGTGGGCGCGATGGGCATGGTAGGCACGTCAGGCGCGGCGGGCAGCGTAACGCTTTCTAAGTCGGCGTAGATGTCTACGCCTTCGGTCTCGTCGCACTCCATAGTGGAACGACGTCTCGGTTGGAACTCCAAAACAAAACGTTCAGTTTAATCTTTTTTTTTTTTTTATATGAGAGGAGAGGAAATCCTGAATGGACACCCTTGTAATAGGGTAGTGTCGGACTCTTACCGACTAAAACCTCTCCTCCGCGGACTCTGATCGAAGACTAGTCCAGAACAGGTCTTCTCTAGTCGGGGCTCAGCGAATTGATCGCAATGATTTTGGGGGGGATCCGGTCTTCCTTAGTGTCATTCTCCTCGGAAGGAGCAATGACACCGAGAGGATTTACGGGAGCTCAGTGAATTATGGGAATCAAATACTAGAGGTATTACCTTACTAGGATTTGGCGTCTATTTTCGCATAAGCTATGCTTATGATATCTCTTTCAGATTGGATTGAAGTCCTGGTGAGCAGGTCTTCGAAAATCATGGCCCAGTTGACTGGGCCGATCGATTGAGGAACGCTTGACGATTGTGGGGCGGCGGCCGAGGGGCCACCGAGCGCTTGTCTGAAGGAGAGACCTTGACGAAAATTTGAGTTGAAAGTCGCAGGCTTTTTCTTCTGCAATTGAGTGAACGCATTGCAGCCGCAGTAGCTTGCCGGGTGATCACCCTGGCAGTTGGCGCATTTCGCGGGAGTGTCCTCCGAGATGGAGCACTCCGCCGTGGGGTGGTTGCCTGCGCACTTCACGCAGACGAAATTCGCGCGACAGTTGGACTGTGCGTGGCCGATTAACTGGCATCGGTGGCATTGATTGCCGCCGGGGGATTTACGTTTGGGTTCGACCAGCGGTCGCGGGCGCGTTATTCTCGGCTGAGTTTGCCCGGGCGCTGGATGAGGCCACGGGTGCGGGCGCGCTTCGTGTATTTTTCGCCGGCGTGCTCTTTACGGCCGGGCTACGCGTTGTTGCTGGCGCGTTGTTTTCGGCCGGGCGACTCGCTTTATTTTTACTTCCCGTACGCGGAACGGGATCAACGGGGAGCGGTGTTTCGGCCGCTTGCTTCTTTGCCGCGGATGTGGCTGACTCTTGAGCCGCAAGGCGCTTTGGGGCTGCCCTCGCGAGGCGTTTTTTTGCGGATTTCGAGACCGAAAATCCGTCGTCGTCGTCTGAGGAACCGTCGATGTCGATCGGGGTGACTTCGGGCGCGGTGATAACCGCGGGTGTTTTGGGTGTCGCGTTCTTTGATTTCGCGGGCGCGGTGATAACCGCGGGGGGTATTTGCTTGAACGCGGCTCTCAATTCGTTCTTGAGAATGATGATCGATTGTCGTTGCTCTTTGACGAGAGCAAGCATGGATTTGTATTCACGGGCGGTCACGGTTACTTGCTCCGGATCGGGCGCGGTGGGCGCATCGGGCGCGGCCGTTGTCGTGTCGTTCTCGAGGTCTGCGTAGATGTCCACGCCTTCCGCCTCATCGCACTCCATGGTGGAGCCGACGGAGAATCGCTTATAATCTGTGCAAAGACTTACAGTTCGACTCGCTTGAATGCTCCGCTCAGGACGGCGTCTCGGCTGGAACTCACAGTTTAATCTTTTTTTTTTTATGAGAGGAGAGGAAATCCTCATGGACACCCTTGTAGTAGGGTAGTGTCGGACTTTTACCGAGTATAACCTCTCCTCCGCGGACTCTGATCGAAGACTAGTCCAGGACCAACAGGTCTTCTCTAGTCGGGGCGCAGCGAATTGATCGCAAAGATTATGGGGGGGATCCGGTCTTCCTAAGTGTCACCCTCCTCGGAAGGAGCAGTGACACCGAGCGGATTTGCGGCGTCTCAGAGATTTTGGGGGGACAAAAACTAGTGTACCTAGGATTTGGCAACTATTTAGGCATAAGCAATGCTTATGATATCTCTATCTGCCTGGTTAGAAGTCCTGGCGAGCAGGTCTTCGAAAATCAGGGCCCAGTTGACTGGGCCGGACGATTGAGGAGCACTTGAGGACTGGGGGGCGGCGGCCGAGGGGCCACCGAGCGCTTGTCGGAAGGTAAAACCTTCTTGTCGGTAATTGGAGTTGAACGTCGCGGGTTTCTTCTTCTGCAATTGCGTGAACGCTTTGCAGCCGCGGTAGCTGGCCGGGTGATCACCCTGGCAATTAGCGCATTTTGCGGGAGTGTCGTCCGAGATGGAGCACTCCGCCGTAGGGTGGTTGCCTGCGCACTTTACGCAGACGAACTTTGCACGACAATTGACCTGGGCGTGGCCAATTAACTGACATCGGTGACATTGGTTGCCGCCGACGGATTTGCGTTTGGGTTCTACCCTAACGGAAAGACCGCAGATGAATTGCTGTTTATATATTGTTTTCGCGTCCTCTGTGTTTTGTAGTTTCACGTAAACTAGCTCGTATGCCCTGCCGTCGCGGCTGAACATGCGGTGCGCTGCAACCGCCGGAAAGTTGCTATCCTTAAGATAGTCGATGACTCGCTGCACCGAAATGTCTGTGGTGATGCCTCTGATGACCACTTTGAGGAGTTTATCCTCATCGAGGTCAAAGGTATGGCAGAGAATGCCTTCCTTGTCGAGGAAGGCAGTAGCCTTACGGAAATCGTTGGGAGTTTCGGTATAGACGTCTATACCGTTTGCGACTGATTTGCTTTTTAGGATCGAGATGCCTAAATCCCTGAATCGATCGGCCATGGAGAGCCAGTTCTGCTTGGAACGCAGTACAATCCGCGGAGGACGTTTAACCGACGGAGCCTGTGCCGGGTTGGTAACCCTAGCGTTTTCCGTCGCGGGCGCGTTATTTTCGGCTGAGTTTGCCCGGGCGCTGGATGAGGCCACAGGTACGGGCGCGCTTGGCGTGTTTTTAGCCGGCGCGCTGTTTACGGCCGGGCTACGCGTGTTGTTTGCCGGCGCGCTATTTGCGGCCGGGCGACTCTTTTTGTTTCCCGTAGACGGAACGGGATCGACGGGGAGCGGTGTTTCAGCCGCTTGCTTTTTCGCCGCGGACGCGGCTAGCTCTTTCGCGGCGAGCCGTTTACGGGCTGCCCTCGCGATGCGTTTCTTTTGCGTTTTCGAACACGCGAAACTGTCGTCGTCGTCGGAGGTACCGTCGATTTCGATCGGCGTGACTTCGGGCGCGGTGATAACCGCGGGGGTTTTGGGTGTCGCGGGCGCGGTGATAACCGCGGGTGGTTTTGCTAGCGCGGGCGCGGGTTTGTTGACCGTCGCGTTATTGTTTGTCGTCGCGGGTGGTTTTGCAGTCGTCGATTCCGGTTGGGCACTGGGGCCGTTTCTCGGGTGAACGCGCTTCGGTTTCCTGACCGGCTGTTGGCTTTCGATGAAACGCTTTTCCTCCTCGAGGAGATGTTTAACTGTCTCTTTTAGTTCAGATAATTCTTCTTGCATCGCCTTAATTTCCGCAGCAGGTATGACGACCTGCCCCGGAACGGGCGCGGCTGACGCAACGGGCGCGGCCGTTAGCATATCGCTCTCGAGGTCGGCGTAGATGTCTACGCCTTCGGTCTCGTCGCACTCCATCGTGGAGGCGACGACGAATTCGCTTGAGTAACCTGTTCAAAGACTTACAGTTTGACTCGCTCGGATCGCTCAGCACGGGACGACGTCTCGGCTGGAACTGTGTACGTGTACGTGTGTTGTACGGCGCGACAGCAAAACCTGTACCTCACGGTTTAATCGCATAGCGGGTAATTTATATATGTAGCCCCCTCCCCTCCTGCGTTCCTTCCTGTTTGGCTGCGCCTGTAGCTGCTCGTGTGGCGTACATGTATACGTGGTGTTTGTCCTGTAATTTTCCGTTCGAAGAACCGGTTTCCACGTAATCAGCGGCGCTGTAGTTATCTCTTCGGTTCATTGACCTTCAGCGTATTTCGATCTCAATTGCCTACCGCATAATGACCTGTTTGGTGTTTTAATATCCATTTTATAGTCCGTTCGTAAGTAATGTTGTGCCAACGATGGTTTGTTTCTGTTTTACATAGTTTTTATGTTCATCTATTCTTACCGAAATTCGCCTGTTTGTCCCATGTATGTTTGGTCACCATCTTTACAAGGTATCTCATAAACTCCTTGGTTATTGTATAGAATTCGGTCTTTATGTTTGTCTATCAGGTTTTTGATTCTCGTTGTTGTAAAGGCTGTTGTTTTTTTGTGTTTTTTCAGAATTCTTGCAATTTTATCTGTTGTGCCTTTTATATATGGAAGTGAGGCCGTTGTCAGGGGTTGTTCCTCTTTTTTATTGAGTGTTCTGCTTCTCATGACTTTATCAGTATGTTGTGATGTAAAACCATTTTGGATTAGAGCCTTTTTTAATGTTTGTATTTCTGGTTATTTGTTTGTTGAATCAGCAAGACGTTTTGATTACTAATTGTGCTGGATGGTGGTTAGAATCTGCATGTAGGTATCGGTTTGTATGTGTTTTCTTTCTGTATACCGTGTGGCCTAGTGTTGAATCTGGTTTCTTGATTATGAGTGTATCTAGGAATATAATTATTATTTTCTGTTACTGTTGGAATTGCATTTGGCCGTGGAATGAAGGAGTGAGCGAGAGAGTGACAAGGTGGACAGAGGCGGAATTAAGGAAGATTACTTGAAGGCCGAGAATTTCGGCAACGAGGACGAAGTTTCGAGAGTGTGGCTGTGAGGATTTGGATGAGTTTCTCCCCGAGGAGGGCAAATTTGGGAGGGGCGGCAGTTTCGTCAGTTAGTGTTTAGACTTTAAAGCGTTTTGTTTAATGGGACATTTAGATTAAAACGACAGGTGATTGGTACTGTATTTGGTACATTTGGGTATGGTGGCGGTACATTTATTTGAGGCATGGTTACCAACACAGATGCGACAGGTGTTAGTTTCTTGTAGGGTGTGGAAAAATTAAGAAACTCCATGCAGGAAGAACATTGGATAAGGCGATCAATGTTATCTTTATTTGTTGAAAAGAGGCGGTGGGCCATTGGGTTGCTCGGTATATGACGTTCATCACCTGGTGTAGGGTGAAGCTCTCAGCAGCGGCAAAGTTGAATATTTCGGTTGCATCGAAGCAGAAGGGCACGTCTCGAATGACACAAGAGATGTAGTATTTGCGCAGGGAAGGAGATGTACTTGTAGGGTTTTTTGGGATGTGATCGCCAATGGTAAGGAGTTCGCTAACAAGTTTGGGTAAGGGAGCTTTTAATATTTCGCCTAGGAGAGAGTTTTAAGATCTTATAGAGACAAGAGGATTGGAGGGGCGCAGGGGAAGGAGATTGTAACGATGTCGATGTTGATGATCGACAATAGTTTTGAAAATTCGTTGTAGTTTAGGAGGAGGGACGGGACACCCGCAATATTAACATGGTGCACATACCTTTTGATAGCTGAGGCGAATGAGCGGAGGTGTCCTTTTAAGTTATTTGACCTGGAGCAGGACTGGACCCTGGTTCAGCCGGATTTCTCTGGAGCAGGTGCCCCAGGAGGTGCGGGAGAGTTGTCCAGCGGTGCAGTGTTGTTTTGACTGGTTTTTCTCTAAGTTTGACCCCCCAGGTCCGTCCTAGTGCACTTGACGGGGAGGGTGTCCACGGGGCGGCGACTGATGCTCCAGAAGTTGGCAAACTTTTGTGAATATGGTATCTTGGGGTTTTAGCGTTTGACGGCGGTGGATAAAGCGGTCATGGAGGAGATGAAGGACTCAGAGGTGTAAGAGAAGGAGATTGGGGTCGAGGAGGTCATGGATGTAGCAGAAAGAGATGGTGGAGGCGAGTGAGTAGAAGATGCCGTGGGAGAATCTTGAAACCCTTTCACGCCGACTTTTCGCTACTAACATATTTAACTAAATTTGCTATATTTGATAATATACGAGGATAGATTGAAAAGTTTTCGGAATGGGCAAGATGGCGCGCGTATCGTGAAATTGTTATGATGGTTGTCAAGGCTAACCTATTTTAGGTAAGCTGTCAAATTTTCAGACACGTGCGTCGTTCCGTTTTTGTTTACTAGGATATCTTGTGAAGCAAGTCAGGCACTTTTGCAAAAATGGATAAAAACAAATTTCTTGTAGTCATCAAACATTTATGGATGGATGGGAAAAAGGCTACGGAGATACGAGATATTTTGCAGAAAGTTCATGGCACATCCACACCTTCATTTTCGACTAGTAGTTTCTGGGTGAGCGAGTTCAAACGTGGCCGTACGAGCACCAATGATGAACCATGCAGTAGACGTCCAAAAACGGCCACAAATGAAGAAATGGTCGACAAAGTCCAAGATCTCGTGTTAGCCGGTCGACGAGTGAAGTTGCGCGAAATAGTAGAGACCACGGGCATATCATATGAACGTGTGCAAAATATCGTGCACGAACATTTGGGCATGAGGAAGCCGTCGGCGCGATAGGTGCCGCGTTTGCTGAGTATGGACAACAAGCGAAAACGTGTGACCACTTCGAAAAAGTGTTTGGCCTTGTTAAAGCGTAATCCAACGGATTTTTTTCGCCAATTCGTGACCGTGGACGAAACATGGATCCACCACTACACACCAGAAACCAAGCAGCAGTCGAAACAGTGGATTTCTTCAGGCGAATCTACTCCGAAGATATTCACGAAACTCTTCTTCGTTCCACAACTGCGATGGAATGAATTTCCACACTTGATGCATATTTAAACTCGGTGTTTATACAACATTTGTCTGCTTGATGCATGGTGATATTGACCTTTTTTTTCTAAACAGGAATGTTCAGTTCATCAGCTTCACTGTTTTCGGGATAAGGGTTGCCTGCACTTATCCACACATGTGTCCCCTGTCTCGCCTGTAACAGCTGCATTAGTTGTACCAGCTGTAGATTTCCAGGTCCGAGGCCTTTCTGTGCCCTTTGCCTAGTCGCTAGGAACTCAGTAATTTCCTGATCGAGCCAGGCACCCCAGCCAACTCTCACCAGTCAAAATATGAAAACTTTTCGTAAATCTACAATACAACAATGAGTCTTACTAAGACTTCAAAATAAATCACTTATTGAAACAACTACTTCCTGTCTAATACCTGGGCAGACATTGAAAGATTGTTGTGTCTGGAGCACGTGGGAAGAGTGTACGTGTTAGGTTACGTTAATGATATTGACACCTTGACTGCGGGAGAGAAAAGAGATGTTTTGTTTGTAGAATGGGCACGTACATGGCTACGTGTATACAGGGTTGCATATATGTTTACATGTTATTGCGACATCTACATATCACATCTCCACACTTAATTTAAAATTTATATCTCTATACCTAATTATTCAAAACTAATTGGTTTATTAACATTTCGTTTTGGTCGCTCGTTCACGTTTACATTTATATTTAAAACATTCTGATTACAAACACTGACTGACAATATTTTGGTGTGTTCGTTCATGTTTGCGAAAATAGCCTTTACCCGTGGATTTTTACTAATCTGCTTGTTGATGTCATTCCTCGTATCTACGATGTGCTCCTCGATTGATATAATTTCCCATTAATGCTTGAGCTGGGGATATGTTAGTAGAACAGTGAGGTGTGTTACGAAAAACAATTAAAAATCTAGCAAGTAGAGTTTCCAATGGAATATCGACATTCTGCTGGTCATTAATTGCTATTGCTAAATGGTGCAATTGTTAGCTTAAACACCTAACAATTGCACCATTAATGCCATTATTGTTAAAGTATTTGGGAATACCGTGGCATTGTCAGAGACTACTGTATGTGAAAATTTTATCAATTTTTATTGGTGAGTTATTTGCAAAATAAATTCCCTTATCTTCAATATCGAATGACTCTTTTGATTCTATATTTGATGTCAAACGTGAAAAACAATCTGCTATTGCTTTGTTAGTGCCCTTTGTGTGTTCTATCTTATAACTAAAATTTGATAAAAAATAATGCCTAACGCCTTAATGTACTGCCGTGCGTTTGATTTATGCATCTAAATGCACTAATACTTTTTGGTTGGTTCTTAGCATGAACTTTTGTCTATATAGATACTCGGAGAATTTCTTGACTGCAAAAATTCATGCCAAAGCTTCTCTATGTACTGAGTAATAATTTTACTCTGCTTTTGTGGATGTGCGAGATACACAGGCTACTGTTTTCTCTGACCCATCTCAGGCATAATATGTGGTAGAATGCCTGCTATTCCTGTTTGACTAGCATTAGTTGTTACAATAATGGGCAATTTCGGATCAAAATATGTCAACACTTGGTCTGACAATATAGACTTTTTCATTTTGTTGAATGATTGCTTACATTATTCATCGAAGTTGAACTGCCCTGTTTTAACAGTTTGTACATATGTGTTAGCAATTCGGTTGTATTGGGTATAAACCTACTATAATAATTAACCATACCAATAAAAGATGTCAATTGGTTCATGTTAGTAGGATATGAAATATTCTTTATGGCTTGGGTCTTTTGTGGATCTTTTGCTAGACCGTTCTTTTTGAGAATAAATCCTAAATATTTAACTTATTCTTGCAAAACAACTACATTTATCTAGATTTACTTTGAGTCCCGCTTTCTTTATTATATTTAAAAACTTTCCTGATCAAAATAAGATGATTTTCAACCTCTTTATGTGCTATTATCTTGAGAAACGAACATATTATTTACACCTTGAAATAACTGTTCAATGTGTTTTTGAAAATAAAAGCCACTACATTTAACACCGAAGGGCATTCTGTTTACTTTGAAAAGGCCCTTGTGTGTCAAAATATTTCATTAGATTTTTCAGAAAATTCAAATTCTAGGTATGCATCAGATAGATCGACTTCAGAAAATTTAACATTTCCCACAAGACTGCCATATATTTCATCTATACGTGGTAATGGGTAGTATACGTCTTCTAATTGTTTATTTAGTTTAACATAATTACCGCACATTCTTACTGTGCCGTTTTTCGCATGACTGGTTCAATTTGCGTTGACCATTAAGCTGATGATGATTCCGCTTAATTTGAAGCGATTGAGTTCGTCCTCAATTTTGCTCTTCGGTGTGAAAGGTACAGGCAGTAGTCTATTGTGGTGAGGAATGGCATCAGATTTCAGATTCATTCAGTAAACTGACTGGCTTAAATTTTCACAACTCTCCATCTTCAGCAGATATTCCTCTCTTCGCATGATCAATGTTAAACATGGTTCCCCGCTATCAATTATATAAAATTTAATTCTACCTTCTATATTTTTCAACGTTACAGGAATTCAATAAAACTTAATGGTTTGTTGCATTTATTTTCAAAACTTATTTTATTCAAAGCACAAATCGAAATCCCGAATCTAACAATATATTATATTTATTTTTAAATATAGTTACATCCTGTTTGAGACTAACGACAAACTCGGTAAACCTTAATAAATCAAAAGGTCACTTCCTCTTTTCTTCCCGGTCTGGCCAGATTGATGTGGACTGTATATAAGGATTGAAAAAATTGTTCTTCATTTAACACATAATTTTAAGATGCAACGACAACAACTGCATCGGAGAACGTCTCGCGCAGAAGTCCCGAAAAGTATCCCAAAGAAAAATAGTAAGGTTTGCCAACATAATACAAAATTGACTATATATGGCGCGGAAATTAAATTAATTACTGAACATGTTGAAGAGATATGCAATTTTTTCCCCATAAAATTCGATTAACTGATGATGAATGTCAATAGGTGAAATCGCATCTGGCGGTAATAGCGATAGAGAGCTCCATCTTCGAAGGCTGCTAGGCCAGCATTGAGCTATGTAGCGTGGTGGGAGAGGTGGGAATAGAGAGAGGGAGATTTGACAGTGTAAGACAGTGTTTTACATTTCTCCCAGTACGTCGCATTATTTCTCATCAGCATAGGCAACCTTATTTTACGAAACCCTTTGTATTTCTCAGGAAATCCCCATTTTTCAACGATTTTTGCCAATTTTGAATTTCGTCGATTATAGTCGTCTGTCATGAATACAAAAATTTTTTACCTTCTATATTTTTCAACGTTACAGGAATTCAATAAAACTTAATGGTTTGTTGCATTTATTTTCAAAACTTATTTTATTCAAAGCACAAATTCGAAATCCCGAATCTAACAATATATTATATTTATTTTTAAATATAGTTACATCCTGTTTGAGACTAACGACAAACTCGGTAAACCTTAAATCAAAAGGTCACTTCCTCTTTTCTTCCCGGTCTGGCCAGATTGATGTGGACTGTATATAAGGATTGAAAAAATTGTTCTTCATTTAACACATAATTTTAAGATGCAACGACAACAACTGCATCGGAGGACGTCTCGCGCAGAGGTCCCGAAAAGTATCCCAAAGAAAAATAGTAAGGTTTGCCAACATAATACAAAATTGACTATATATGGCGCGGAAATTAAAGTAATTACTGAACATGTTGAAGAGATATGCAATTTTTTCCCCATAAAATTCGATTAACTGACGATGAATGTCAATAGGTGAAATCGCATCTGGCGGTAATAGCGATAGAGAGCTCCATCTTCGAAGGCTGCTAGGCCAGCATTGAGCTATGTAGCGTGGTGGGAGAGGTGGGAATAGAGAGAGGGAGATTTGACAGTGTAAGACAGTGTTTTACATTTCTCCCAGTATTTCTCATCAGCATAGGGAACCTTATTTTACGAAACCCCTTGTATTTCTCAGGAAATCCCCATTTTTCAACGATTTTTGCCAATTTTGAATTTTGTCGATTATAGTCGTCTGTCATGAATACAAAAATTTTCAGATAAAACTTTCTTATTTTTTCCCGGAGTATCAATATTAAATCCGTACAAAAAAATATATATGTGACAGCACACTTCATAAAAATATGTCTATTTAAAGACAAAATTATGCTTTGTTTAATCATTAAACATATAATGGATGCAAGTGACGTAATAAATAAATAAATAAATAAATAATAAATTCCATTTCTCACCCCCTATCCTTTAGGGGGTTTAGGGCAGTGGGTCGAGTTTCGTATCATTAGGCGAACAAATTTTAATTATAATTTTTTTTATTCGATGTGTAGTTTTCGAGATATTTCAATATCTTCACTTAAATTGAATACCCTTTATAACATATGAGCGCTTAATTTGATTTAATTGAAATTTATTAAAAATAACTACCATATTATAATATATCATTTCAGTTATTATGGCCATTAGTGACAGGAAGTATAAAAAACAGTAGTACCACTACTTAAAAACTAAAATATTTTTTACTGGTGCATCCAACTTGAGAGACAATTCAATTTAAAAACTATTTTGTCACTTATAATATTTGGTATGATAAAACTTGAGCATAGCTATTAGATTTACTAAGTTCCTTATAGGCAGGATAGCGAAACTAATTGTTCTAAGTTTCGAACAAACCGTGTCCATATGAGTCTCCCATCTTAGTGTTGGACTAATAGTAATACCAAGACATTTTTCGCTAACTAGCCTAATTTCGCCATTATTAAGTATCAGATTAGGTACTCTTAACGATATGATTTCGAGGGTTTATAAACTGCATGTAACCCGTTTTATCAGGATTTTACATTAGGTTATTAGCTAGACATCACAAGTAGAAACTTGTTATAGCACTATTTGTGTTATTACGAGCATCTTCAAAAGATATATTACTGATTAGTAGTGATATATCATCAGCATATTTGCAGACGGTAATGTTAGGTATGTTATCAAAGGCCCGGTCTACATCGTTCATGAAAATAACGAACAGAAAATGGGCCAAGATAGACCCTCGAGGAGTGCCCGCAGAAACATACTTGATCTGAAAAACATTTATGATTAAATACATTACCACGTTTACCTTGTTTTAGTACGGTTTGGGATCTCTGGCTTAAAATGATTCTATTCAGTTTGGTGCAATTCCTGTAATACCATAGGCTTTAAGCTTGTCAAGTAGTAGTTGGTGATTGATTAGGTCGAAGGTCCGAGATAAATCAAAATAAATACCTAGGGTCACTTCACCTTTATCCAGAGCACTATAAATAGCCTTTATTATATTCTTTATTAACGATATTTCAGAAGCAGTTGTTTTCTTTTCTTATTCAATTTTAATTGGATTATCGCTTTAGAAAGTACAGAAAAATGGGGTTGATGTTTATTACAATAATAGAGAAAAATTTACTTTCGATTAAAACATAGCAACTCAACTTTTGCTAATCATTTAATAGAAAATAATCATACTTTCGGCAAGGATGTACTTTCAGTAATCCACTTTACGGATAAAGGCCTAAAATGGATTTACTGGAAGCGCTAGAAATTCATAAAGCCAAAATTAATCCCGGTTTTTCCCTTCTTAATGACCAGACTGACCTGATGTACTCTCCTCTTTTCGAAGGCATATAAATAACACCTGTTAATTAATTTTAAGTACTTTATGTTTGACAATGAACAGTGAATGTTCGAAACTATAGTCACAGCAATAAATATTTTTGTGGTAAAACAAAGTTAAAGTGTTTTAATTATAAAACTATTAGTTTCAGTTCAATTTTAATCAGTGATATAATTAAATAGTGCTGAATAATTGTGTTAGGTCCATATAATTAAATGTGGTATTTAGTGGGTGTTTGATTCATTTAAACAATTCTCCACGAGGCTTTTTGTGTTAATTTGCTTTTTTACCAGATATATCATTGAATTTGGCGAAGAAGACAGAGCCGTATCGAAATATTAATTATTAGAATTTTCTTCGCTGTTATCTATTGTTTACCCTTCCGCGGTCTACTTACCCTTAGTTTGTCTTACACGTGAAGCATTATATTGTTTATTCCAGTCCCATATTGAATTTGTTATTCAAGTAAAATGAGTCTTATTTGTGTTTGTTGCAATTCTAAAATAGAACAGTATAAGTCTATAAATTGTTACGTGCATTAAATACTAAAAGTGGTCATATACTAACTGTCAGAAAATAAGCGATGATATTACTGAATTAAAATCCTTAATTATTACACTTCAAACAGAATTGAAACAACTTAAGAATGTGCCGTCTGCAAGTAATATAACAAACGAGTCTAATATGAATGTAGTTATTAATGAAATGATGGAACATCATGAGAGAAGGAATAACATAATCATTTATGGTATAGAGCAGGCATGTGCAACGTACGGCCCGCGGGCCGGATCCGGCCCCTGACTTCATTTTATCCGGCCCGCAGCAGGGTCAGTCAACTTGGCCCCCCCTTTTAAGAATTTTGAGTCCAAAATGTTGCACCAGAAAGGTCTTAAGTTGCACCAAGTTGCACCGTAAAAAATAAAAGTTGCACCAATAGGGGTGGAAAGTTACAACGTTTCGAAATTTAGGGGGGCTAAGTTGACGCTAGCCCCCCCAATTCAAAATTTTCAATATTTTCTAGAGGGAATCGACTCTACAGAAGTTGCACTCTCGGAACCACTATTTTTTAAAAGTTGCACCCCGTATATAAGCTCCCTATGGAATAGAGAAGTTTGGGTGCCAGCCCCCCCTTTTCAAAATTTCAACTAAATTTTTAGCTTATTTTATAGCTTAGAAGTTGCACTAAGTTGCACCATAAAAATTATAACTATAGCAGTCCAAACAAAAATAATATAAACAAATCTAAATTAAGCTCAAATCCCGTATGCGTATTTCCAAATTGGTATACCATTTCCTAATAAACACGATTTTTATGAAAAATATAAAAAACGGAGAGACTAATTGTAGTCTTCTACATGGTAAAACTTACCACAAACACAACTTAATATTCCTCTCTAGAGATATTATTTAAAAAAATAACAAGGGGTAAAGATTTGTCATTATACCCTAACTATTTAGATTTTTACAAAAATAATAATAAAACAGAAAAAATCGATTTTTTTAGAGATCAACTTGGTAAAAACATAACTGATAATTTTTGAATCATTGTTTCTTTAAATTATTGTACGGGGGGAGGGGGTTGATGGGTGAGAATCTGCCATATTACCACAATTATTTCGATTATTACGAAGTTAAAAAAAATGAGTGAAAACTTATAATTTTCTATCGAGTGCAACTTGCCAAGAACCTAACTGATTATGTTCTATTCATTGTTTTTTTTAATTTATTATGAGGGGGGTTGAGAAACTGCCATTTTACCCCAATTATATCAATTTTTGCAAAATTAAAAAAACTGAGTGAAAATTTCTATTTTTTTATAGAGTGCAACTTGTCAACGACCCACCTGATTATATACTATTCATTGATTCTTTAATTAATTGTGTGGGGGTGGAGAAACAGCCATTTTTCGCCAATTATTTCAATTTTTGCAAAATTTAAAAAAAATAAGTGAAAAAATCTGGTTTTTTATTCGGTGCAACTTGTCAACGACCCACCTGATTATACACAATTAATTGTTTTTTTAATTAATTGTGCGGGGGTGGAGAAAAGGCCATTTTACCCCAATTATTTCAATTTGTTATAAATTTAAAAAAAAAACTAGATACTGCTATTTTACCATTACCAGAAATATGTCGTATTATATATATTAATAGTGGACATTTCTAATTTTTCTATAGAGTGTAACTGCCCATGAAGCCAACTGAATATATTGCATTCATTGTTCGTTAGGTTTTTGTACTGAGGCTAAGAAACTGCTAATTTATTTCGAATTTTACAAAATTTAAATTTCTAATTTTCTATAGTGTGATACTAAGAACCTAGCTGATTATACTTCATTTTCATCCTACTAATTTCTGTTTTTGCACAATTATAAAAAAAATAATAAGAATTTTTAGTTCTACGTTGATGTCTATTTTTATAGAGTGTAACTTAGTAAGAACCTAACTGAGTTTGTATCATTTATTGTTTTTTTTTAATGTATTTTACGGGGGTTGTATTTTGCCTAAATTATTTCGATTTTGGCAAATAAAAGAATACAGATTGGATATTTGTAGTTTTCTATGCAACTTGCTAGAAACCTTATTGAATGTGGCGATTTTACCCCAAATAGCTAGAAACTGCCTGAAAACAGGATGATTGAAATTATTCAATTTTTTTTTTCAGGCAGTTTTATAAAATGAGGATAAGTTCTTTGTTGACATCTACAATACTTACATTTTTTTAGCTAATGCTAGTAGTGTCAGTAAAATATAGTTTGTGTTTCTTTATGATTTGTTCATAATATTAAGCGTTCAATTTTTAGTAATACGTATAAGTCCAATTACAACAATAATAATATGCATAACTAAGAAAATAAATTAACAATATTTTTTATTGTAGTTATTGGACTTATATGTATTACTTGAAATTGTTTTAATATATTTAGGCTATTAATGTAATAAATGGGAAGGTATAAAGTGTAAACTATATTATTATAATTAACGTATAACGTTTATTCAGTTTATAAATCTAATAATACATTCAACAATAGTTTTTTTTTTGGTCCCTGCCTCTACCTCATTTGTTGTATATTTACTATACCGGGTGTAACTATTTGATATATCAATTTGAAATATGGTAGGCATGTACAAACTACAAATTAAAGTTTACCGGTTGTTCAGAAACTTCGGCATCATATCCGGTTTTACCGGAAGTGATATTGATTTTCAAATTTTAAATAGGACACGCTATATATTTGTTTCTTTTCGAATACAGGATGTCATTTTACATACAAATCAATTGTTTTACATATGTTAATTGTTTTTCCAAAATTTAGTTCCCCAACTATGTGACCATAATTTATTTTTTACCATACAAAATATTTTGGGACAGTCATAGACACATAGAATCTGTATTAATTTTTGAAAAAAAAAATGTCCCGTTTCAAGTAAAACAATTGATTTGTATGTAAAATTACATCATGTATCCAAAAAACTAAAAATATATAAGGTGTTTCATTTAAGTTTTGAAAATTGATGCCATTTTCAATTAAACTAAAGCAACTAAAGTTTTCGGATCACTATTAAACTCCAATTCTGCCCAGTATAATACCATATTTAAAATTAATATCTCAAATAATAGAAAAACTAAAGGGGGTGAGCCTGTTTCGTGTTATACCCGGTATGAACACAATCGTAGACAATATTACACATACGAAAATTACAACCCCTGTTAATATTCGGAATGTTAATAATAATAAACATCTTTATTTACAGAAAAAAAGAAAATAATTTACATATAATTAACAAAATGACAATGGAATTATATAATAATTTATTTTTCTGTCAAACGGCTATCGACCCGCGGTCTTTCAGCCTGGAGTTATCTGTCTTACAAACGTCATGATTGCTAATGTCTAACGGAATTAACTGTCGGTTGTTCTTCAAACGTCGTGATCACTAATGTCATTATGAAATGCGGAAATGTACTGATGAATGGTGATTTCTGGATATTTATATCGGGGTGTTATTAAAGGATTGCGAGGGATACACATGTGGTTAAGGATGTCAATGGTATTAGGGTTAGTGGCGAATTTTTGAGCAAGGAATGTAAGGCGTTGTTCAATGGGAGTTAGGTTGGTTAATTGGTATAGGAGGGTGTTGGATGGGTTATGTAAGGGGTTAAGGGGATGTCTAATTTTGGTGAGTGTACGAAGGGCTGATCGTTCAGATACCTGAATACTTTTAAGAGCGGAAGGATGGGGTTTATAGAACAGGATAGCGGCGTAGTCAAGGAGAGGTCGGCAGATCATCTTATAAATATGTACAGCAGTTTTTGTCGATATTCCTTGATTTTTATAAGTGAGGCTTCTGAAATGCCGAGCTCTCTTCTTGACACTCGCTTTGAGGATTTGGGCGTGTGTTTTAAAAGTTAATTTGGGGTCAAAGGTTATTCCAAGGTATTTGCAAGAGGGAGATGGTAAAATAAGATGGTTATTAATGATTATATGGAATGGAGAATTCTGTGGACGGTGAAAAGGGATTAGGAGTTGAGATTTATTAGGATTAATGGTTACTCTCCATTTTGCAAACCAGAGCTGAATGGTATCAATCAGCCCTTGTAATGTGTTAAGTGCTTTTTGTAGGGTGGGGGCATGTACTATTAAAGCAGTATCGTCTGCGTATAGGAGCGGGTAGGATGAAGGGTTGATGTATTGTGGATTAGGGTTATAGATATCGTGAACATAAATGTTATACAGGATTGGTGATAGTGGAGATCCTTGGGGAACACCTTGTTGTGGAGTAAAGGGGCGTGATAGGGTATTTCGGATTTTAACTTGTAGGAGTCGATTGGATAAGAAGCTGTCAATTAAGTTAAGGAGGTAAGGTGGGATTTTTAGGGAATTGCATTTAAACAGCAAACCTCGATGCCAAACTGAGTCAAACGCTTTTTGTATATCTAGAAAGACAATTGCGGATTTTTGGCATTCGAGGTGTGCTGTTTGACAGTTAGAGGTAAGAATTGAAAGTGGTAGGGAGGTGGAACGGTGTTCAAGGAAACCAAATTGGTAAGGAGGGATATGGTGGGATATAAGGAGCATTAATTTGCTTTTAAGAATGGTTTCGAAAATTTTACCCAAGACTGGAAGAAGGGTAATCGGGCGAAAACTTGACACGTCTGATGTATCTTGGCCAGATTTAGGAATACATGTGATAATACCCTTCTTCCACTCCTTGGGTATGGTTTGGGACTGGTATATGTGATTGAATATGTGTAGGATGTGTTTATGGATGTTATCAGGGAGGGATTTAAGGATTGCTCTAGGAACGTTGTCATAACCAGGGGCCGTGTTTTTACCTCTATGTAGGCAATTAAAATATTCTTCCTCTTTTATATCATCCTCGGGTGTATGGGATGTGGGGGTATTTTTAAAATTGTCGTACCAAGTGTTTACAGTGTTGAAAAAGTCATTGTCAAATACGTCATTAACTGTCATAGTGTAGCTACTGTCAAAATGGTCTGCAAAAGCATTTGCTATCAATTGTTCGTCCGTAATTAAAGAATTTGAAATTGGGTCATGTATTTTCTGTAACAAGTCTGTTTTTCTGTATTTGGTCAATTTTTTAATTTCGTCCCAGTATTGTTTTCCCTGTTTGTCGTTGATGTCCTTACATGTCGTAGTCCATACGTCAGTCTTGTATTCCCTTATCAGTCTTTGTATCGTTTTATTTAGTGCATTAAATTTCTGTTTTAATTCGCCGTTATCTGTCAAACGTATGTCTCGGTACAGTTGTCTTTTGTATTTAATTAATCTCAGTATGAACTTTGGGAGGGGATATTTGTATTCTTTTCTTGTATAAGTTGGTGTGTGTTTTTTAACAGAGTCTGATAATGTCTTGAGGAATAAGGAAATAGAGGATGGGTTAACTTGCGGATGGGCTGAAATGATGTCATTTAAGTCTTTGGTCACTTTGTCAATGTCGCAGTCTTTATGTTTATATATAACTTTGGGGGGGTCTGGGGCAGGAGGTTGTTGTAGGATTGAGAATTGAATGGATAAATGGTCTGAGCAAAGATCAGGGGTTAGGACAACATTTTGAAGAAGGTGTTGGATGTTACTTGTACATAACAGAATGTCGGGAGTGGTGGATTGGTTTTGGGACATAATAAATGTAGGAGCAGTATGGATACGTACAAAGTTTGAGTTTGATATAAAAGAGGAAAGCTGCCTCGCTTTTGTTTTATTGATGTTAAAATCCCCAATTATGACAACGTGGTCGTATAAGGATGCTTTTGTGAGGATCGTATCTTCAATGGAAGAGGAGTGATGGATGTAAATTAGAAAAAGGTGAAGTGTGAAGGATGGAAGTTCAATAGTGCAGTGCAGGCATTCATTCATTATATTATTTATTCTGGGGGGGTTGGCTTTCCCTAGTTTAATTCCTGGCCTGGCTGCTACTATTGAACCACCGCGAATGTTTTGGTTAGGAATGGAAGACGGGATTTGGATTGAGGACCAGCTTTTGAAGGAAAAGGGTTTAGTGGTTTTGGTTTCTACCATTAGGGTTACATCTATTGGATTATTGGAGAGGAAATGGGACAGGAGATGGGATTTTCTCGGTAATGAATTGATGTTCGTATATATGAAATTAATGCTAGACATTTCTTACCACCTCTGTGTGACCGACATGGATACCTGAAATTGGTTCCACTGGTGGAATGACGTTCGGCTGGTCCATATCGAACATGACAATATACATTCTATTACCTGAGAAATTTATATGAGTGTCGATATGAAATGAATCAATGAAACGAGCTTTTAATTTATTCAGTAGTGCTTGTCTGTCTGTATTCGAGGGTGAATTAATTTTTGTCGTATATATGTCTATGATATAGTCGTGAATGGTAATGGGAGTGTGAATTCTGGAGTCTTTTGTCAGTTTTTGGTCGATAGCCGCTGATTTTTTGTTTACGTTCTGAATTTTTACGTTCGGAATTCCCTGTATAGGCTGAAGAGGTCTGTTCGGACATCTGGTGGACCAAGCTCCATGTGTTGTTTCCCCGCATGACTTGCATTTGATGGGTAGCGTAGTGTCGCAGCTAGTAGTTGGGTGCGCGCCTGAACACTTTGCGCAGGATACGGCTTCTTTGCAATCTGCGGTTACGTGTGTAAATTTATTACAATGTTATTTTAATTTAACTTTAAATACATACACGCATTCATTACGATTCTAACTGCTAGCAATCTAATTTTGTTTATCATTCACATGCGTTAAGGCTGCGTTCAACCCGTTCAACAACGGGTTCAATTTCATATGATCTTAGAATATGAAGATACATGTGGTGGATTGATCACTTTTAAAATAAAAAGTAGGCAATTTAATTAGTTTTAAAAGTTGGTTTAAGTTTCTAACAATAGAAATAGTTAATTTTTAGAATCATTAAAATGCTCATAATATTAATCAATGCTAAAATAAAAAATAAACACTGTTTCTTATTTATACCAGTTAAAACTTTATTTGCAGTGGCCAGTTTCGACTACACGGTAATCATTATCAAATAAAGTACTTAATTTGAAAATGATTACCATGTAGTCGAAACTAGTCACTGCAATTAAGGTTTTAAGTGGTATAAAAAACTAATTGTTTTTTTCTTTCTTTATTTTTATATTGAAAATGTACCAAGAAGTGAATGCCTATAAGATTTAAGAATCAATGCGTTTTTTTAGGTGTCACATATTGATATAGATATATGGAAACCACTATAACCCGTAATAAAATATTAATTATACCGTGTGTATGAGATAATGGGCGCACATAGGGATTTAACATTTAAAACCACATTTATGCATATTCCTGCTGCTTCCAGGGTCATTTTCATGAAAACATACAAGAATAAACAAAAATTAAGAATAAAATGTACGTATTTAGGTTGCTATTTGGTTCAAATCGGACATTGTTTACTATTTTTTATCAATTTTTATAAATTACGAACATTTAAATAAATAGCCTCCGAAGTACCCGTCTTCAATCACCATTTTCGATACGAACTCGCTACATTCGCAGAAGGGGCATTAAATAAAACCTACAGGTGCGGTCTTGCTGATATTAGGCATCAAAGTCGAGTATTAGACCTGTAAATGGGCGAAATCAAGCGCTGAAAATACCTGTATTGTTTCCTGATACCCGGATTGAGGCTATTAATTTAAATATTCGCATTTTTCAATAATTAATAAAAAATAGTAAACGAGGTCGGATTTTAACTAGATCGCGAACTAAATACGTAGGATTTTTTTCTTAATTTTTGTTTATTCTTATACCTTTTCTCTAAAATGATCCTGGAAGCAGGAAAATGCATAAATGTGGTTTTACATGTTAAATCCATATGTAAGGGGCATGTGTCATATACACGGTATAGGGTGTTCCACCGACTCCGCACATTAAAAGTGTATGGGCATCTAATTAATGGATTTTAATGAGATATTTGAGATATTCAGCATTTTAGCATTCGTGCTTGTTCGTTTCAATGAAAATATACCGGAAGAAAACACCAATTCCCTTATTTTAAATGTAATGCTATATTTTTATTGCGAATTTGGTTTCTACGTCAAATTCTATGAAAAAAAAAACATAAAGTAACATAATCTCTAAATTTAACTGTTTTCGAGATATTTGACATTTGGTTAAACTTTAGTGCGTTTTCATAATTAAGTGAGTTATGAAAAAGCAAATAAAAATACGAATCTCCCAACAAAACAAAATTGAAGGGATGTCATGTTGGCCATAAATGGTACCCAATGATGATTTATTTTTTGAATAATAAAATATGGAATGTTCAAAATTTCATCCCACATTTAGTCAATTTCAATCGATTATATCTCCATTTTTTTAAATGGAGCACCCTGTATATTTTGATATGTTCGGACGCAGAATTTAATTCTGCATTTAACTGAACTACCATTCCCTATACCTATCTTCTTTTTTTCTTATAAACATGGGGAATTTTAGTATAGATCCATGCAAAATTTAATTCAGAGTTAGAATATGTTAAAATATACAGTGAGTTCCATTTAAAAATCGAAATTTAATCGTTTGAAGTTGATTAAATATGGGACGAAATTTAGAACACTCTGTATTTCCCTCAAATCACCATTGCTTACCTCCGGGCTATTTATAGCCAACATAAAATCCCTTTAATTTTGTTTTGTTCGGAGATACGTATTTTTAAGTGACGCACTAAATTTTAACCTAATGTCAAATATCTCGAAACGGTTAAATTTGGAGGTCATGTTACTGATTAATTTTTTTCATAGAATTTTGTGTAGAATCCAAATTCGATATGAAAAATATAGCATTCCATTTGAAATAAGGGAGAATTGGTGCTTACTTCCGGTATAACCGGGAGTCGTATAATCTTGAAAATATTTTCATTGAAACGAGAAAACACGATTACTTGAGAGCTTAAAATCTCATTACGATACATTAATTAGAAGTCCATATACTTTTAATGTGCGGTTTCCGTGGAACACCCTGTATATTAAGTGGGATCTGCACGGATTGGCCTTGAAGCGTGTCTTATGGGAATCCTTAACAAATGTCCGCCACTTTACGGACTTTATTAATACACATTAAATTATAATATTTTTTCTGTTAATCTATCACGCATTACTACAATATGATCTTTTAAAAATAAATATATTCCTTATATGAAATAAAAAAAATATATTAAAAATATGAAATTTTTGATATATTTTATTTCCTAAACTAGAACAGATGTAATTGTTTTGAATAGATCGATTTGTATCGTATGGTAAGATTCTACAAAAAAATTCATAATTTTATGTTCATTAATAAAGTCTCCAGAGTGGCGGACATTTGTTAAGGATTACCATAAGACACGCGTCCCTCTTAATACCTTATTCAATTAGTTTCAAAGGGTGTACAGCAATAAATTGACAGAAATTTCTTTTCTACGAGAGCAATGAATTCTTGATGAATTTATATCATTATACTCTTCCCACAAGCCGTTATGTCGCCTACAATATGCAATGAAATGGCCTGGAATATAACCTATGACACCACGTAAAATAAATAGATTTCCATTTAAAATTATTTGAAATGGAATATCATCTAATTTGACATATATTTAACGTTTTAGTTTCTATATTAATAGGTTCTATTATCAAAAAATCTTTTGCATTCGTTTCTAAAAACAAATCGTTATTACATACACATTTTTGTTTAATTTGAATTTTATTAAATTTATTTGTCAATATTAAATTTATGTCATTGTAATTAGTATTTGTAATTTCTATTGATACAAAATGTTCCTCTTTAATTGTTTTAGTATTACATATGCCACAGGTATATTCTTTAACAATGCAGGGGGGCAATAATAAATTAATTAATCGTGTTATATAAGTATAGGCATTTAGAGATATAATATTTTCTGGAAGGTAAGTTTTTTCACATATATCATATAGAATCTCTGCTCTCAGTTTATATATGCTTTTTGAAATTCCCTTTTCTATTAGATGTTTAATCATTAAAAACCATTTATTACTGCAATTTGAATCTAATATCAATTTGAAACTTCCGCTATCACAATAAGATGCGGCCAACATCTGTGAAATGGAATCAAATGCGCAAGTATTGCGCAATACTACTAAGCTGTTTCCTATTTTCACTGGTTGCAGAGATTCCTTCGTACCATTTTTTAATAGGCCAATACTGTTAACATTTTTATAAACCGGATTACTAAATAACATTTCACACTTAGGCTCCAAATATGACTTCCTCTTTCTTTTTTTGTTCAATCCTCTCCAATTTTCTTCTTCCAGTGCCTCAATTTCGTCTGGCTGAGTTTTGGAAACATGGTAACAATTTCTACATAAATGTTCTTTGTCCATAACCATCTTGCAATTTTTATTGAAATGAACTTTAATGTTGCACCTGTGGCATCTTACTGAGGATCCATCATCTAATGTCATTTGACAGGACGAACACAATTCATTAGTTTGCTGGAACAGTCAAATAAAGTAATTAATAACATTTAATAAGTCGTGCGGTTTCGGATTTAAAAATGTACAATGAGATCATCAATTGTCTTTAATACCAAATAAAATAAAAACTTCTGTTTGCATTTTATAAATGAATATTGCTGTCAATACCACTTCATTGATTTATTATTCGAATAAGTAGCAACAAAATTATTTATTATTTTAATTCCTTTCTTCACAAAATGAATTATTTTATGCTAGATGCACATTTCGAACACGATGTGTTCCTTTTCAATAGCAGTATTATGACAATTTTATTTATTTATTTGACAGTGTCACTCAAACAAAAATTTCAAGGAGCGGATTATTTAGGGGGCTTAAATCGAAATTGAGTAATTTATCTTTATTTTTAAACATATAAATTGCTTCTAACATGTCTAATTTATAAAAATTTGATGCTTTTAATAATTTAACATTGTTTATAATAAATGTATGTCCTGTTATTAGGGTGTGATGTGCTACGGAAGATTTATCGGGATTAAATGATTTTGTATGGTATATGTGTTCTTTATATCTAATTTTCAAATTTCGTCTTGTTTGTCCTATATACATTTTCTCACAATTGTTACAATTTATTGAATAGATACCAGATTTTTCTAAATCATTAATTTTGTTGAAAGTACTCGCTAGAATTGATTTTATATTAGTTGAATAATATGCTGGAATAATGTTAAATTTCTTAAAAACACTGTTTAATAAAAATAAATTTGGTTCGTAAATTAATCTAAAGAACTTTTTATTTCGTGGGATTTCAATAATTTCTAAACGAGTTGTACAGTTAATTTTGTGTTTATTTAAATGTTTGTTTATAAGTTTTTTAATTGTGTTTTCATTATAATTTAATGATTTTGCTATTTTTAAAATAGAGATTTTAAAAAAATTACTAACAAATAATTCTATACAGCATGAAAAAATCATTGAATACATTAATCTAACAAAATTAGTGATGGAATGTAATACATTTGAATTTAACGGTAAATTTTTTAAGCAAATTTTTGGAACCGCAATGGGCAACCCCTTATCTCCTTTTTAGCCAATATTTTCTTAAATAATTTAGAAAATCTTGCAAAAAACTCATTACAAAATTTTCCTAGAGTTTGGTTCAGGTATGTAGATGATATTTAGGCAGTAATCAAAATTAACACAGATTTAAATTTATTTATATCAGAAATAAATAACTTTTACCCAACAATAAATTTTACTCACGAATCAGAAACAAATGGCAAAATTCCTTTTCTAGATTTAATGATAACAAAAAATAATGATAAGTTAGATTTCAATGTATATAGAAAAACAACGCATACTTTTAATTACCTCCACTCAAATTCAAGTAACCCATTTAACATAAAATGGCTTGTTTTAATAGCATGATTCATAGAGCTATTAATTTACCAATTTCAGAAGAGAACAAAAAAACTGAATTCGATTTTATTTTAAAAATAGCAAAATCATTAAATTATAATGAAAACACAATTAAAAAACTTATAAACAAACATTTAAATAAACACAAAATTAACTGTACAACTCGTTTAGAAATTATTGAAATCCAACGAAATAAAAAGTTCTTTAGATTAATTTACGAACCAATTTTATTTTTATTAAACAGTGTTTTTAAGAAATTTAACATTATTCCAGCATATTATTAAAAAACTAATATAAAATCAATTCTAGGGAGTACTTTCAACAAAATTAATGATTTAGAAAAATCTGGTATCTATTCAATAAATTGTAACAATTGTGAGAAAATGTATATAGGACAAACAAGACGAAATTTGAAAATTAGATATAAAGAACACATATACCATACAAAATCATTTAATCCCGATAAATCTTCCGTAGCACATCACACCCTAATAACAGGACATAAATTTAGTAAAAACAATGTTAAATTATTAAAAGCATCAAATTTTTATAAATTAGACATGTTAGAAGCAATTTATATGTTTAAAAATAAAGATAAATTACTCAATTTCGATTTAAGCCCCCTAAATAATCCGCTCCTTGAAATTTTTGTTTGAGTGACACTGTCAAATAAATAAATAAAATTGTCATATTACTGCTATTGAAAAGGAACACATCGTGTTCGAAATGTGCATCTAGCATAAAATAATTCATTTTGTGAAGAAAGGAATTAAAATAATAAATAATTACAAATAACTTCAAGTAACTAAAAGAAGAATATTAGCAACGAAATGTTGACAATTAAAAATTAAAGTATTAATCAACTGTATTATTAAATGAATCTATATTCAGGGTGGAACAGCCAAATGGACTACATTCAGTATATCAGTGATTGTGCATATTTGTCAAAAATCCCGAAACACGTCAATTTTTGGTTTAAGGGAGACACCTAATACGACTTCCGGCCCTCTATTTGTTTGGATCATTCGAAATTTGATGTTATCTCGATTAAGTTAATAACATTTATCCGTAGGTACGTTTACATTTTTAAAAGTTTAAATTCTAAAGCTACTATTAATTAAATCCGAAACGAAACGAATCGGACTAAAATTGATAAGATATTTAAAGACTAATTTATTTTCAAAATATTATAAGATTAATTTAACTTACATAATCAGTGTATTTAACATCTTCGTTATCTGGTATGTTTTCTGGTTCTAATTCACATGGCTCGGTGTATTTAACATCTTCGTTATCTGGTATGTTTTCTGGTTCTAATTCTATATATTCATCTACCTAAAATTAATTATTCTAATATAGTTTATTTCATTATACTTGTATTGTCGTACTGTTTTAAAATGCACGTAACTTAAATGTTTATTACCGAATTTAAATTTATATATATTTACTTACAATATTATCGTCATCAAAATTCTCTAATTCACATGGCTCATCATATAAAATGTTGTCAGAATCGATATGTTCTACTATCTAAAATAAATAATAGGTATAATAAATAGGGTAATATTGATAATTAGGCATACATAGGAATCTTGTATACTAATTATATACCTTGTGTAAAACATAACAGCTACATTATTTTTTTCTTTTTGAGATTTCGATTTACAAGGATTATTATAGGATTATTATTATTATTAAAATTATATTAAACAGAAATTAGAGTTTAGTGTCGATCTTTAGTTGCACTTACGTTTTCACCGGAAATTACATACATTTTTAAAACTTATATGAAATGCACTATAAACGTCTTTGTTTTTGGATAGAGGATGCAATTTTGCATACATATCAATTGTTTTTTTTAATAAAATTACACGTCTATTTTTGTTTTAATAAATATTGTTAGGTTGTTTTTTGTTTCGTATAATAGACTTACAGAAAATTCAAATCAACAAATGTTATTTTATGGTTTAGTAAATAGATAGTTCTACATTAATACGTGATTATTTTCTTAAAAATATTTGTTTTTTCAAATTGACACATGGCGGCTCATTATGGATGTTTAAAAGGTTAATATACTATCTATACAAATTGATTTATTTGAGATTTTTGAATCTAACGAAACACTGAAAAAAATACATGAACCTAAAAGCCAAAGAGTATTAAGTCCAGTTGAAAACGGGTGTTCATGGCTACATAGATGAGAACACACACACACATATTAATTATTGGAAAAACAATTGACACGAGAAATTTGTTTCAAAATAAAGAATTTATTTGCAAGTTATATTTAAAATATGTATCACCAGTAACTTAAATTTGTATTTTGTGTAAGCTGACCAATTTTCAAATTGATATCTCAAATATTAAAAAAAAAAAAAGGAGGTGTAGCTGTTTTGTGTTACACCCGGTATATACTCATTATATTCTAGCTGTATTATTGAGATCTTGAATATTTCTAGAGATATACAATTAATTTAATGGGAGTGAAGTGACGTATTTAGTTTTCAATAATAATCTGTTTTCACATTTCAAATATCTTTAATTTTAATTGCTTCGCTGTTTGTGTCTGTGCGCTGTATAGCAAAAATTGCTAATGTAAGCTCATGAAAATTGAAACTGAAGGTGGTACTTTTCTCTTAGAGATTTATCTTTTCTTGATATATATTTTGCACGTTGTACATATATTCGAACTCGTACTTTTCGATTTATTAAAAAAATATGTATTTTGATATTGCATAACGGCATATATATTTTTATATTTTTTACATTGATTTCAATCACATGCCACATGCTAATTAAAAAATATATATACCGTCCGTTTTTTTTTTATCGTGCTCACCATTGGGATTTTCTAAACTATTAGAGATACGAAAACGGTTAAATTAGACAAAAGTTTACATTTTTAATACAAAATAAAACCACGTTAAAAAAATTCTTCTAGCATCATTTGTTTTCAAGATATGACGAAAAAAGTGAAATTCGACAAAAAATTCGTATTGCTATAACTTTATTAATTAGAAAGATAATGAGCTGAAATTTAAAATGTATCCTAAATAACATCCGAGAAACACAATTAAATTGATTTTATACAGGGTGTCCCATTTTCATGATATGACATCAAAGTTCAATTTTCTTACGGCAGCCCTATTGGATTTTTATACCATTGAATAGAGCAGAAAATTTTAGTTGGTAATAAAGTGTCATAGGCCAAATTAAAATGGTAATTGTCATATTAAAATGAAATACCATGTATTAAAAATTAATGTATTCGTATGTTTTACGACTTATTTGGACTAGGTCAAAATTTCAGCTCAATATCTTTTTCATTAACAAAGTAATAGTAAGAATAATATTTTAATGATTTTCACTTTTTTCATCATATCTTCGAAACAAATGCTAGACACTAAATCATCTATCATCATTTGTTTTAAAGATATGACAAAAAAATTAAAATCGATTAAATGTTATTCTCAGAATAACTTTCTTAATGGAATTAAGATTTAATACATAACCTAAACTCGTCCTTAGAACTACCTCGGAATTGACAGATTTTATACAGGGTGTCCCATTTTTGTCGGATCGGTTATTTAGGTTACATTTTAAATTTCAGCTCATTATATTTCTAATTAATAAAGTGATAACAATAAGAAATATTTGTCGATTTTCACTTTTTTCGACATATCTTGAAAACAAATGACACTAGATGATTTTTTTAAATAGTTTACAACATCCCAATGGTGAGCACGATAAAAAAACCGGACGGTATAGTTAAAATAACAACAAAGTTGGGGGGTTTCACTTTATTTGTTGAACACTGCAACATGTTTCATCACACAGTGACTTCAACATTTAATCGACAGTAGTTAACTATTATACCGTTTGTCTCAGATGAAGGCGTGTCATAGATTTTTTTTAATAAGGATTATTTAGATGCATTTTGTATGTATTTTGTTGAGTTTTACTGAAAATAACATACAAATTAAAAATAAAGTGAAAAACTAGAAACTAACATCCTATAATAAGTAATAGTTGCCAGGAACTGTCATTAGAATTACTTCACATTCACTGTTGAAAATTACAATTTTAACTAAAATGAATATTTATTCCTCGATGGATACTCGTTAAGGAGTTAAAGGAGGAAGAGAGAAACAATTACTACCAGCGTATTGGTAAGAATTATAAAATAGAGATAAAAATTGAAATATATTTTTCACATGTTAACTTCCCATGATACGTCCTAATCTGAGACATGGTATAGCAACTTTAAATTGATTCGTTGCGATGGAAACGTCAACCAGAAAAACAAATATTGTTTAAAACAATGCAAAAATTCCGTTTCAATGGTGTCTATATATTTATATGTATTCATAAAAAATCAAATGTCAAAAGTAAAAACCAATAACCAATAAAATAAATCGTTATTTTTTGAGGCAGTTAAAGGAAAAGTGGTGTAAGTGAATTTAACTTTATTTTTATAAAAAAATAAAGAATACAATATTTGATATATTTTTTATTAATAGTGTACAGTATTACAGTATTGATAAAAAATATATCAAATATTGCATTTTTTATTTTTTATATTACTTCTAATAAAACCTTTTATATCTCAAAATAAAGTTAAATTGACTTACACCACTTTTCCTTTAACTACCTCATTTAATAATTCTACTTTCTCTTATAATTGAAAAGTTTAATACCGATTTCGGTATTAAATTTTTAAATTATAAGAGAAAGTGGTTGCAGCATTTTAATTAATGAATTGAAGAAATATCAAATCATAAAATAAAAATTGAAATATGTAATTTTCCCTTAAATTAACACCCTTGTTCTTACCAATAAATTAGCGTGTAGATTTATATTATTTACTTAATATACCTTTTCTAAATTTTCCATTGAATTGTTTAATTCACATAACTTTTCGCTTATCTGAAATATATAAGAATTCATTTATCAACGTTTAAAATTTTAAAATACGTAATTGAAGCGTATACAAAATATTATTTCTTTATCTATACCTTTTCAGAATCTAATGGGTTCTCTAATTCACATGGCTCTGGAAAATTATCGCATATCTGAAATAAACACGTAAATGTCTATATTAAATAAACACCAAATATTCAATTGATGAGAAAGATATATGATAAAACTGCGTAATTGAAAGTAAAACAAAAAAACACAGTAGGGAGTGTTTCAGTTTATTGTTGAAAACAATTACTTCATTAAATAGATGAATAAATCGTAAATACTATATCTGCCTAATTGCAGTGTTAAACAATAAATTGTGGGACATCTTCTAACTGTGGTATTTGATTTCAATAAAATAATATTTTCTAAAACATAAATATTGACATTTTAAATTTAATTTTGCTATTTCATAAATAATACAATATAAACTTTAATGTATTATGGAACATTAAGATTTAAAACAATTGTAATAGTTCAAAAATTGATGTATAAAATATTACCTGTTTTTGGTGATTTGATGATGCCACAAGCTTCATTTCTCCCTGCAGGTAATTAATATGATGTAGTAAAAAATCGTCAGCACGCATAGGTAGTTTTTTATTGGCGAAAACTCTGTGTTTTAGATGATTGAAATCACTCTCTACTGATGCTGATGACGGTATCAGTGGTGATGATGGAAAATATTTTGTCATCACGGCTGACCACAGCGGCAAATATTCGATCAATTTTTCCAGTTTACCAACAATTTCAGGCAAAACTTATTGATTGCCTCTGTCGCCCATTTCTTCAGTATTTACTGAAATGCTATAAGCGTGATTTTTAATTTTAACGAACCATTCAATGAATGGTTTATTAATAACAGAATCTACATTTTCCTCTTCTATTATTAACTCGTCATCATCACATGTATTATCAAATAACTCCTCCGTCCCCGTCGCAATTCTGCGTTTTAACCAAACTTTGGCTTCTTCAGCTTGTGTATTCTTATGTGTTGTTGTGGATTCTCCTTCCGTGTCCGAATATGCAACTAGACATATTGTGTGACATAATCTTTCTGCATCATTAATGCTGTCTGATTTAATTAGTTGACCAATTGCCCTCATGTAAAATTGCCTCGTGAACCGATGGACCCCTTTGAAACAAGCCCATCCTGAGCACAGTTTCAAAACGTGCGCGACGTCATTTCTAACGTAGCACTCAGGCACTTCTTCTTTTTGTCCAAAAAGCAGATCATAGCAACATTGAATGTATTTCGATAATGACTTAAATTGCGTAAATGTATTTACCACAGAATACATCAACGCTAGAGACATATCCGTTACTATTTCATTTGGTTTAGTTGTCGCAATTTTTTTCCAATTATGTAGAAAGTATGATATGTCGGCTGTTTTATGGCTATTAGTTATCATATTTCCTACTGAGTACTGCTTTTGCAATATTTTGTCATATATGACAATGCTATATAAAAATATAGCATTGCATTTCATGTACTCGTAAATGTTTTTCTTTACAAGGCCACCAGTGGCATCGATTTGTAATTTGCTGTAATTAAATTTAGCATAATTCCGGTATACATGAATTTGTTCATTACTGAAATATTGTACAGTAAATGGCAAATAACTTATTTGTTTTATCGTGCCGTTATATTCAATGGTGTTTTTTAATTTAATTATTGACAATACAACATCATCATCGATTCTTATTTTTTTTTAATATTCATATTTGGCATTTTTTATCACATTTGTAGATGGAAGATCAGCAGGTTCCTGGTCCCCAAAAGCCATTAAATTATTTGCTAGGTTATTTCTATATATACTAGCTGGTATATTTCCCTGAATCATATTCTCTACTATTTCTGCTCGATTTCTGCCAGATAACTGCCGTTTTGAATATTTTAAATGTGGTGTCAAATATTGTCCGCTGTATATGCAATGGAAATTTATATTCGTATCTTCATCGGCATCGACGACAATTGCCTTTAATTTACTGTTGCAGTCGCGGCATTCTGCATTTATTTCCACATAGCCACTGCTTATTTGTAACTTAGCTCTTTTAAAAACTAAGGTGCAGTTAAGCTTCGTAGCTTCTAAAAATTTTCTATAGAAATAAAATGACCACGATCCTTTCTTAAAAATTTTATAATTTCTCAGTGCCATCTTATTTCTATAGGAAATTATTTTTGGATCAAAATACGTTTCATATTCTTTTTTTGTAATTGATATTAAAAAGTTTAATGAATTTGCATCTGCTGTGTCAAATGTTCTATCTGATGTGTTGGATATATCCGATGTGTTTAATAAGTTATCTGTATTTAAATTACTATTGTATATACGAATGTTTAAATGTTCCCAAATGTTGTAATAATTTTTTTTAAAAATAGTATATACTCCAATCGGCGAAATGGGTTTGGACAAGAATTCATTGATTTTTATGCATAAATTATTCCATACATCATCAGTCTTGGATTTGACGGAATTATCCAAAATTAGAGATGATTTATCAATATTTAAAAAACAACATTGAATGTGTTTTATCTCTTCTTCACTTCTTTTTATACCTTTAGGCCTAAAAAAGTAATAATCCCAATGTCACATAACTATGCAATCGTAATAATATAAATACATAAAATACTGATATTACATTTTAAAGGTAGAGCAAATTAACTAAAATCATGAGTAGATCGTAACTGGTTGTACAGAAAGATGTATATAAAATAAGCAAATAATATAAACATATTAATTATTAAACTTGAAGCTTAACAGCAGCAGATTTAAAATTATTGTTTACGGATTACGAATAGTTTAAAGTTTTAATTATGTAAGAAAGAAATTAAAATATGTTGATACTAATGTTCAATGTTCATTTAATCTAAACAGAAAGTTCCTATGTTTTTGCAACTCTATGCGTATTGTTTGGTTTTAAATTTTATCATTAACTTATTATTATTTCGGGATTATTGTAAAATATTTTCTTTGTATAAAAGTAATCTTAGTGTATATTTTTCATAGTATCAATTATAAATAACACTAAATTATATTTTAACGTGATTATGTACTTTATTTTTACTTTATATGCAAATTGAACTTCAATATAAATTTTAAAATCAGTCGCGAAAGATATTTTTATTTACATATTGTTTGATATTTATATAATTAAAGCGTCTACAGAAAGCCCAAAATCAATAGTGAGGTCGGTCCTGTGTTGGCCACAGCAGATTTTTTTATTGTGCTCACCTTTGGGATTTTGTAAACTATTAGAGATACGAAAACAGTTAAAATAGACAAAAGTTTCAATTTTTAATACAAACTAAAACCGCGTTAAAAATGTCATCTAGCGTCATTTGTTTTTGAGATATGGCGAAAAAAAGTGAAAATCAACATTTCTTATTGCCATAACTTTATTAATTAGAAGAAGAAGCACACTTAAATTGACAGATTTTATACAGGGTGTCCCATTTTCAAGATAAGACATCAAAGTTACATTTTTCTTATGGCAGTCATATTGGATTTTTATACCATTGAATAGAGGAGGAAATTTTAGCTGGAAATCATGTATCATATGTAAAAAAATGGGACACCCTGTATAAAATCTGTCAATTCCAAGGTAGTTCTAAGGACAAGTTAGGTTATGTATGAAATCTTAATTCCATATCTCTTAATTAACAAAGTTATTCTGAGAATAACATTTAATCGATTTTCACTTTTTTGCCATATCTTTAAAACCAATGCTGATGATAGATGATTGTTGTTAACATAGTTTTACACACAGCAAGGCTGTAGCCAGAAAAAAAAAATTCGGAGGTTTTTTTTATAAATTTCGGGGGAGGGTTAATGGTACAAATTTTGTTTTTACATGACCGCTTTTATATACAAGCGAGAGCGTGAGAATTTCAGGGGGGTTTTAAACATAAAAATGTACTCTGGAAAAACAAAAATAAATCGATTTGCAGATTTAAAACATACTTCATTTTTTGAGTCGTAAACATTTTCTCTAAGAATGTTTTAACAAATTAAAATAACATGATTACAAAGGAGATAGAGCCCCTTAATTTTTTTTTTTAATTTCAGAGAAATTATTGATTTATTTCGAATGTAAAATCAAATTATGAATGAGTATTAAAATACGCAACGACTAAATAAAGTAATTATAAAATATAACCTATAGATAAAATCTAAAATGTAAATGCTTTTCGTATAATCATAGTGTAATCAAAATTAGCCATTCAATTCAACTTCTATTAAAAATAATAATAAGTTAGAATGTGTATTTTAGAAACTCAGTTTCTCTGAATGTTACGTTTTTCTTAGCTTTATACCAGATATAATGGTATTCTTTGACCCGCATATTTTCTCCCATTTAATCCATTCTCAATTTTTTACCTAGACAAGTGCAAATGAACAATTCATTTTAATTTTTTTAAATAACGGTATAACAAACTGTACTAAATCTTTCTTTTCATAATCGTATAGTTTATTATTCATCTAGTATTAATTTTAAAAATACCATATGAAATTAAAGAAAGTATAACATAAATACTTAAAAAATACTTTTTTGCGTGTATTTATTTGAAAATGTGTACATAATCTTAATGTGTACATTGCTTACTGTAATTTAGTATTTTTTTATTTTTATTTTTTAGCCAGGCCGAAAGACCCTTCAAAGATCAAGAATTAAATATTAATCATATACTTACATTAAATTACATATTGTAAAAAAATTTGAATCGTTGAAATAAGCATGTATATATGTGATTTAAAGGTTTGCAAGTTTCTACAAATAGTATCGCTTGCAAGTGGTGACAACTTTTGAAATAATGCGTATACTTTTGAAAACGGATTCATACACAATACGATTATAAATTATTTGAAACATGGTTTATTTAATTAATTAATTAATTCATTTATTTACGGAAATCTCCTTTCTACAAAAATTGTAAACAATTACATAAATCATCATAATTAATTCAATTATTTGAAAAAAAAAAATAATACAAATAATCCTATAAAATTCTTGTAATTTATGTAATTTAATCTAGTAATACTTGCAAAATTTCAATATTTTTCAAGCAATGAAAAATAGTTTAATTTTCACTACAAGTAGAAAAAGAAAAGATGACAATAAAAAACAAAAACATAAAGTTTTGAACCTCCTTATGATAAACACTTCTTAATATTAATATTTTTTTTTCATATCTATTTTAAATATTGTCAACAAAAATTAGGATATTGCAACCCGATAAATCCACCAATAAAAAATAAACATGTTCGTTTGTCAAACTCCTCGTTTTGTTAAATTTTGTATTCAATATTTCTGCTTCTTTAAATATATTTAAGAGACTTATTATATTATATATTTTAATTAAGAAGGTTTAGCGCAAGTCACAGTTTTCCTCAATATAATAAACTTATTAGGGAATTTATTTTCAGTGTCAGTATAATTAAACATTATGGTCATAAAAAAAGAACAATAATTTAACTTGCATATTGTTTACAATGGAAGAATGTATGTTTTAATAATACGTGACATATTTTTCTAATGTGTTCTCTATTTTTATATAGATATCGTATTTGACAAAATGAGCTTGTGGATGATTCACTTTCTTTAATTTTAGAATAAATATTCAGTTATGTATCATATGATTTTATAACGATCATTAAAAATATATTTATTTATATAAACCTATTTTAAAAACGCATAAGTGTCATAATAAAGTTATAATCTTAAACTTATATGTTATCAATAAAACCAAGATATAAAAGAAAAGAAAAAAAAAATCACCAAAATCTTTTTCTTTGTAGTGGTCTCTAACCGATCAGATTTTTTGTTAGTATTACACCGAATTTTATATGCGGTATAAATTAATTTAGAATCGTACAAATAAAATTATCGCCAAATTGTGAAAATTAATGTAACGTTTTTACTAGTGCTGGGAATTCGAATATTCGAATATTCAAATGTTATTCATATTCAAGATATTTAAATATTAAAATAATTAAAACCGATAACATTTTTGAATTATTTAGTATTAGACATTATATTAAACATTATCAAACGCTAAATTATTAAAAAAATAATATTCAAATAGTTTAATTAATTAAATATGTGAATAAGTGAATGATTTTATGTTAGCAAACGTGATATTTGAATATTCGAATTCCCAGCCTTAGTTTTTACTTTTTAATTACTTTTTAAATAAAAATCTCTTTTTGATATATGGTGGTGATATTTAGTTTTACGATGGTTAGACGAAAACATAATAACTTTGTGAATGGTAATTATTCACTGTTGTTTAATTGATTTTTACAATAAATAGCCCTATCTATACATGTTATAATATTAGCTTATTCGAGATACATTTAAAAAATATTATCTTATTAAAGACGAAGTAGCAAAGTTGGCCATTTATTGATTTCAACTATTGCAATTTGATTTAATTTTAAAGTACAATTTCGAGTAGAATCTGTTGGAAATTATTAAAAGAAACAAATACCCTATATCCAACAAATAAAATTTGATTCATAATTAATTAAAATTAAAAACAATCCCACAACTTAGGAAATATAATTCACTTATAAATCGAATTATTTTTGTATATGTAAATATTTGCTCATATTCTAAAGGCATATTTATATTAACAAAATCGTCTAAACATTGTATATTGAAAGAAAAGGAACATGCATTTGTATCAACATATATTTAATGAATTACAAATTATATTCTTCGCAAACTTTGTGGTATTTTCAAGAACAATATACCTCTAAAATACAGTAACGCGTACGACTCATTTACAAATTGATAAGTTTAGAATATATAAAAAAATAATCTTACATTGTTAATTGGAAGTCAACAAATTGCAGAGGAAACACAACAGCGAATTAAATGATTAGAGCACTACACTTGATGGCGTTTGAACAAGAACTAGTATAAAGTAAAGTACTATTACCAAAATCGTTGATAATCCTAAATCTCAAGAACCAGTAGAATTTCTAAACATAGGGAAAATTACCGGTTAAATTATAAATGCTGTATCTGTGCACGATGCAAATTCAGCTCTTTTCGAATCAATGAATCCTCACGTTCGAAAAATGTTTGATTACACAAATTATTGACCACTCATATTGAAGTGGATGCTTGTGTGCACTACTTAGACGACGATTTATAAGTGCCCAAAGGAAATATGTAAACAAAATGTTAATAATTAGGATTACCTATACGTTTGCAGTTATTCATAAACTACATCATCAAAATATAAATACAAAGATCACATACAATTACCGCGTGGTGAATTGGGATTTTTAGGGTATAAAATGTAAAAATGTAAATGTGTTAATTTTGGCTCCACTAAATATTTGAAAGTATCGGTTTTATTTTATCGTTTTAAAAGCATTTTATCAAGCTGAATATTTATACCGTGCGTTTTATTTAAGTATGGCCATAGGGATTTCTCCACCCCCGCACAATTAATTAAAAAAAAACAATTAATTGTATATAATCAGGTGGGTCGTTGACAAGTTGCACCGTATAAAAAACTAGAATTTTTCACTTAGTTTTTTTGTAATTTTGCAAAAATTGAAATAATTGGGGTAAAATGGCTGTTTCTCCACCCCCGCACAATTAATTAAAAAAACAATTAATTGTGTATGATCAGGTGGGTCGTTGACAAGTTGCACCGTATAAAAAAGTAGAATTTTTCACTTAGTTTTTTTGTAATTTTGCAAAAATTGAAATAATTGGGATAAAATGGCTGTTTCTCCACCCCCGCACAATTAATTAAAAAAACAATTAATTGTGTATGATCAGGTGGGTCGTTGACAAGTTGCACCGTATAAAAAACTAGAATTTTTCACTTAGTTTTTTTGTAATTTTGCAAAAATTGAAATAATTGGGGTAAAATGGCTGTTTCTCCACCCCCGCACAATTAATTAAAAAAACAATGAATTGTGTATGATCAGGTGGGTCGTTGACAAGTTGCACCGTATAAAAAACTAGAATTTTTCACTTAGTTTTTTTGTAATTTTGCAAAAATTGAAATAATTGGGGTAAAATGGCTGTTTCTCCACCCCCGCACAATTAATTAAAAAAACAATTAATTGTGTTTAATCAGGTGAGTCGTTGACAAGTTGCACCGTATAAAAAACTAGAAATTAGCATTCACTTTTTTTTTAATTTGTCAAAAATTGAAATAATTGGGGTAAAATGGCCGTTTCTCCACCCCCGCACAATTAATTAAAAAAACAATTAATTGTGTATAATCAGGTGGGTCGTTGACAAGTTGCACCGTATAAAAAACCAGATTTTTTCACTTATTTTTTTTTAATTTTGCAAAAATTGAAATAATTGGCGAAAAATGGCTGTTTCTCCACCCCCACACAATTAATTAAAGAATCAATGAATAGTATATAATCAGGTGGGTCGTTGACAAGTTGCACTCTATAAAAAAATAGAAATTTTCACTCAGTTTTTTTAATTTTGCAAAAATTGATATAATTGGGGTAAAATGGCAGTTTCTCAACCCCCGTCATAATAAATTAAAAAAAACAATGAATAGAACATAATCAGTTAGGTTCTTGGCAAGTTGCACTCGATAGAAAATTATAAGTTTTCACTCATTTTTTTTAACTTCGTAATAATCGAAATAATTGTGGTAATATGGCAGATTCTCACCCATCAACCCCCTCCCCCCGTACAATAATTTAAAGAAACAATGATTCAAAAATTATCAGTTATGTTTTTACCAAGTTGATCTCTAAAAAAATCGATTTTTTCTGTTTTATTATTATTTTTGTAAAAATCTAAATAGTTAAGGTATAATGACAAATCTTTACCCCTTGTTATTTTTTTAAATAATATCTCTAGAGAGGAATATTAAGTTGTGTTTGTGGTAAGTTTTACCATGTAGAAGACTACAATTAGTCTCTCCGTTTTTTATATTTTTCATAAAAATCGTGTTTATTAGGAAATGGTATACCAATTTGGAAATACGCATACGGGATTTGAGCTTAATTTAGATTTGTTTATATTATTTTTGTTTGGACTGCTATAGTTATAATTTTTATGGTGCAACTTAGTGCAACTTCTAAGCTATAAAATAAGCTAAAAATTTAGTTGAAATTTTGAAAAGGGGGGGCTGGCACCCAAACTTCTCTATTCCATAGGGAGCTTATATAAGGGGTGCAACTTTTAAAAAATAGTGGTTCCGAGAGTGCAACTTCTGTAGAGTCGATTCCCTCTAGAAAATATTGAAAATTTTGAATTGGGGGGGCTAGCGTCAACTTAGCCCCCCTAAATTTCGAAACGTTGTAACTTTCCACCCCTATTGGTGCAACTTTTATTTTTTACGGTGCAACTTGGTGCAACTTAAGACCTTTCTGGTGCAACATTTTGGACTCAAAATTCTTAAAAGGGGGGGCCAAGTTGACTGACCCCCCGCAGCACAATTTTCAAATCTCACTAAACCTGGCCCTTGAAAGTAAACAATATATTTGTATTCTTAATAATTTTCATATAATCTAAGGATTATACAGTTTTATAGGTATCATAATGTTTTGTACTGTATTTAGTCAACTCAACATTAAGTGTATGCAATAAACAGGGAAAACCCCGTCTTATTTGCACTGGCTGTAAGTATGTTGATTAGTGAAGGAAGAATCAGCAGAGAAAAACCACGTAGTTATTTGTAGTGAGGCACAGCAGTTTTTAAATTCATACTTAATTTACAATTTAACATAATCTTTAAAATGAATCAGAGAAGAGAAGAAAAGTTGATATTGAAAATCGTGTTTTTCAAGTGGACTAACGATTACTTTTTTATTATGCAAAAGAAAACAAGCCTGTTTGTTTAATTTGCCTCGAAAGTATATCAGTGGTAAAATAATTTAATTTAAAACGCCACATCAAAACATTCTAGTTATAGTAATCTCAATGGACAACAAAGAAAAGATAAAATAATAAATTTGAAAAAATGTTTATCTGCGCAACAGACACTTTTCCATAAACAAAGTGATTTATGCAATAGTATTGTACGAGCAAGTTTTATAATTAGTGAAAAAATTGAAAAGCATTCTAAACCTTATTCTGAAGGTGATTGTGTTAAAGAGTGGCTTAGTGCTGTCGTTAAAGAACTGTGTCCTGAAAAGGGCAACGATATAGAAAAAATAAGTCTTTCTCGCTGGACTATAACAAGACGTATCGATGATATGGCCAACGATACGAAATCAAACCTTAAGTTACGTGCCTCGCAGAAGTTTGAGGCATTTTCAATTGCTCTCGATGAGAGCACAGATACTACCGATACCGCAGAATTAGCTATTTTTATTCGCGGAGTTGATATCAAACTTAAATACATGGAAGAATTACTGGCTCTTCGACCTATGAAGGATACCACACGAGGAGAAAACATTTTAGAAAAAGTAAAAGCAGTTTTTGATCAATTTGAGCTTAAATGGGAGAATCTAAGTGGAATTTCTACTGATGGTGCTTCAGCTATGGTTGGTTCTAATTTAGGAGTTGTCAATAGAATTAAATTGGAACTATGTAGTAGGAATATTGACACTGAAGAAGAGTGAATTTCACTGCATTTTACATCAACAAAATTTGTGTGCAAAATCGATCGTAGTTTCTTGCATAAATTTCATTAAATCGGGAGCACTTCACCACCGTCTGTTCGAAACATTTTTGGAAAAACTGCTGTCTGAATTTGAAGATCTGGCATTTTATTGTGAAGTGCGCTGGTTAAGTAAAGCAAAAATGTTAAAACGATTTTATGATTTGAAAGATAAGGAATTTGTTTTTATGGATAGGAAAGAAAAACCTGTACAAGAGCTAAAGAACACAAATTGGGTCTGCGATCTTGCGTTTCTCGTTGATATAACAAGTCATATGAATGAATTAAATACAAAGATGCAAACCCAAGAACAACTTGTTCATGAACTGTTTGGGTCACGTCAAGTCATTCCAAAATAAATTAAGACTTTGGGAAAATCAGCTCCGAACAGTTAATACCTATCTTTTTCCCACTCCTGTAAATCATAAAGATCATGCTAACTTCGACACGTTTGCAAACGAGTTACAATTTTTAACACCAGATTTAAATATTTTCGCTGCCAAGAAGTAAATCTGAAATTTGTTTCCTCCCCATTTGATGTGGAAATAGAAGAAGCTCCATTTTCATTGCAAACGGAACTCATTGAATTGCAAGAAAAATCCGATCTTAAGGCGATATTTAAAGACCGATTTTTATAAAAAATATTTATGAACCGATAAATCTTGCATCTTTGGCTCAGAATGTCATCATTTGGAAGTACATACAAATGTGAGGAGCTATTTTCGAGAATTAAGTTTGTTAAATCAAAAACACGTACAAGATTAACAGACTCACATTTGGAGAACACTCTGCGTGTTGCGACAGCCGATATTTCACCAAATATTGATTATTTGGTTAAAAATATGAAGCCACAGTCTTCAAATCAAATATGTTTTTACTTGTTCATTTTAATCTATTTTCTGAAAGCCAGTTCTAATATGTGTTGTTATTTTTTATATTTTTCCTTTTTGAAATGTTAAAACTTAATAAATAGTAGTATAATATCATTTACTTAAACCAAACTACGAATCTCTCCGTTCCTTATAAATTCAAGTAAAAGGTCCGGCCCGTGATTTTAGGTTGAATTTGTTTTCCGGCCCGCGGTCTTGATGCAGTTGCACATGCCTGGTATAGAGGAAGGGAATTTCAACACAAAACACGAACAAACTAATGAAGATAAGAAAGTTGTTTTCTCTATTTTAGATAAACTGTCTATAACTACTAATACCACTATCATAATTTATAAATTAGGAACATGCATATAAAAACAAAAAAGTTATTTATCATAAAATAAGAAATTAAAAGTATAAAATACAACATGAGTAATAATTTTATTATTTGTTACATTAATGTTTTTCTGCTCTTCGAAGCAGAAAATTTATCAATAATATCCTCATAATTTAAGATTTCTGTAATATCATTTTCAATAAACATTATTGATAAATTTTGCAAATGAGTTTGATTAAGACTATTTCTTAAATAATTTTTTATCCGTTTCAGAACGGAAAAAGATCGTTCCCCACTTGCGTTGCATATCGGCAATGTAAGAAATATTTTTAAAATAGTTTCCACATTGGGAAATGTATATTGCAGGCCATCAATGATTACCTTGTATATCTTAAATGGACAAGTGATGTTCTCTTCTTTTATATAATTTAAAAAATGATGTACGTTTGTTCGTCTTTAAAATATTGTACTTCTATATCCCTCGCATATGTATTTGACAATTCTAAAATACACTTGTCAACTTCATCACTGGATATATTTTGATCAAAAAATAATTTAAAATTATTTAAAACAGTTTCATGTATGGACGTTATGGTAGACATTTCAGTGGCAAGTCTATCACAGATCATATTGTGAGTACTTATAATAAACAATTCTCGTCGTACTAGCTGTGTATCATTTGCAGATGATTCATCATACATAATTTTCCGTTTTCTTTTACGTCCTTCTTTGTAGCTTTTATTGTCTGTTCTCAAAATCATTCCGAACATCCGTTATAAATTGTGACAAAGAATTAAACAGTTTTACTCCTTGTAATAAGTTTGTCTGAATATTTTGAAATGATTAGCTAGTACTATTGATTATTTGCAATAATATATCCCATAGAACGGATAAGGCAATTTCATATTCATCAAAAGAGCTAGCTAATTTTTTAGCCTCAACTTTAGTAATCGGTTTTTGGTCTTCATTTTCGCTAATTTGAATAAGAACGGTTTTAATACTTTTGTAATTAAACCGCAAGGCGGATACTGCATCAGCTCTTGCAGACTATCTTGTGTCACTTAATTTTTTAATATGTTTGGTATTAGGATCGGAAAAATTATCAATAAGCAACTTCCATCTGTGAGTAGATAAAGAAAAGAATACATATATATTTTGGATAAAGTTAAAATAATACACCGCAGTAGAAGTGTTTAAATTGAAACTCATTAATTCATCCTGGATGTGTTAAATACCTAAAAGGTGCGGAAATAGTGTCAGAAAACTCTATTTTCTGCTGTGAACCATCTGAGCCAGGGAACATCCAGTGTGCCGACACCGAACAAAATGCTGCTACAACCGAATAAATAGATTTCCGGAAAGAGGCTTACCAAAGCACGAAGGAACGCTTATTCGAGTTAAAGGTAGTAATATCGCTTTTACAAGAAAAGGTTGTACGTCTTGAAACGGAAAATGAATCCCTTCGTCAAGAGGTTAAGACCCTCCCGCCAAAAACGAAACGACAACTCAGTTTGCCGGATGAGCCTCGCGCGGCCTGTATCACCGAGCCGTCAACGGATCAGCTGAGTAAGGTAAACAAAACAACAAGTTTTGCAACTACAACGGAAATAAAACAGAACGTTATTTCTCAGAGTAAAGACAGTGTGATTCCAAATAAAAAGGCCGCAAATAAAATAACAAAATACAGTGAAGCGGTTAAAGAAAACACTGTTCCTAAAAGTAACGAAAATACGGTTACAAATAAAAGTACCGCAAATAAAAATGATGGCTTCCAAACCGTCATCAATAAGAAAAAAAAAAAAACGCCAACGCGTACAAGCAATTTATGGAATCTCCGAGGAGCCTTCCTCAATAAGAGTAGCCGTGAAATATGCTTACGTACATACCACCCGTTTCCATCCCAGCACTACTGTAGAAGATGTAAAAGCACTACTAACAAAACAAAAATTGAATAACGTTCAATGCGAAAAAATCGAGTCCAGAAATCCAGCAGAGTACTCGTCATTTAAAGTAGGAGTTCCAGCGGAGGATTTACATAAGATAAAAGAACCAACAACGTGGCCGAGAGGAATTCGCATTAATCCTTTTTTACCGTGGATACGAAAAATTCCGATACTGCAATAAGTTATGTTAAAAATAACATATATTTAATGCATCTAAATATTCAATCAATGGGTAATTGCCTCCACGAACTTCAAGCATTTTTAAATAGTAATAATATTGATATTGTATGTTTATCCGAACACTGGCAAAGTTCTGAAAAAATAGAAAATATTAAATTACTAAACTATAATTTAACTTCACAATTTTGCCGGGAAAGGAATATTTACGGAGGAGTTGCGATTTACTGTGACAAAAATTTAATTTATTCGGCTCGTACTGACATTAACCGGCTCGCCTGCTCAATGGGTTTCGAGTGCGCGGCAATTGATGTTGATTTCTCAACGGATAAAGTAACATTTGTGTCCATTTACAGACCTCCTGATGCAGACATTAACGTTTTTTTCTGCAAATTAGAAACATTGTTTACAATTTTGATCTCCAATAAAAACCGATACTTTATTTCTGGAGATTTCAACATTGATTTAGCAAAAGATACCAAATTTGCAAGTGAATTTAAAACTTTAATAGAGTCATACTGTAGTATCCTTTTAGTGAATGAATGTACTAGAATGTCTAATAAAAGTAACTCTTGTATAGATAATATTATCACAAACATTCAGAACTTTGAAAATTGTCGCTTTTCGGATCACTATGCCCAAATTTTAAGCTTTTCGGCTACAGTAGAAATTAATAAAGCCCAAATAAAAACTAGATTTTTTACTGAAAAAAATATTAATAATTTTAAAAATTGTTTAAAAGATTTAGAACAATGGTCCTGTATTTACAACAGTAATAATCCAGACACACAATTTACTCTATTTCTAGAAATTTTTCTTATACATTTTAATACATGTTTCCCACTCAATGTATTAAAAATACATAACAAAAAATTTCAATTCCAACGTCAGAGGAAACATTAGAATACAAACGTTTAGTTAATCTATACGAAATTATTTCTAAAACTCAACCAACGTACAAACCGTTATTGAAATATAACAGTTATACAATCACAATTTAAAACTTGATATAACCAATTATTACGATATTAAGATAACAAACGCGACGAACAAAAGTAAAGCATGTTGGTCTGTGATTAACCCTTTGAGGACGGATTTATTTTTTTGAAAAAAAAAAACAAATTGAAGAGTGTAATTTTATTTATTTATATTAATGTAAGCTATTAAAATGGTATTGGCAATTAAAAACAATAAGGATTATCCTTCAGGATATGGTATCCCTAAATTACCACTAGGAACAAACGCAGATTTTTTTTTTTTGTAAAAAATACTAAAACTAGGCGAACATATGAAAAAATGGAACTACTTAGTATGGTAAGCTCCAAAACAGTTTTTGTTGTGTTTTATGCACAATCCCACATTGCATGTTGAACACTTCCACATCGCACGGCTTACTTCCTTTGTGGTGCTACAGTTGGCACATCTCAGCAACGTAGACCTTTCTGGCATGTGGCATGCCTTAGAATAGCGAAGTTCCAATGGAACAATCTTCTTAAAATTATTGACGGGTCTCTCGTTTGATGGCCTTCCTCGTTTAGAAGGAGCTACTGCCCCAATAAGACCTCTGGTACAGTCAAACGGAATGTTTTCAAATCTAGTCCTTTTGACTTGCTTCGTAGTTGAAACAGAATGAAAGCGTTCACTACACATGCGTCAACGAAGTAAAACAAGATTCTATGCCACCACTTATGTGATTTACGGTCCACTTCATAAAGGCTTTTTAACATATCGAACTTATCGACATATCCCATATGAGCATTGTATTCAATAACCATTTGAGGGCATGTTATGTTTTCAAGGACCCCATCTTTTTTTCTTCTTGGAACACGACCCATTGTTGCTGGATTTAGGTAATTTCCGAGGAATAACACACTTCTTTTATCCATCCACTTCATTCCTACTAGTCCACAAGTAGATATGCGATAATCTTTATCGCCCCGTTTCATATCTTTATCTGATTTTAGCTCAGGAAAACTTTTTCTACCTTTCCGAATCGTACCACAAGCATAAATTCCATCCGATAATAAAGATCTTTGTAATTCAACGGAATTAAAATAATTATCAAAAAAAAGTTTGTGGTGCTTTCCTACTAAAACTCTACTAAGGTCCTTTACAACCCGTAGCCCTAATTTTTTTTCAGTAGTCTGACCAATCTTCCCAGTGTATATTTGAAAATCACACATGAAACCTGTTGAGTCGGATCTAACCCAGACTTTAGGTTAGCACCTGTTACTTCCAAGAAAGGATTTGTTTTTGTGACATAATTTTCATTGTTGGTCCAAACTACAGACTGATTCCTTACAAACTGTGCTAGTGGTATGTCGTCTTCGCTTTCCCAACTATTGTCACCATTATCACCATCTACTTGCATAGCAACGTCGTTTTCTTCTTCAAAGATAACATCCAGATTTTCAAGTATGTTATTTGTATCTACATTTACTTCTTCTCCCATAACGCTTTCTATATCTGATTCTTCAGATTCACTACCACTTGGTATTTCATCAAGAATACCATAAATTTCATCCTGGTGCATATTTTCTAAATCTACATAGCTCCAAACTCGTTTTTTTTGTCCTAAAACAATTTTTCTATAACTACTTTGAAAATAAAATAACTAAAGTGCATGTGCCTAGTGGTACTTCCAGATAACCATACATAAAATCTACGATATAGAAACAAAATTTTCATGCAAACCTTATTTGTACAATTGCACAACAGTCAACAATAAATTAACATACCTGCCATTTTTCAAAACACGTAAAAACAAACAGATTTTCACTATTTTATGCCGGCGTAAAACGTTAACCTCAAACAAACGGCGATAATTGCATGTGGAGCTCGATAGAAAACATTTGGCGGTGGATTGCTTGGATCACAATATTTTCAGCATGTTAGGCAACCAACTTTGAAAGCCGGTACACTCAGAAAACCAATAGGCAAATAAATAAACGACATCTGAATTGTGGTAATCTCAAATAACCACTGGTCCTCAAAGGGTTAAAGAAATAAGTTTCATGAATAGTAATTCTTCCCCCAAACAAATATCAACTCTAGATCCAAATCAAATGAATAAATATTTCATTAACATCGCAAACACTGTGGTAAACACCCCACCTTTATTAGATAGTAGGAATTTCCCAAAAAATGACAGCACAATGTTTCTGCACCCGATAACAGTACCCGAATTAAAAAGTATTATAGAAAATATGGTAACAAAAAAAGCAGCGGTTTCGATGGCGTATCCTCATTTATTGTAAAAAAAATGTATAGATTGCATCATTGACCATTTGTGCTTTTTAATTAATGAGTCACTACAGCAGGGAATTTTCCCAACAAAATTAAAGTTAGTAAAGGTTGTACTAATACTTAAAGATGGAGATCCAAATATGGAGTCAAATTATAGGCCAATAAGTCTTATATCCATATTTTTTAAAATCTATGAATATGTCATAATAAAACAAATGAAGTCCTTCCTAAATAAAAATCATATATTATTAAAAAATCAACATGGCTTTACTACGGGGAAAAATTGCAATACTGCACTTTACGACTTTACCAAGTTTATATACTCCTCAATGGAGAATAAACAGTTATCATGTGGGGTGCTCCTTGATCTCTCCAAGGCTTTTGACTGCATCAATCATGATTTATTATTGTTAAAATTAGATATGTATGGATTTAGGGGAGTTGTTCACAAGTGGTTGAAATCCTATTGTTTGGGGCAAATTTGTATTTCCTCCTGGTTCAAAGGATTTACCCCTGTTTTGGGTTGATAGGTGTTTGACGAAAAAACGTTTGTGTTTTACTAACACTAATATTATTTACAAGATGTTAATTACACGTATTTACATCTGCATTCGATAACGGCGAAAAAGAAACTCTTTTACAAGTGTAGTGTTTACGCGACTATTATTATTTCTCTTCTGGTTCGCATTCCTACGCCGAGTCCCCTCTGGTTCGCATTCCTACGCCGAGTCCCCTCTGGTTCGCATTCCTACGCCAAGTCCCCTGGTCGTCGAAAGCGCCCTCTTCCCCTTCTTAGAAAACAGAGCCGTACTAAGTTCCGCGCGGCCCAAACAAATAACAATAATTTAAAAACTACACAAATTGTTAAATTGAACCAAACATGCCGCCCACCTTGAAATGACCTCGTCTTTCAACATCAATATATGAATAAAAAGTAAGAAGGGATGTACAAATAATTAAAGTAAATATATATAAAACAATAAGAGATCAAATTTAGTCTGTGATGGGGGTTTCAATGGGCAACACACATAAACTCATCACTGAACGTTTTAATATGTTATTCGGAGTTTTAATAGAAACTACGCGCACTACACCGTCAGCGCCGGGATGCAATTCCACTACGCGGCCTAATGTCCATTGGGATGTAGCGATGTTTTCCTCCTTCATTAAAACGAGATCACCTATGCCAACATTTTTGGAAGAATCCGATTTCCATTTTGATCGTTGCTGTAACTCAGCAAGATATTCTCTCGACCACCGTTTCCAAAAATGCTGCGTTAATTGTTGAATTCGTTGAAATCTAGTTAATCTGGATTCACGTACGTCGGTTAAACTAGCATCAGGAGGTCCAATTATTGAGCGCCCGATTAAAAAGTGAGCCGGGGTTAAGGGGGCGAAATCATTGGGGTCATTAGATAAGGGTGATAAGGGACGAGAATTAAGGATTCCTTCTACCTGTATCAAATATGTAGTTAATTCTTCGAACGTGAGTGAGGCATCCTTTGCAACGCGTTTTAAAATTGATTTGACGGACTTTACACCAGCTTCCCACAGTCCACCAAAGTGCGGAGAGCGGGGCGGAATAAAGTGCCATTTTATGTCTAACTCAGCAACACTTTGAATAATATTATTTTTGTTTTGTTCTGCGCTTAAGAATTTTGATAAGTCTTGTAACTCATTGCGTGCTCCAATAAAATTTTTCCCATTGTCCGAATATACATGGAGCGGTTTTCCGCGTCTGCTACAGAACCGTCGCAAAGCTGCCATGAAGGCGGCTGTGGTTAATTCAGATACAAGCTCTAAATGTAACGCTTTTGTTGAGAAGCAAACAAAGAGACACAAGTATGCCTTACTGGTTTTTGCACCGCGACCTTTTCGATCTTTAATTGTAAATGGCCCGGCATAATCCACACCGCATGATTGAAAGGGAGCAGTAGGTAGTGTACGCCTTTCAGGTAAATTACCCATTAACTTTAAGTGTTTACTGGGATTGCACTTGAAACATGTTATACAATTTCTAATAATATGTTTGCACAAATTACGCCCTGATAAGGGCCAATATTTTTCACGAATATGCGATAATAATGATTGTGACCCACAATGCATTTGTGTTCTGTGCTCGGTCTCGATAATCATTTTAGTTAAGTTATTACTTTCCCTATATAGTATATATAGGGGAAGTATTGTTTTCGTGCGAGAAAATGTCTGTGGGCGCTGTATCTCAAAAACGAATGATCAGATTGAGATGAAACTTTAAACTTGAGGTTTTATCGTTAAAAACTGGAGCTGAAAAGCTTTTGGTAAACATTCATAAACCGGAAGTGCATGTTTACTCGAGGCGTTTTTTGTTTTTTCGTGATATTTTTCTAAATATGAAAAATTTTAAAAAATGGTTCAAACAAAAGTGAAAGGGAATGAAAAACTAAACAGGTTTTATTCGAATATGTTTTTCATAAATTTCTTAACTTTCGAGAAAAAGAATAAAAATTGAAAATTTTGACATTTTTTGCCAATTGCTAATAAACTATTGGAGTTACATGAAATTTATATAAAGATTATTTTTAGATAATTAAAAACTGAACAAATTATTAAGAATAACCTTTTTACGTACACCTCACAGTTTTCCAGAAAAATATAGGGAAAGTACTATGATGGCCACATCACCATTTTGTTTGTTATGTAAAAGTATCGGGTGGCGTTTATTAAATGAATAATTTGAATTAGTTAAACGACCACCTACTCTTAAAGTACCATCTTTGTCCAAAAAGGGGTTTAATGATAAAATCGAGCTACGCTTATTTATGGGTCTATTATTTTTTAAGTCATTGATTTCCTTATAAAAATGTTCTGCTTGACTGAGTTTAATTAAACACAATTCGAGAACGTTCTAATTCGTCGATGGTTAAAGGACCTATATTTTCTCGTGTTTTATTTTTTGCGTTCTTGTAAAATCTAAAACAATAACTTATTACTCTAACAAGCTTGTTAAAATTAGAATATTTTGAAAAAATGTAGGAATTATCAATAGGATTGACTGAAGCAGCGCAAGCGATTAATTTACGTTGTTCTTCAAGCGCATTTTGTGAATCATTCGCGGGCATTTGTAATACTGGCCACTTGTCTGCCTGAAATTTTAAAAATAAAGGTCCTGACCACCATAATTTATTATTAATTAGTGCGTTAGAATCGCAACCTCTTGTTATTATGTCGGCTGGGTTGTCCGAAGATTTAACATGCAACCATTTTCCTACCTCTGTTAGATTTTGAATTTGCGTAACGCGATTGGCCACAAATGTTTTCCATCGACTGCTATTTGATCTTAGCCAGCACAAGACAATTGTTGAGTCGGTCCAAAAGTATTCAGCATTAAATTTAATTTCTAAAGAGTTACGAATTTTATCAACTAAATTAGATAATAAAAGAGCACCACACAATTCCAAACGTGGTATAGATATTTGTTTTAGGGGGGCAACCTTAGATTTGGCGCATAATAAACTGATTTGAACAATTCCGTCTTTATTTAAGGTTTTAATGTAAACGCATGCCCCATATGCTACTTAAGAGGCATCGCAAAAGCCATGCAGCTCAATGTGCTCATAAGCATCACACATGACTCGCCTGTCAATTTTAATTTCATTTAGATTATCCAAATGTTGAATAAAATTCAGCCATCGAGTTTGAATGTCGGTAGGCAGCGACTCGTCCCAAGTAATTTTAGCCTGCCATAAAGATTGCATAATGAGTTTGGCTGTTATAAGCACAGGTGTTAAGAAACCTAGCGGGTCAAATAACTGACCAATAAAGGCTAAAATGGATCGCTTTGATATTTTTTTTCTCTGAATAATTTTATTTTTATATTTGAATGAGTCTACGGAGGAATCCCACAACAGCCCCAATGTTTTAACCTCTAATGTGTCAGATATAATTAACGACTCAGCTTCCCTTTGCAAAATATTTGGTAGTACTGAACTATTGTTTGAAAGCCACTTACGCAATTCAAAACCAGCAGATGATAATATATTGGTAATGTCCTTTCGGAGCAAAATAAGTTCTGTCTCTGAATTGCCGCCCGTGATCAAATCATCCACATAAAAGTCGTTCTCAATAACTGAGCAAGCATTTGGGTAGGCGGATTTGAAATCTAAAGCTAATTGCTTTAAAGATCGAATGGCAAGAAAGGAGGCCGAGGCTGTGCCGTACGTTACCGTATTCAATTCGTACTCTTTTATTTCACTAGTCGGTGCTTCCCGCCATAAGATTCTCTGAAACGGCCTATGTTCGGGCGCTAGTAATACTTGCCGATACATTTTTGCTATATCACCAGTTAAGGCGTATTTAAACCGCCTAAATCTTAATAAAATAGAGAATACGTCACGCTGGATGGTGGGGCCTACCATTTGAATTGAATTAAGGGATAATCCAGAATCCGATTTTGATGATCCATCAAATACCACCCGGAGTTTTGTGGTGCTACTATCCTCCTTTAAGACAGGATGATGTGGAAGATAATACGCTAATGAGCTTTCATGCGAATTGACTGGACTCATATGATTTAATTGTTCATATTCCCGCATACAACTAATATATGATTCTCTAAGAGAACCATCTTTGGAAAGTTTTCGTTCTAAAGAATAGAATCGTTTTAATGCGAGTTCTCGGGAATGCCCTAACTCGCTTGCATTGTTACGCAAAGGCAAGGTAACAATAAACCTACCATCGTTTGATCGTTTGGTGGTTCTTATGAAATTGTTTTCACACGCGATCTCTTCGGTTGTGAAGGGATGATTATTAGAATTAATTTCCTCGATTTCCCAAAATTTAGATAAATTAAAATCGGTATTTAACGCTACGTTAGAAGAGATATTATAATTATTGTGATTGAGTGATATAGGACCTGAAATTATCCATCCTAGCTTTGTATTTTGCAATGTAGGCATATTAGTACCAAGTGACATTTGGCCCGTGCTTAGAAGATTAAAAAATAAATCAGCGCCTATAAGCATATCTATTTCACCGGTTTTGTTAAATAGGGGATCCGCAAGTTTAATGTTTGTAAGTATTTTTATTGAATTTATATTAAAGGAAAATTGAGGCAATTTATCGGTGATTTTTTCCGATATTAGACATGATAAATTTGATTCAAAATTTGAATTATACGATTTAAATTTAATTTGAGTTTTTTTTATTGATATAAGAAGTGCCCTGATTTATGCCGGTGATTGATATGCTTATTTGCTCTTCTGTTGCGTCTAGTTTTTTACACAACGCAGTAGTAATAAAGTTTGATTGGGAACCTGAATCAAGTAGTGCACGGCAGTTATGACTTCTGCCGTGTTTATCAATAACATTTATGCATGCGGTGGACAAAAGTGTATGAATCTTATTAGCTGTCGCGTGATTTGAGGTTGCAGGGGTTGATTGAAATGGCTCAGTAGTAGTTGTCTCAATGTGCAACATAGAGTGATGTCTTTTGTTACATGTTTTACACATATGCGTGCTTCTACATTGTTTATTTGTATGGCCCTTATGTAAACAATTTGAACACAAATTTAATTGTTTACATTTTTCTAATCGTTCATTGGGTGATAATTTATTAAACTTGCTACAAGAATAGATTAAATGTGATTCATTACATAGAAAACAATTAATTTTCTTACTAAAACTGTTTGAGTTGACGGGTGTGAAGTTACCAATAGATTCCGCCAATAGATCATAAAAAAATAAAAAAATAATATATTTGATTTTTTTCCTCACAGGCGTACTCATTGTACCCCATTCTAAAGGATAACATTGATAAACCCAGTTTACCACCCCTTTCTACCCCTATACCTCCCCTAATTCCGTTTAATTATCAATTTTAACCAAGTGCTCCTCAACATTATAAAATTATTTTTATATACACATATTCCCCATACTTCCTTTAATAAATTAGAGAAGAAAAAATATTCACACCGCACCCCCGCAACCCCCAATAAAATTAAAATGCATATTGGATTAATAATTATTTTTCGCCATTAAATTTACCGAATATTGAAATTCTTTATATGCAACCGTATTCCCCGTATATGTTTCAACAAATATAAGATAAAGAAACTACCCCCACCCCAATAAATTCTTGGGAATTTTAATTTCGTTTTTTTTTTTGGAAATATTCATTAACAGACGTTTTCCCCATACTTAATTGTTCATTTCTAATAAAAATATATTTCATAACGAACTTCCCCCACCCTTAAATAATTGCGATTATGAAATATGATCATCTCTCGATATTTTATTATAAATAATTAGTTTTGAGTAATTGCTCCTCCAAATTTGTAAAATATTTTAACACAGGCGTGTTCCCCATACTTCAATTGTTCATATTCCATAAAAACATTTTTCACACCGCACCTCCCCCGCCCCTAAATAATTGCGATTATCAAATATGATAATCTCTCGATATTTTATTATAAATAATTAGTTTTGGGTAATTGCTCCTCCAAATTTGTAAAATATTTTAACACAGGCATATTCCCCATACTTCAGTTGTTCATATTCCATTAAAACATTTTTCACACCGCACCTCCCACGCCCCTAATTAATTGCGATTGCGAAACATTATCATCTCTCGATATTTTATTATAAATAATTAGTTTTGGGTAATTGCTCCTCCAAATTTGTAAAATATTTTAATACAGGCGTATTGCCCATACTTCAATTGTTCATATTCCATAAAAACATTTTTCACACACCACCTCCCCGCCCCTATATAATTATAATTGCGATTATCAAATATGATCATCTCTCGATATTTTATTATAAATAATTAGTTTTGGGTAATTGCTCCTACAAATTTGTAAAATGTTTTAACACAGGCGTGTTCCCCATACTTCAGTTGTTCATATTCCATTAAAATATTTTTCACACCGAACCTCCCCCGCCCCTAAATAAATGCGATTGCGAAACATTATCATCTCTCGATATTTTATTATAAATAATTAGTTTTGGGTAATTGCCCCTCCAAATTTGTAAAATACTTTAACACAGGCATATTCCCCATACTTCAATTGTTCATATTCCATAAAAACATTTTCACACCGCACCTCCCCCGCCCCTAAATAAATGCGATTGCGAAACGCATCTCTCGATATTTTATTATAAATAATTAGTTTTCAGTAATTGCTCCTCCAATTTTTTTAAATACTTTCACACAGGCGTATTTCTCATAGTTCATTTGTTCAAATTTCACAAAGAGATTTTTCACACCGCACCTCCCCCGCCCCTAAATAATTTCGAAAAAACACGCATGATCATCTCTCGAAATTTTAATATAAATAATATTTCGGATGATATATTAACGCAAGCGACACAAGTGAGCGTAGATTACAATCAGTTAAGTCGACACAGTTTTAATGAATGGCGGCCTAGGAAAATTACAAAAATTGTGAGTGACGATGTATAACTTCTTCTATATTTCCCGAAAAGGCCAAATCCATTAATTAATTAATTAAGGTGACGACCTTTATGGTGTCGATTCGCTATGTTAAAAAGATATTTGGCTTTGAAATGAAGTGCTTACCAGATCAAATTCCGAAAACAGGTATTGCATTTAAATTTCTTTAGAATTAGTGTAATTATTCACTGCCATAGATGTTACTGGTTTGAAAATAAATCAAATAATTTAAATATTTAGTTTTATATTGTTTGTTTTCAGATAAGTATAATAAAAATAACGTTCAGAAAGGGATTTCTCCGTGCTTGGTGCGGTCAGCGTGCACGGAAAAATCCTTTTTTCTGGACTCCTAATGAATTATACTTTTACACAGGGGTGTTCTCCATACTGCATTTATTCATGTTTCACAAACACTTTTCTCACACCGAACCTCCCCCACCCCTAACTAATATGATATGTTGTGAACAATTACAATCAAATAAGTTTCGATTATTGAGTTAGTTTTATTGAGTAAAAAGTAAAAAATATATTTCATTACATTATAAATAATATATTATAACATAATTATAAATACAAAGAAAAGGCATACGTTGACATACAAATTGTTTAGAGTATATTAGACAGTTTCTACAGTTGTGTTCTTAGCTATCATAACTATTAATATCTATTGTTTGCTGTTTTGCAATGGTTCCAATGTTACTTCTTATCCTTCGTTTTATTAGTCGTCCCAATATTTGTTCTTCGCTTTTATGCAAATGTTTCCAATTAGTTTTCTGCTACTGCCAATTTTGTTTGTATAATGCTTCTAATATTACATGATTTAGCTTTACGATATTCGATGGATACATTTTGTAGCCCCCATTTCTTCATCACTGCTTACTGTTTCCTAGATTATACTTTTAATAATGGTTAAAATGTAGTTTTCCGGTGATTGGTCATCGTTTCCTTTGTTTTATACAATGTCTTCAATATTGCTTCTTCTTTTTCCATGATTGCAATTTTCCATTGAACATATGACATCTTTAGAGGGATTGTGAAGGTTGTATTTTAAGTGTGTGTGGTTATTTAGGTATGTTGAATAACGTACTTTGGTTTTATTCCTCGAAAATCTTCGGACTAAAGTTGTTTTTCTGATGACGGAGCTGGATTTCTTCCTTTTAGTTTGCATTTGATGTACATGTTAATTGTTGGAAGTTATTGTTATTTTTGTCTAATTCATTTTTAGATAGAATGTTACAAAATATTTGAAACTAACAAATGTCTTAACTTTACCAAATAAATTAACATTCTAATTAAGCTTAAAACTAGATTACACCAAGAGCGAGCAACCCGCGGCTTTTTAATAATGTGCTATTCAGTGAATAATGTCAACGCTTTGAATGGCCTATTGTTCAGTCCTGATTTACACTGTAGGCAGTAAATATTAGAAATAGTATAGGGGGCGAAATATGGATCGAGACATTACTTTTGTCATTTAAATACATTTTATTTAAATACATCTATTTGAATTCGCGAAATGGCTCTTGACAGAGTGTGTACATAATGTTTAATTGTCGATAAGGTAGAATTCTTTCAATTTTAGATATTCATGGCTATTAAATTTAACATGATCGTTATTATTATTTAATTTAACAATCTAAGTAGACTATGATGTTAAGAATAACATGCACGTTAAATTTAACATATCGCGTGCAGAATAGCCCTGATTGTTTTATTAAACACCAATACACGTTCGGTAATTCTAAATTTGAAGTAATTACTTGTCATTTTCAAACTAGAAAACTTCTAGTTTGAAAATAACAAGTTCAAGTTGTCGAAACTATAGTAACTATATAAAGTCTCAGTTGTACAAAGTTAAAAAGCATTTTATTTGTAAATTATGATGTATAACAAACAGTTTAGATTTATAATTATTAATAATGACCACATAAATATACATATTTCAAAAGTAGCCATTCTGATACTTTATTTATTAGATTTTTTTATGTAACATAGTTCGCAAGTATCTGTAAATATTGTATTTTTTGCGCAACAACAATGACGCTGACATACATTACATAAAATATCATTATTTTCTTCGCCGCAATACACGCATGCTTTCCTTAGATCATCAGATTTATCTAAAACTAAATTCTTAATTGTATTTCGATACGCATTTATTTGTAATGATTTTTCCCATGTTAAATTAAATAAAAGTACTTGACAGTAATAAATTACAAATAAACCACAATTCCAACTGTCGTTTTGCAAAGGATAAGGATGAATATTTTTTGTTACCGACACAACTGATTTATCTAATCCTATGTCATAAAGAAAAGAGGAAATCATTTTAAAATATACATTGGACTTTCTACTATCTCTTGAGAGTGAGTCAAAAAATAATACTTCATGTCTCTTAATATCAACATAAAAAAGTGTCCAATGATTTTGCTTAATTATTGGCAAGAGATATATATTGCTTTTGCATGAATCGATTAATGATTTATAAAGTTTCTCCGGATATCCATTTGACATTATACTATTAACTACATTTGGATTAATTACTTTACAATTTTTATTGCAACCTAGCAAATTTAAAACAAAATATACTAAAAAATTATCAAGCCACATGTCTCGTGTATTTGTATCTGTGTCTAAAGTAATATAACTTTCGTAATACAATTTCTCTTTTCCTATTTTAGAAACAACATAATTTCTTGATAATTTGGGAATTTGTGGATCTGTATTTTTGTACTCTATTTTCATTTTATCTATTGAAAGAATCGGATGAGAAACATTGTTGTTGTTCTCAATTTCTATATTTTGTTTAAATTTTTTAATTTGTGCAGCTTTAATGTAATTGTGTGTCGGGTGTCCTCTTTTTTCTTTTATTCCACGATTCCTCGGGAATGCTTTCCAATGGAGGGGCCTTTACACAACAACGATTTCTTTTAATATTATATTTTGCTTCACGGTATTGGCTTAACACAAAATCTCTAATTTTGCGAATAAACCTTGAAGGTTTATCATGCATTTTTCCACCTAATATGTTATTTTTAACTGTACCAAACCAATTCTCCACTAACGCGTTGTTTTGTATAGGCAAAACCATATTGGTCCACATTGGCACAAACGGAATATAATGCCGTAAAAATAAATGGCAAAAATCAATATTTTGAAATTTATTTATTACTAAATTGTTGTGATTGTTAGTATTTTGTGATACTATATTATCAAACAATTCTTTAAAATATACATAAAATTTATTATTTTTATAAAAAGTTTTGGATGTTGGTTCTTTTTTCTCTAGAATCTCAAACTCCTCCAAATCAGGAGAAACTGGTGTCATTGTGTTTAGTGCTTGCAATGAATCGTTAAATTGGTTGGTTTCATATTTAATTAATAAAATGTAGAACAATCTTTCAGTGGCAAGTTTTAATTCTGCAAAAGAGTCAACTAAATAGAGTGAAGCTATAATTTTTTTAGTGTTTGTCGTACTTCACGATCAGAATAATATTTATTAACATCCCGCGTCATTAATTTTAATAAATGAGCATAACACAATTTAAGTGTGACGTTGTGTTGTATTGGATTATGCTCATTTGACGTATTCTCAAAAATATTATTTAAATATTGCCCTAATCCGATCATATTCCATGATTCACAAACTGAGTTAATTATTGATAAACTAAAATCTGATGTCACCGTTTTAAAAGATGGCCAACATGATTTTTTAATAAAATAATTTTTTGTTTCTATCAGCCAGGTAGACAGCGTTGACGTATCATGCTTTGCAGATATTAGTTCCATTACAGGAATTATTCTGTGGTTCCTTAACTGCACTACTCCGGCATAATAGAGAACCCGCTTCGATTCGATGTAGGGTTTTCTAATAACAGCCCCGGTGGCATCTAAATATAAATTTGGTACAGGTTCAGAGCAGTATAATTTTGCAAAATTGACCTGTTCCTTGTTCATAATATGAACAAAAAGTGGTTGGCCAACCTTGAAAATATATTCTGGATGGTCCCTTTGTTACAAAATTAAATCAAAAATGTCATCACTGGAACGATCACGCCTTCCAGTTGCCTCATTTTTCATTTCACTTACAGAGCGAGTTGTATTAATATTGTACTTGCGTACGTTTAATGCTGTTGATAATAACAACTCATTCCCTAATAAATCGCGTTCAACGCCCCTTACCTGCCTAGTTAATTGATCACCATGGCAGAAATCAATCGAATTACTCCAAACAGACACACGATAACTATCAATTACTATTTTAAATTTTTTGCAGTCCCTCTGGCTACAATATCCGTAAATCACTACAAGACCTGACACTAATTTATTATAGCTTTGCACATTAAAAATACATGTAGTGTTAACATCTTTAAGTTTTTCAGAAAAAAAGAAAGGATAAACACTTTGACACAGTTTGCCCGATTTAAAAATTGTAGAAAATTCTTTTTCGTCAACGGTAAAAGTGCCCTCCAATAACCAATTACTTTTCTGTAACGGTTCTGGGTATGTATTTTTGGTCCCCAGAGGAAGAATTACATTCAATTTTGAGTATAAATTTATTAATTTATTATCAATATCATCGACTAATGCTGCTGAAACATCAATTTCAGATGCGTTAGATATTGATGTGGAATCTGATTTATTATTTGAAATGTTGATATAATCAATTAAATTAAGAGAGTTTTCAATTTCGGTTTCATCATTGGTATATGATTTAGATACAGTTTTATTTCTAATTTCTTTCAATAATTTTGAAGTTATATTTTTTGAATTATTCTGTATGCGTTGGATTATATTCCGCCTATTGAATTTAGTATCAGAGCCATATACTATAATTGAGGCCTTACCAACTAAATCATTCCCAAGCTTTAATGAAGTTATCTGTTTATAGCTTAAATTAGAATTTAATAGAAAAACATAAAGTTTGTCCATTTTATCCATATTCGTAATAATTTTAATTTAAATATGTAAAAATGAACACTTAAACACAAACAAAACTTTAAATCTTAATAAAATATGTTAATTAATAGATACTTTTAATTAAATCTAAATGTAAAAGAGAAACAATTGAAAAATAATAGAATAAATAAAATGGTAACTTACGCAAATAACGAATTTAAACGAAAAAATGTAACTTCTTAACAACTATCTAAAATAATACGAATGATGAACAAATAACTAAAACAATAAAAACTATTAAAACTATATGAGGGCACTTTTTTCAAAATTCTGAGAGAGTTTGAGATTTATAACATCTATACGGCAGCTCTACTGGATGAATGAAGTTTACTCGCAAAAATCATGTGAGATTAAATTATGTCTTAGCACATTTTTTTTAAATTTCTGAATATACAAATCTATTAGTTTCGAATATTCAATAAACAAATAATTATAATAACACTTTAAAATTAACCCAGTTTTAATATCAATTATTTTTTGATGATTCATTTCCTTTTTGTCCCATTTCAGAACCAAAACACAGACCCTATTCATGCTGTCTCACAAAAAAAAATGTTTGTTGTTTCAATACTAGTATGATCGTAATTGCCAGCCGCATGATTTCTATATCCAGAAATGAATAAAAAGCGCTGAGAGGCCGCAAATGTAAATATGTAGTAAAATTTGTCATAGGTAACAAAACAATTAATTTTAACGGAAATTAAATACACGACAAATGTGTTCCTTAGAATTATCTCGAAACCAGTCAACAATGTTAATGTTTTTATTGTCCGGTGGTTGAGGAATTTTGCTTAAAAGAATCACATTTTTTATGCTTAAAATTTACTGAGTAAAACGGAACGTCCAGTTATTATTGGAAAGACAAATTCCATATCAATCAGTCAAAATCAAATTTGAAAGGCGCCACATGTGACTCCTGTCTTTACCAACTTAGATTTGTTGCTTAAACGACCCTGGCTTTTACCCCGCGCATTTATCTTTTTTTATACTTCCTCTAATTTATCAAAATAATGCAGACTGCTGACACCTGAGCGGGAATTTGTCCAGAATAAACGGAAGTAAATACATTTTTTACGTTCGTTGTGAAAAATAATAATTAAATATGAAATATTAAAGCATGGAAAATACACCTGTTTAAAAATATTTTCAAAACTTAGAGGAACAATTAAATAAAACTCATTATTTATCAAGAAAAATCCAGAGTTCATCAGTGTTATATTCGCAATTATTTAGGGGTAGGAAACAATCGGCAAAAAGCATTTTTGTGAAATATTAACAACTGAAGTATGGAGGAGCAATTACTGTAAATTAATTATTTTTCATGAAAAATCGAGAGATGATCCATGTTTCGTAATCGCAATTATTTGGGGGCGGGGGAGATGCGGTGTGAAAAATATTTTCATGGAATATGAACAATTGAAGTATGGGGAATACGCCTGTATTAAAATATTTTACAAATTTGGAGGAGCAATTACCCAAAACTAATTATTTATAATAAAATATCGAGAGATGATAATGTTTCGCAATCGCATTTATTTAGGGGCGGGGGAGGTGCGGTGTGAAAAATGTTTTAATGGAATATGAACAACTGAAGTATGGGGAATACGCCTGTGTTAAAATATTTTACAAATTTGTAGGAACAATTACCCAAAACTAATTATTTATAGTAAAATATCGAGAGATGATAATGTTTCGCAATCGCATTTATTTAGGGGCGGGGGAGGTACGATGTGAAAAATGTTTTAAAGGAATATGAACAACTGAAGTATGGGGAATACGCCTGTGTTAAAATATTTTACAAATTTGTAGGAACAATTACCCAAAACTAATTATTTATAGTAAAATATCGAGAGATGATAATGTTTCGCAATCGCATTTATTTAGGGGCGGGGGAGGTGCGGTGTGAAAAATGTTTTAATGGAATATGAACAACTGAAGTATGGGGAATACGCCTGTATTAAAATATTTTACAAATTTGGAGGAACAATTACCCAAAACTAATTATTTATAATAAAATATCGAGAGATGATAATGTTTCGCAATCGCATTTATTTAGGGGAGCGGGGAGGTGCGGTGTGAAAAATGTTTTAATGGAATATGAACAACTGAAGTATGGGAAATACGCCTGTGTTAAAATATTTTACAAATTTGGAGGAACAATTACCCAAAACTAATTATTTATAATAAAATATCGAGAGATGATAATGTTTCGCAATCGCATTTATTTAGGGACGGGGGAGGTGCGGTGTGAAAAATGTTTTAATGGAATATGAACAACTGAAGTATGGGGAATACGCCTTTGTTAAAATATTTTACAAATTTGGAGGAACAATTACCCAAAACTAATTATTTATAGTAAAATATCGAGAGATGATGATGTTTCGCAATCGCATTTATTTAGGGGAGCGGGGAGGTGCGGTGTGAAAAATGTTTCAATGGAATATGAACAACTGAAGTATGGGGAATACGCCTGTGTTAAAATATTTTACAAATTTGGAGGAACAATTACCAAAAACTAATTATTTATAATAAAATATCGAGAGATGATGATGTTTCGCAATCGCATTTATTTAGGGGAGCGGGGAGGTGCGGTGTGAAAAATGTTTTAATGGAATATGAACAACTGAAGTATGGGGAATACGCCTGTGTTAAAATATTTTACAAATTTGGAGGAACAATTACCCAAAACTAATTATTTATAATAAAATATCGAGAGATGATAATGTTTCGCAATCGCATTTATTTAGGGGAGCGGGGAGGTGCGGTGTGAAAAATGTTTCAATGGAATATGAACAACTGAAGTATGGGGAATACGCCTGTGTTAAAATATTTTACAAATTTGGAGGAACAATTACCCAAAACTAATTATTTATAGCAAAATATCGAGAGATGATGATGTTTCGCAATCGCATTTATTTAGGGGCGGGGGAGGTGCGGTGTGAAAAATGTTTTAATGGAATATGAACAACTGAAGTATGGGAAATACGCCTGTGTTAAAATATTTTACAAATTTGGAGGAACAATTACCAAAAACTAATTATTTATAATAAAATATCGAGAGATGATAATGTTTCGCAATCGCATTTATTTAGGGTCGGGGGAGGTGCGGTGCGAAAAATGTTTTAATGGAATATGAACAACTGAAGTATGGGGAATACGCCTGTGTTAAAATATTTTACAAATTTGGAGGAACAATTACCCAAAACTAATTATTTATAATAAAATATCGAGAGATGATAATGTTTCGCAATCGCATTTATTTAGGGGAGCGGGGAGGTGCGGTGTGAAAAATGTTTTAATGGAATATGAACAACTGAAGTATGGGGAATACGCCTGTGTTAGAATATTTTACAAATTTGGAGGAACAATTACCCAAAACTAATTATTTATAATAAAATATCGAGAGATGATAATGTTTCGCAATCGCATTTATTTAGGGGTGTAGGGGGTTGGTGCGGTGTGAAAAATGTTTTAATGGAATATGAACAACTGAAGTATGGGAAATACGCCTGTGTTAAAATATTTTACAAATTTGGAGGAACAATTACCAAAAACTAATTATTTATAATAAAATATCGAGAGATGATAATGTTTCGCAATCGCATTTATTTAGGGGAGCGGGGAGGTGCGGTGTGAAAAATGTTTTAATGGAATATGAACAACTGAAGTATGGGGAATACGCCTGTGTTAGAATATTTTACAAATTTGGAGGAACAATTACCCAAAACTAATTATTTATAATAAAATATCGAGAGATGATAATGTTTCGCAATCGCATTTATTTAGGGGTGTAGGGGGTTGGTGCGGTGTGAAAAATGTTTTAATGGAATATGAACAACTGAAGTATGGGAAATACGCCTGTGTTAAAATATTTTACAAATTTGGAGGAACAATTACCAAAAACTAATTATTTATAATAAAATATCGAGAGATGATAATGTTTCGCAATCGCATTTATTTAGGGTCGGGGGAGGTGCGGTGTGAAAAATGTTTTAATGGAATATGAACAACTGAAGTATGGGGAATACGCCTGTGTTAAAATATTTTACAAATTTGGAGGAACAATTACCCAAAACTAATTATTTATAATAAAATATCGAGAGATGATAATGTTTCGCAATCGCATTTATTTAGGGGAGCGGGGAGGTGCGGTGTGAAAAATGTTTCAATGAAATATGAACAACTGAAGTATGGGGAATACGCCTGTGTTAAAATATTTTACAAATTTGGAGAATATCGAGAGATGATAATGTTTCGCAATCGCATTTATTTAGGGACGGGGGAGGTGCGGTGTGAAAAATGTTTTAATGGAATATGAACAACTGAAGTATGGGGAATACGCCTGTGTTAAAATATTTTACAAATTTGGAGGAACAATTACCAAAAACTAATTATTTATAATAAAATATCGAGAGATGATGATGTTTCGCAATCGCATTTATTTAGGGGAGCGGGGAGGTGCGGTGTGAAAAATGTTTTAATGGAATATAAACAACTGAAGTATGGGGAATACGCCTGTGTTAAAATATTTTACAAATTTGGAGGAACAATTACCCAAAACTAATTATTTATAATAAAATATCGAGAGATGATGATGTTTCGCAATCGCATTTATTTAGGGGAGCGGGGAGGTGCGGTGTGAAAAATGTTTTAATGGAATATGAACAACTGAAGTATGGGGAATACGCCTGTCTTAAAATATTTTACAAATTTGGAGGAACATTTACCCAAAACTAATTAGTTATAGTAAAATATCGAGAGATGCTAATGTTTCGTAATCGCATTTATTTAGGGGCGGGGGAGGTACGATGTGAAAATGTTTTAAAGGAATATGAACAACTGAAGTATGGGGAATACGCCTGTGTTAAAATATTTTACAAATTTCTAGGAACAACTACCCAAAACTAATTATTTATAAATAAGTAATTGTAGAGGCTTTTACTTCGTGATACATTTTATGATTCAAAATAAAATAAAATAAAACGAATAACTTTGTTTTTATCACTTTTTAATTATTATAGTAAAATATCGAGAGATGATAATGTTTCGCAATCGCATTTATTTAGGGGCGGGGGAGGTACGATGTGAAAAATGTTTTAAAGGAATATGAACAACTGATGTATGGGGAATACGCCTGTGTTAAAATATTGATAAACTGGGTTTATCAATGTTATCCTTTAGAATGGGGTACAATGAGTACGCCTGTGAAGAAAAAAATCAAATATATTATTTTTTTATTTTTTTATGATCTATTGGCCGAATCTATTGGTAACTTCACACCCGTTTTGAGTTGTTAGTTGCAACGTGAGACGTTCTATTTTGCTTAATGTTAATATGTTTGTGTGTTTGAAGTTTTTGCGGTTTTAACGTATCTAAAATATCGCATTTGCGTTTTAGAAAATTGTATAGTGAATCTAAGCTATCTAACTCATTTAATTTGTGTTGGACTTCAAACTCACTTCGCAATTTAAAATCGAATTTATTTTTTATTATTGAACACATTGTAACGTCCCATATGTCTTCGACTGGTACTACATTCTTTAGAGCTCTTATATTAGCTTGTACAGAATCTAATAATTTTCTCAGAGATACATTTAACTCTTTATTGTCAATTTGACAATCCCAGATTGACTGAAAAAGTTTATCAACTAAAAGTCGTTTATTTTCAAATCTATTACTTAATAACTCCCAAGCTGTTTGATAATTACTCGCACATACCGATAATGATTGGATTGTACTAGCCGCATCTCCGTTTAAGCATGATTTTAAATAATGAAACTTTTGAATATTATCAATGGCCTCGTTATTATGTATTAATGATTTGAAAGTTTCGGAAAATGAGATCCATTGATCATATTCACCAGAAAAATGCGGTAACGTTAATTCAGGCAATTTAACATTTAAAGATCTAGAATTAGCTTCAGTAGAATAAGAATTTTCACTACGGCCCGGGCTTGTGTCCTCTAAAAATATTTCAAATTTAGAAATTAGATCATCGAAACTACTTTCGAAAGAATCGCGTTCTTGATTGTGAGTCTCTATGTTATCTTCATCTAATTGTTCTAGTTTATCCATAATTTCATTAAACTGATCTAATAAAGGCAAAGTGTCGCTAAGTCGCGTTTTGATTTTATTATACGTGACTTCATTTACATTAGATTTATTTAAATTAGTAAAAAATGTATTTGCTCGAGTTAAGCTGCCTTTAACTTTGCTACTCTGGTTAATTAACGATTTAATTTCACGTTCAGACATTTTGATACAAGTAGTCGAAAGAGTAGGAAAAATGAAAAAGGATTGACTTACTACTTGTTACTGACGCGGGTATATGGCATAGACGGCGGGCTATAGCTTCCTGGAACGCGCGCGGCGAAGGCGACGGCGTCTGCTAACAGCAATGTCCTGGTGATCAGCTACGGCGTCTGCTAACTGCGGCTTCTTGAGTACTGCAATTCTTACACGCAACCTCCGTTTGCTCAATTCGGGACGTTTCCTCGACTATGAGAGTATTGAGGGGTCCGGCTGAATATACAAGTCTCGCTGCCTATGTGGACTTCAGGGGAGACAGGAAATTTCTTCTTCACGCACTTACTGTTTCTTTCGAAGGACCGTTGTTTGGAAATTGATTAAGTTCCGGTTCGAAGTGACCAATGTTTGGGGCAAATTTGTATTTCCTCCTGGTTCAAAGGATTTACCCCTGTTTTGGGTTGATAGGTGTTTGACGAAAAAACGTTTGTGTTTTACTAACACTAATATTATTTACAAGATGTTAATTACACGTATTTACATCTGCATTCGATAACGGCGAAAAAGAAACTCTTTTACAAGTGTAGTGTTTACGCGACTATTATTATTTCTCTTCTGGTTCGCATTCCTACGCCGAGTCCCCTCTGGTTCGCATTCCTACGCCGAGTCCCCTGTCGTCGAAAGCGCCCTCTTCCCCTTCTTAGAAAACAGAGCCGTACTAAGTTCCGCGCGGCCCAAACAAATAACAATAATTTAAAAACTACACAATTTGTTAAATTGAACCAAACACCTATCTCACAGGACGAACTCAGGTTGTTGAGATTAAGAAAGACAGTGGTATTTGTATGCAGTCTGAGGGCTTGGTGATCATCAGAGGGGTGCCCCAGGGAAGTATTTTGAGACCACTATTATTTAATATATATATATATATATATATATATATATATATATATATATATATATATATATAAATGATTTATTTACGATTATAAATAATCCAAATGTGGCAATTATCAATTATGCCGACGGCACAAATATAGTTTTAAATGGTAGTGATAAAGCTAAACTAAGCCAAAATGGAGCAGTTGTACTGAAATTATTATTTGATTGGTTTCAAAATAACGGTCTACTGATTAACCAGTCAAAAACAAACTGCTTGTTATTCAGAAAAAATGACGCTTCAATTCCCCCGCCCAGCTTAAAATTTGGAGAATACGAATTAACACTAAAACATTCTGCAAAAATTTTGGGAGTGTTTGTGGACGATAAATTAAAGTGGAATGAACATATAACATATACACTGACGAGCATAAAATTAGGGTCACTCCGTTATTTGAAGTTATTTTAGAAATTTTTAGTTTTATACGTATTTTTTTGGTTCTAACAGTTCACTAACTGATTGCTTGAATAAGAAAATAATATTTGGTTGTTGAAAGTTTATGGAAAGTAATGAAAATGAGTAATTTTAATTTGACATGCTAAGTAATGAAAATGAACAAGTTTACTTTGATATGCTTTTTTGAAACAAAAGCAAGTTTAAGGACAGAATAGTTTTTGTCCTATGGTGTCATCTGATAGTTGCAAATTGTTTGTGTACTGTTGTCATTGTTAGTGTTTTGCAGTGAGCATAAATCCTGTTGTTGCGGCACGAATTGTGGCGGCTTTAGAAGACGGCCGCGGTCAACGCGAAACTGCAAGAAAAGTTGGTGTCGTGTGTGCAACGAGTATGGCGGCGATATGAAGAGACTAGTCTGCTCACTCGAAGACCTTTTTTAGGGCGAGGCAAGACTACAACTGCTAGAGATGACTGCTTTTTTGTTTCTAGTGCTTTGAGAAACCGAGCAGTCACGGCAGTTTCCCTTCGAAATCATCTGTAGGAAGTGAGATATGTAAACATAAGTCAGTGGACAGTTAGGAGGAGCATTCATACTGTTAGATTAATTTCTCGAACTAGAGCTACTGTACCGCCGCTTTCCCGTGAACACCGGATTGCGAGGTTAAATTTTGCACGAGAACACTTGGCTTGGACAAAACTGAATTGGAGTCGCATATTGTTTCCGATGAATCGCGATTCTGTCTTACGGGCTCAGATATACGTGTAAGAGTTTGGCGACGGCAAGGCGAGAGATATCCTCAAGCGTGCATTGTCGAGCGACTTCCATTTGTTGGAGGATCAGTTATAGCATGGGGACGTATATCTTTTGACACTCACACGGAGTTAGACTTTATCGACAATGGAACGTTGTCTGCACACAGGTATCTGACGGAGGTTCTAGAAGACCATATTTTACTGTTCATAATGATTCTTGGAGACGACGCAACATTTATGCATGATAACGCACGAACCCACACTGGTCAGATAGTTACTGAGTATCTTGATGAGTGTCAAATCACAAGTTATCTTTGGCCTGCTCGCAGTTCAGATTTAAATCCGATTGAGCATGTTTGGGATGAGGTGGGAAAACGTTTACGGAGACATATACCGACCCCCAGGATTTAAAGAGAGCTTCACGACATACTAGTGCAGGAATGGGATAATCTTCTGCAGAATATGATCCAAAATCTGATCCAGAGCATGCCTCGTCGACTGCAAGCTGTTATCACTGCCAGAGGAAAGAATACTCGCTACTGAAGTCCTTAAACTCTCTTTTGTTTAAAAAAACATATTAAAGTAAACTTGTTCATTTTCGTTACTTAGCATATAAAATTTAAATTCTTCATTTTGAGTACATTCAATAAACTTTGAACAACCAAATATTATTTTTTTATTCACGCAATCAGTTTGTTAACTGTTACAGCCAAAAAAACACGGTAAAAACTAAACATTTCTAAAATAACTTCAAATAATGGAGTGACCCTAATTTTATGCTCGTCAGTGTATTTCAGGCAAACTACGGAAATCATGTTACATGCTTCGTACACTAAAAGATTGCGTTAATTTTGTAATATTAAAACTAGCCTACTACGCAAACTTTGAAAGTATAATTAGGTATGGTATCATTCAATGGGGTAGCTCCCCACAGATTAATAACATATTTCTAATACAAAAGCGGACACTCAGAGTTATGTTGGGCCTTAAACAGTCAACGTCTTGTAGGAACTTGTTTAAAACCAACCGCATACTAACTGTGCTTGCCTTATATATACTTGAGTGTTTGCTATTTGTATGGAAACAAAATCATCTCTTCATAAGTAGCAAGCACAAACATGTTTACGACACTCGTCACAAAATTAATTTTTCATACCCCATCCACAAATACTCTATGACGGAAAAAAGCTCCGAGTATAGATGCATGAAATTTTTCAACGCATTACCTAAATCACTGAAAGAGGAAAATGATGTAAAAATCTTTAAAAAATCAATTGTAGAAATTCTACTCGCTGTAGAACCGTATAATTTGGAAGAATGTTTTATGTTCAAAATTGAATGAATTGTATTTATTTGGATATATTTTTGTTCCTGTATGTATATTTTTTAATTTGACGCCACTTTCTATACTATGTATATTTATTTGTATTTATAGAAATAAAGATGATTATTTATTTATTTTATTTCATACTGTGTCAAATTCCAATACTTTACGTCAACAGTTTCAATCCGGGAAAACACAAAAAACGGCCGGTCCGGTAAAGTGTTGCTATTGAAAACACAAAATTAATCATGGCAATAACAATTATTCAAATTTAAGATTTTCATTCGCAATTAATGTTGATTTTATCATGGAATATTTCGGCCACAAAGAAGACGCACCTATTTTCTTAGACTAAAAACATTAGTTCACAAATAAAATAATAAATGTAATCATTTAAATTCTTACCAAATCTAAAAAATAGGCCAACATAACTTCTTCCGTAATTTTCATCACATTATTTTCTGCTTTCCATTCACAAAAATGGCTGAATTGTTTTTGATACCTTTCACCAGACTTAATAGGTATTAATTTCGCACAAGCTTCTTCAGATTTTCTTACAATTACTGGAGGATTTACAATTTCTGGGCAATTTGCATAAGAATTCATTTTGACACAACAAATTATTTAAACAAATTAAACATTTGCCAAACAACCGTTGCTAATCATGTTACGAAAATGTAACTAGATTTGGAGCATCTGTTAAATTATTTTTAAATTAATTTCAATGTTTCTTTAAAACGCAATTTGACACAGAATGAAATAAAATGCATAACGACATTCGTCCGTGAACACTTTTTACAGTACTCGTTTCGAAATGTCTCGCTCATACTGTAAAGTATGTGTTCCCGGACTTATAACGTTAATTACTATATTAGAACAGGCATCTGCAGCAGCATAATTTCCAATCAAATTAAGCGTATGACTTGTACAAGGAATAAAAATGGCGGTCTCATTTAGAGTTTTAATTCTGGCTTGTAAACCATTATATTTTCCAGCCATATTAGCTGCATTGTCTTATTTGGTTAGTCCGCAACAATTTTTAATATCAAAAGACAAATTGTTTAAAGTTTTCAAAATAAGTTAAGATATTCTGAAATTGTGATTTTCAATTTGTAAAAATCCAAAAAATCGTTGTCTCGCATCGCCTACGTTATCATTGTACCTTAATATTAAATTTATTTGGTCAGTGTGGTTCACGTCTGGCGCACAATTGAATAATATAAAGATTCCTGAATTTCTTGAATTAGGTGTTATTTTACTTCAGTTCCCATTAAATTTATAAATTCATCGCATGTGGTATGTGATAAATAATTTACATTACCTTTTCCTGCATGGCTGTACCTCTCCAAATGATTCAAATTGGGATAGGTACTCAATGCATGTCAAAAAATTTCCTTTTTTGTTCGAATCAATACCTTCTCGATGACCACGAAATGCTAAACCCAAAGTAGCTAATAGCTTTACTGTAGCTGCAACTCTTTTTAAAACTTCCCGCCAGTATTTTTGTTGTACTTCAATTTCACGAGCTATTTGAATATCAATACGTCCAGTTACAGACAATTTTTTTTTTTCAGACTCAACATAGAATTAAAGTGATCTTTAGAACATTCACTTTTTTTTTTTAATTCACGGTTTAAAATTTTCCAATCGTTGAATCCTGTTATGAATTTTGATTTCGATCGCGACAACAGCTTGCAAACATAGCCGTAAATATGTTTACTTGTTTCAGAAAAAATAAGCCATTCTCGATATTCTTTCGAACCGTTAGCCTTTAAACCAGAGATGCACAGACTTATTAAGACTAGGGGCCACTCGGGCAAATCATGAACTGATGGCGGGCCGCCAGAAGTGTAGGTAATTAAAGACAATAAATAATTGATAATAATGTATTAAAATTAAAAAGGAATTTATTAATTTGAAGCGTGGCACTGCATAGTGCTTACAATCTTTTTTATATTTGGCTCAAATTTACTTGTAGCAACACGTAAAACTGCTTCCAAACTTTCATTTGCAAGGCGGTTTCTATTTTTGGTTTTATTATTATTAAGTATTGAAAAAGTTTGTTCACATATATAGGTAGAACCAAATAAGCTGGCACATTTCAGAGCGTTTATGCGCAACTCTTTGTACATATTTTTATCAATGCAGCGGTAAAAGTTCAGCAAGTCTCCTTCGTTGAATTTGTTGCGTAAATCTTCGTCGTTTTGAATGTCGATAATTTCTAACTGCATTGACTCTGGCGCATTTTCAACTGAAATCGTGAAAGGATTGCTGAATATGTCCAACAGAGGTTTCACTTTTTTAAACTCCGAAAATCTGTCTTGAAAAGATTGAATCAAAATATCTAGCTTTTCTACATAACTGAAATTAATCGCAGTTTTGTTGAATTTTTCAGCCATTTTCTTATAATTCGGAAAATGATTGTAATTTCCAGAATTCAATTGCGATCTGAAAAGTGTCAGCTTGCATTGAAAGGATGATACATGAGCGTAGAGCTGGGATATCAGTTGATTTTTGCCTTGAAGCCGTGTGTTCAAGACATTCAAATGATTTGTAATGTCAACTAAAAAAGCCAAATCACACAACCAATCAGGATTTTTAAGTTCCGGGACATCCCTTTGCTTTTCCGCCAGAAATATTCCAATTTCTTCTATTAAATTTAGAAATCGTTCCAGTGTCAATCCACGACTTAGCCACCTTACTTCTGTATAATACAGTAAATCTCCATATTCGCTTTCGATGTCATCAAGGAATTGTTTGAATTGCCTGTGATTGAGTCCTCGTGATTTTATGAAATTTACAGTCGAAACTACCACTTTCATGACATTTTGAAATTCAATTTGTTTAGCACAGAGGGCTTCTTGGTGTATAATGCAGTGAAACTGCATGAGATCTTCAGCCTTTATGTTTTTTTCTTGCAGATGCTTTTTCAGCAAAGTAACTAGCCCGGAATTGACACCAATCATCGAAGGAGCACCGTCAGTCGCAACTCCCGATAATTTTGATAAGTCCAAATCAGTTTTTGAACGCTCATCCAAAAGTACATTGAGTATATCAACTCCTTTGGTTTGACCTTTCAATGAACACATTCCTAATAACTCTTCTACGACTTCAAAATCTTGAGTAACACCTCGTATGAATATTAGAAGTTGAGCTGTGGAACTAATATCAGTGGATTCGTCGAGTGCTAATGAAAAAAATTCAATGATCTTAGTTTTTTCAGTTAATTGTTCCGCAATATTACCTGACAAAGACATAATTCGTCTTTGGATGGTCATACGATTCAGTTGAATTTTCTCAAACTTTTTTGCTGCTTCTGGACACATTTTCTTAGCGGCAATTTCTATGCATTCTTTTACAAAATCCCCATCATTGAAGGGGCGACTTCGCTTTGCTATCATTCGAGAAATTTCATAACTAACTTCTGTAGCTGTTTCTGAATCTTCAATGGGTTTTCTAAACATAGCTTGCTGACCCGTAAGCTCCCGTTTTAAAGACAACATTTTTTGCTTTCTTAATTCGCCTGTAAACTTGGTAAAAGAAGGATGCTGCGTTTCATAGTGCCTTTTTACATTATATTCCTTTGCAATTGCAACAGAATTCTTGCAAATTAAACAAACGACTTTGTTATGCGACCATACAAAAAAGTATTTCTCAGTCCAAATTTCTTGAAATTGCCGATTTTCATCTTTAACCTTACGTTTTTTACTAGGTCCTGGCTTGTCCATGTTGCGTTCTAATCCTGGCTAGGATTAACACAGCACCTAAAAACAATTACAGTACCTACTTAAATTACCCATCCTTTTTAAATTATCAAAAATAATTGATTAAATAGGTAGGGAAACACTTATTAATAATAGAGTTTTACTTACGATTTCACAACACAATTATACACGGCACTTGACGGTTAACACTGCAACAGGAAATCTACGTTGAATGTGGATCAAAATATATGACACCGGCTAGTGGAGTACAACTATTGCCTTCCAAAACCTCTATTAAACTCACAGAACACTAATACACCTAGCGGCGATTAAACGTGGCTTTTATACCGCGCGTATAGAGTCGAAAACTGTCTGGAGAAATCTCTAAACCGACTCTGGAAGCTTCGAGTCGTGTACTATCTACGCGAGCGATCGTCATCGCGCCGCCGGCCGCCGCGCTTCTTCAAGCAAACGAATTTAACCGAGATCAGCACGAACATTACCGACCGCTGTTACCGACGACGCACGTACGGCGCACCGTAATAGCGCGCGCGCGAGATTCAAATTACTTTTCGAACATATTTTTTTTGGTTTTATTCTGGAATAGAATTCAATATTTTTAGAATGTACGAGAGTATTATTTTTGCTGTCGGCGGGCCACCGGTATTCGACCGGCGGGCCGCATGCGGCCCGCGGGCCGCGGTCTGTGCATCCATGCTTTAAACAATAAAAATTACTTTCACTGATATTTCTAAAGTATGTCATATTTCTGTCTTTGTATTCTACTTTTAAGGATGATATTTTGCCAATATTGTAAGGTTAATTATTAAGGAAATAATTTATCATTTGATCTGATACCTGTAGTGCCCACTAGGCAATATCTGTTCGAAAATTAGGATCTTGAAATATTGCATTTTCTTCCTCTGCAAGTCCTTGACGTTCGCTGTTTTCCTTTTTATAAATTTTATCACCTTTTCTTGATTTTCCTCAATTTCAGTGTTCTCCTTTTCTTCTTGCTTTTCGTTTGTCCCAGGAATTTCTTCTTGTTTATTTACGTCCCTATTTCTCTTATTTTCTTTGTCTGAATCTGAATCTGAAGATGTCAGAAAAGGTATTAGAGAATTTTTCATACTAAGGGACGTTTCTTCCTTTTCTTTCCTATATTGCGTTTTTCAGTTTGCGATGGGTATACTCGCTTCATGATGACTAAAATAGATAATGCAAAACTTTTAATCAAATTGCTACTAAATAGGAAAATAGAAAAAAACCTCCGACTTATTCAAAGTCTACGATTCAAAGTATCAGTTGTGTCATCACATTTTATCTATCACAATGTGATTATAATAAATAATTATAGTATTAATCGGACCACATGAAAACCGGGGGCTTTTGGGTCGATTAACCGGCTGGTCCGATTATCCGAAGTTAAAATTTTTTGTCATATTTAAGAAGAAAGTCAGTAGAATCTTTGAATAGAGAATACATGAGAAATAAAAATTCTATTTGAAAAATTATATCTGAAGGCCACCAAGTAGTGATTTTGTTAATTTTTTTATTAAAAATAATTCCTCAGAACAATGTTTACTAGCAAAAATTGCGCTTCTCAAACATTTTGCCGATTTTTTTTTAACGCGAAAGAACACATGTTTGAATATGTATAAATTGTTGACAGATAACAATTTTAAAATGGGGTAAATTCATGTTTATTTCAAAAGTTGCCCATTTTACTTTAAAAAATAAACTGATTACAAACGAAACATCTTAAATTACATATTTTTAATAAAATCAGTATTTACTTTATACTTTACTTACTTTTTTCTATTTAAGTTGTACATTCTAAATTACGCACAATTAAAACTGTAAACAACCAATGCTTACTGCACCACTCGCCTTCTTAACGAAATGCGCTCGAATTTGTATATTATCGTGCACGTGGGCGCGTCCGGCTGCGTATGGTTTGCGCTTATTTTATGGTGCCAGAACAAAGCAAATCTATTGTTCTGACTTCTGACATCATAAAATAAGCGTAAAAAATGTTAATATACATATATTTTGTTGAATGAACCCAGTCATCTGATATTTGAATACCTATAAAATATCATTACTATTTGTCGCGAGGGGGCCAAAGGTGCATGTGGGGCCAGAGGCGGCCGCCTCTATGGTAATCCGCCACTGATGTCATGGTTACTAATCAACAAACGATTGCATTATTGCCTGCTTCTTTGACATATACATATTATACATTCAACTTATAAACTAGTTATTTATTAAATTAAAAAGTATAATTTATAAAATCTTGTGTATGCTGAAACTTTATATGTAATTCTCTATTTCAATGATTTTTATTGGAATAAACCTGTCCGACGCATAACGAATTAATTGCCGACCTTCGCGCTTTCTGGTTTGTAATAAGTTCGATTTACAATACGTAAAAATAAGAAAATTACGTTATTGTAATATCATTTTAATACGACAAATTAAATTATTATTGAATAAATAATATTTAACCATAAAGTAATAAATTATGTAGCATTCTTAATAACAATTCAGATATATTTTAAATGTAATTTTTACTTTGTATTCAATTTAATTTCGTTTGTGAACTTGACTTCTTCTCCCTCCAACTATTTTAAGTCAGTAACCGCATAACATAAAGTAAGCGGTTGCAGAAGCCATTCCATTTCATTTTGTGTTGTATATTCGTCGTGAACCGAACGTTACAAGTCGCAATCACTTGTTGTTAGTATTTATATTGAACAGATATAAGGGAGAATTTGCGCTTTGCCAACTTGGTTTAAAGATGACTCTAAACAATCGTCAAATTTTACGTGTAGTTGTATACGCTTTGCCATTTTGGTTTAAAGTTGATCTTCCTTAAAACATCCATACAACATGCTTCGTACGTTTATTTATATTATGAAAAGTGTGCGATTATGTTTGAAATCAGTGAATTGATTATCCATAAAAGTTATTATTGGTACAGTTACGACCTTGACGATAAGGTTAATATTTACTTATAATTTTCAACGTGTTTTGAACTGTGGTATGTCCGACAAGGTTGCACAATCATCTTATTTCGACATGAATATTCTAATGAGTTGCGGTACTATTATTCTGAAAGTATACATAATCTACCTCATTAATAAAAAATGTATATTTAATGAAATTACATCAATAATTCGGAACGCACAAATTCTGAATGTGTGCTCAAAGGAGAAATCTATAAAATTTATACGTAATAAAACGACGGTCTTAGGTAATTGTATGCGTTTCGGAAGCATTCATATTAAAATATTTCGAGTGTAAATTGTTTAAATTGTCTAAGAAAGGTATCAAGTCAATTAATGAACTTGCAACGTAAATGACCAATGGTCCAAAACTGTGTAGGGTAAAACCACCAATTGTTGACACTATTAGAGAGAAAAATCGTTCGATTCTGCGCTCTACCCAAGTATTCAAGAAATTGAAACTTTTGGGTAGTTATCATGAATTGTGAGTTCCTTGGGAACAATTTGCACTTATTGGACTTGATTAAATAATGTTTTTTCAGCATAAAAAACAAATTTTTCAAAAATGGAATTTTCCCCCTAATGTTGACACTTCTGCCTTCGGAAATTCCTATTGTTGACATTTACAATTCCTAATGTTGACACCAGTCTAAATTTTTGAGAAAGTATTTAAATATGCTTTCCCTCTAGATATTTCTCAAAAGTAAATGAACAAACGAGATTATTACATCACGTAACAATTAAAATGTATACAGGGTGGACCATTTAATGTGTTTTCAGAAAATATCTCCGAAACAAGAAACTTTAAAAAAAAAATGACCCAAACAAAAACTGATTGTATCGAAGGGGGCCATAATAACATAATATTGTTTTTTTCATAGATGGCGCTGTTGTCGCTAAATCGAGGTCAACTTAGTTTTTTTAAATGGAAACCCCTACTTTTTATTAAAAAATAAAATTCCTTGTTAAAAAATGAGAAGAATTCACTCAGCTCACTTTTTCGTCAGAGTGATAGATGGAGCTGTAATCGCGAAAAGAAGTTGTTGCATTTGGACGCTTGCGTATTCGAACTTCGCGCGCATATGTGTGTGTGTGTGTGTGTGTGCGCGCGCACCCGCGAACATGCGCGTCTAAAATCACCAATAATGTACGTTACATTAATTTGTTATTTTTGAAAAAGAATATGAAATCATCTCTAGAGCAGGTGCTCAAAATGATGGCCGTTCATCTCGAGACATTTTGCGATCCTTGTTTGAAACGATCTCTGAACTTCTCGTAGGGTGTCTCTGTTGATGTTCGCACAAGCATTGCGAATACGCTCCTTCATGTTATCAGGCGTCGTCGGTATGTCGGCATAGCATTTGTCCTTCAGCAATCCCCACAGGAAAAAGTCCGGCGCTGTCAAGTCCGGCGAACGTGCCGGCCAAGGCACCGGACCTCCACGACCAATCCACTTGTTCGGAAATTGGCGGTTCAAAATATCTCGGACGACACGCGCAAAATGTGCAGGGCAGCCATCGTGCTGATACCACAGTCTCAATCGGGTCAGCAGAGGGACGTCTTCGAGTAAAGCAGGAATATGAGCCGTCAGAATTTCGCCGTATTTTTCAGCATTCAGATTTCCGTCGATGAAGTAAGGGCCAATGACGTGATCTCCCAGAACTCCGCACCAAACGTTGACGCTCCACGGTCGTTGATGGTCCACTTGTCGGATCCAATGTGGATTCTCCTCCGTCCAATAATGCATGTTATGCCGGTTGATTTGGCCACGATTCGTGAACCTTGCTTCATCCGAGAATAGGATCATGGAAACGAAGTTCCGGTTGTTGCGTATTTGCTGCTGAGCCCAATTGCAGAACTGCACTCGATGTTGGAAGTCGTCGCCATGAAGTTCTTGATGCAACGATACGTGGTAAGGATGAAATTTATGTTGATGAAGAACTCGCAAAACACTCGTTTTGGAGATGCCTGAACTCCGTGCCAGTTGACGAGAACTTATGTGGGGGTTGACTGCAACTGCAGCTAAAATATCAACTTCGGCGTTCTCCTGGGTTACGGTGCGTCTTCGATGTCTTGTTCGTTTTAGGCTGCCAGTATCCACAAATGAGTTGACGATCCGAAGAAAAGTCATGTGACTCGGATGATCTCGATCAGGATACCTCTCCGCGTACAAGCCACACGCATCAAGTGCATTGCGTCTAGCTTCACCATACACGAAAATCATGTCGACCTTTTCCACGATAGTATACTTCACCATTTTAACGTCATGTTTTGACAACATAAGGACACTTATTTGAATCGTTCACAAGACGGCAGACGTCACACACACACACACATGCGCGCGAAGTTCGATACGCAAGCGTCCAAATGCAACAACTTCTTTTCGCGATTACAGCTCCAGCTATCACTCTGACGAAAAAGTGAGCTGAGTGAATTCTTCTCATTTTTTAACAAGGAATTTTATTTTTTAATAAAAAGTAGGGGTTTCCATTTAAAAAAACTAAGTTGACCACGATTTAGCGACAACAGCGCCATCTATGAAAAAAACAATATTATGTTATTATGGCCCCCTTCGATACAATCATTTTTTGTTTGGGTCATTTTTTTTAAAAGTTTCTTGTTTCGGAGATATTTTCTGAAAACACATTAAATGGTCCACCCTGTATAATCAATTCTACAACTTTGTATCCATATCTCGGTTTATTTTTATCCGATTCCATTAACATTCAATTGCTCTCACATTATTATTGGAAAATTATACACTTACATCTTTTTTTAATTTATTTTCAATTACCTGCACACGTGTTATTTTTTTTTCCACAATCGTTGTTGTGAACAATTACCTAAGACCACGTAACAATTAATTAAAATACGGATAATCAATTATACGACTTTGTAATCAATTTTACAACTTTGTATGCATATCCCGGTTTATTTTACTTCCATTCCATTTATATTCAATCCTCTCGCATCATTATTGGAAAATTATACTCTTACATCCTTTATTAATTTATTTATAAATATCTACACACGGGCGCTTATACAATCACCAATCGGAAAAATTAATTACACCACAGAGTAATCAAGCAAATCTTTTTCCATTAAAAAAAAATTATTTCAACCAAATATATTCTAAATCTTCTGGTAAGCGCACATATACAAATAATTTCTTTTTACAAACAAAACAATATTTCTCTTCACTTTTTATCTCCCCCTTTTCGACTGTACAGTTTACATCAAATTGTCTAATCATAAAAAAATCTGCAGAATTTTTCACCATTTGCACACAATCACCACACACGATAATAATTTGAGGACGAATGCCTATTGGTGGAGCAGTGAAGTTTTCTATATGAAAATAACATTGAAAGTAGTTTCCAATCTGTCTGTAATATTCTAAAAAATATAATTAAAATTAATTTCCAAAAAATATAATTAAAATTAATTTCCAAAAAATTAGTAAGAATAATATTTACCCTTCTCACTCATTTTGTCTTCCACACTACAGCAAGTTACCATTCTTCCCCCTTTTATATGCATGCACTTTGATACCCCTACTACGCGACTGGGTAGGGAGCGGTAAATAAAAAACCTCAAATATTTTTTTAATCTTTTATTTAATAAAATAATATTTTTCTACATAATTAAATATCAATTTTACATTTGAAAGGGCACAATGAGTGTATAAACCATTGTGACATGGACATTTTGGACGAACACGATAATCTCTCAACGAGAATTCCTCTCCATGCGGAAATTCCAAAACGTTATCAATATACTGTTTTAAAAATTTACATTTTTCTTTTCCTTTTACATAAATTACGTCACTGTTCCGTTCCTTTGTTTTTAGTATATTATTCAGATTATCCAAATCCACACTCCCATTCGAGTCCATGATAGTTTCTTTCGAGCCATTCCACCTGTTTCATGTCCCTTTCACTTAAAAAACTTTTTACAAAAGGTGGTTTGAAAACAAAATGTATCTTCGTATTTCCATCGTAAGCAGCCAATTCTTTTACAATAAATTTTTTACATATGTAAAATCCTTGTACATCAATAACCAACATGTTGTCCAACACAGATATAAACCGATTGAATGACTTTATTCAACTAATGTTAAAAATGTATTATTTATAATTTTATACAATACGTCGAACCATGCCACTAATTGGATTATATTCAAATTTACTGTCGTGTACAATTAAACAATATGCAACAGTTTTATCCGGAAATGGTTCGTCTGCCTCAAATTCAACTTCTACATCAACAGTACCACCAATAATTGCATCATCTTGTTTTAAACAATCAATAATGAAAATGGGACAATCTTTAAAAGAAGCAAAATCTAAGAGAGGGTCGCTCTCATTTCTATTATAGTAACTCTTTTGAAAATTACTATACGTTATTTGTTTTAAAATTTAACGATTGATTATCATATGGATAACATTCTGAATTTAAGTATAATTTATATGTTCTCAAATTTACATGATCAAATTTGCTCGCATCCTCGCTGGCAACACGCTTTTTTTTGGTTTGAAGCCAACAAAAAAAATCGTGGTTTTTCTAGTTGTGTAGACGTTTTATTTGCCCATCTTTCGTTTTTTGTCGCTTTTAAGGATGCCATTTCATGAAATTCCCATTTTCTAAAAGCAATTTCAATGTTTCTATTGAGATTCAAATTTTTCACAGATTAATTTTTGCCTCATCGCTAATGCTGATATGAGGAACATGCCATGTAATTTGTTCCAAAACCATTTTTCCTCCAACACCTTTGTAAATATTCGTATCCTCACGAGTACGTAATAGGATTAATTCTTGTTTACAATTAATCAGCATTTTATTATACATTTCAAAGAAACCCATCCATAATTTTAAAGGAATACACGCTGAAAATACTTTTTTTTTCTTTATTCCATATATTTGTTGAGCCATCTGTGCACCAGCCCGATGCTTCATTCGTGTCGGATTCCCCCTCTGTTAGTGTAGTCCATAATTTTATTGTGCTAGTTATTCCCACATCTCGCACCTTATCAATTTCTACACCATTTATTTCAAAACGTATTTCATCAAACAAATACGCAAACGCATTTTTAATCAATTTAGTTTCAACAGTATTTGCTCCAACTGTTTTTGTTTCCACATCAAATTTTCCTTCATATTTCAGATAACTCTCACACGGTAGCGTATAAATGTCTTGGGATAAAATAGGAATCCTAATTTCATCTGATTTTTCAAACTTGTTGGTGGAATATGGTTTATAGGTATGATACTCCTGTTTAGTGATGATATTATCAAAAGGAGCATCATCGAACGCGTTGACGACCATTTTTTTTTCCTTTCTAAAACTGCAAATCCCAAACTTTCAAGAAACTGTCGATTTTCAGATGTTAACCGTTCAACCGATTGCCCTTTTCTAGTTGTTTTCTTAACCTGTCGTGGAAATTTATATGTTCCTTGCACTCGATTATTAAAAACTAATCCCATTGTATTAAATGTATCCTAACCTCAATTCTTTCTCCATCAAACTCGATTAAATTATGATCTTGATCAACAATACGAACACTGATGTTGTTTATAGTCTCAACGTTGATCGGGAAATAAATAATATTTCTAAGATGTTCGTATATAATTGTCCCGTAGGAACCACTTGGAACGAATTTATGAAGGAGATGAGCCGTGTTTTGATTATGCCATGAACCCGATACCAAATTCCACTCAATTTTTATAAGTTTTACTTTAGCAAAATCAACCCTATTTGATTGATGTTTTACTTGTTTTTTGTATATCGTCCGTTCAAATCCTAGTTCTTGAAATAAGGAAACCCAGTTTTTCTTTTAGATAAATCTCCAAATTGGATTTGGAATTTTTATTTTTTTTCCACCATCATAATAAAAATATTTATCAACAATATTTTTAATTGTATTAAATGTGCTGAAGCTCACAAAACCAATAGAAGACGTTTTACATTTATCTAAATGAATGGGAGGGAAATAATACGTAGTTAGTACAGAATCTGTACCGTTCAGTGTTAATGTTTGTGACATATTGCAATAAATCTAGAATATTATTATAATGTATTCATCAAAAAAATTAAACACAAATGTTCGCAATGCCATGTACCAAATTTCTGAAATCTATCATAATTATTCATTATGTTTGATCCTTTGAAGTAGTTTATTACTTCTCTCAGTGGGGGTAAATTTCCAAAACTATCAAACCACTCAACTGATGGTCCATTTTTCTTATATACACATCCATATGTTCCTAATCCGTCTTTTATCATCCAAATTAGCGATTACAGATTCATTCTATCGTGAAGTTTTAGGTAAATTATTTCGCATAAACACTCCTCGAAAATGAGGAATCTTTTCTTGTTTGACAAAAGTATATATAGTTTAATATCAGAGAGAGAGAGAGCTCTCCGAGGCAAATTTGCTAGTTTTTTTAATAATATAATCCCATCCCCGTTTTTCTAAAACGATTAATATAAAATCCTTTTCCAATAGCTATTGATTCCATTGTTTTATTATGTCGAATAGCTTCTTCCAATTGTTTTCTTGCGTTTTTAGCCTTGTTAATTGCTGAAGCTATACTTGCCGAACCTCCAAGTATTGTTCCTAAGGCACTTAGTGCTGCAAATAGAGTGATTAAAAACCCGCCTCTTTTCGGCATTGAAATAATTAAAGGTATTCTAAAATTATTTCTACCTCCTGCTTATTTGATCACATTTCGAGCAGCACGTAATGCAGTTAAACGTTTTTGCTTCTTTTTCAAACTGTCTCCTAGATTTCTCTTTGTTTTCATTATGTTTGCTACCAACCAAGCGGCCGCTTTTCCGATAACAATGCGTTTTGACTCGTTCTGGGGCTGCTGTTATTAGTTTTTTCGTCAGCCTGTCTTCTATGTTAAAAGTTTTTATTTTCGTACGCAATATCGTGTTCTATAAAAGCACTATTCAATTTATTAATTGCTAAATCATCTCTTCGGGCACGTTTCTGTAACTTTGTCCCCGGACCACAATATTGATATGTGGGGAGATGCACTTCAATCGGTATTTTATCAACTAACATGTTGATTACACTACGATCTGAAGCCATTTAACTGTAAATTTATAGAAGCATATGTTTTTGTTGTCTTTCGATAGTATTTAAGCATACAGCATAATAACAATTGTTATTTACAATCCAATATCGCTAAACATCATGGAAACTTATTACCAAATCATATAAGGTGAATAATGGTCGGTCCAAGTAACTGCGACAAAACAAATGTTTTAATCAGGATGATTATTAATCCAAACCGATTATTTAAAAAAAAATGTGTATATATATTCTAAGACCCACAACCAACCAAAGTATCAATATTTGAAAAAAATATTAAATAATATTACGTGGTATTTTGAATTTAAAGGTACCGAAGAAATAATTCCTTGTTTTCAAGCAAAACAAAATTCAATGTTCATATTTGATGACGTTATTTGTTCATCGCAGAATAATATGAGGGAATATTTTGCGTTTGGTAGATGTGGTGGTGTTGATTGCTTTAACTTATCGCAAATTTATAGTAACATTCGAAAACAAATGATACGAGACAATGTAAATTTATTAGTTGTATTTCGACAAGATAAAACTAATTTAAAACATATTTACAGCGATCATGCTAATTCAAATATGAATTATACAGAATTTGTTACAATGTGTCGTGAATGTTGAAAATATAGATATGGTATTTTAGTATTCAATAAAGAGAGTGATATAAACAATGGGCGTTATTGCAAAGGTTTTGATCAATTTATTTATATATAATAATGCATTTATTTCTCTGAAACATACTTACATAATATATACAAGCATCAAAGAAAACGTCCAAAAAAGTATATCAGTACATCATAAGTTCTTATTGAAGAATTCACCAAGAGTATACGGCTCCAATGTACAGAGTAAATCATGAACTTCACTTTTCATTGTTTTGTAGCATTTTAAATTTTTTATTCTTTGAGGTAAATGGTTAAAGACCTTTAATGAGACATAATGTGCTCCCTTTTCAAAGCACGTTGTTCGGTGCTTTGGCAAAATAAAATCTTGACAATATCGGGTGTGTATGAATATTGATTTGTTGTTTATGGAAAATTTATCAGAGTGTTTGAAAGCAAATTTTATACACTCAAATATGTATAGGGCCGCAACAGTAAGCATCTTGTTTTGTTTAAAAATGCCCCTGCAACTAGATAAGTAGTTCATTTGGAAAATAATACGCATAGCTTTTTTTGTATTATGAATACGCTATCAACTACATTACTACTACCCCAGAAAATAATTCCATACCTCAGTAAAGAATAAAAATTTGCATAATAAGCTGTTTTTAATACGTACATATTACTGTGTTTGGCTAGTACTCGCAGAGCATATACCACTTTGGTTAATTTTATGTTCAATTGTATAATATGATTATCAAATTTTAGTCTATCATCTAAAGTTAATCCAAGAAAGCGAGCCTGTTTACTTAGTTTAATATTATATTCACCAAAGGGTAAATGCGATGGAGTCTTTGTATGTTCAGTACATTTGAATAAAACGCAATCTGTTTTTTTATCATTTAAAGACAGCTTATTTTCCTTGAACCACAATTTTACCTTTGCAAGAACTTCTGTTCCTATGTCAATGATCAAGTTAAGATCACAGTCAGAGTAGTATTGCTAGCGGGGTTCTGTGACAGTGGATGGCATGTTCATCAGGAGTGACCATTATTTTTCTGAAGAAAAAAAATGTTGTCAGTGACCAGAAGGTAATCTGAAGTAATGAAGGAGACACGAAGATATGTCACCAATGACCAGAGGGTTATTCTTTGGTTGAAGGAATCAGGGAAAGAAAAGGTCGGCTTAGCTAAACAGAAAATGGAATTTTTCTGAACCCATATTAAACCAAAAGTGAGGCATAGGAAGCATTTTACATGTCTGGTATGTATTGTAACATGTCCCCTATATCTTACTTCTCCTGCTTCAAAGACAGGGGTGCTTCATACGCTTGGGGCAGTTCGGCTGAGATGTGGAGCGCACGGGTTGGCCGTTGTCTCTTTTTTTTTAACCAGTACAGTACGAAATGAGCTCCACGCTTCTTTGATGCTGTTGGAGAAATTCAACACCCATATTTTGGTATTTGATGATGTAATCCCAATCCACCTTTTCCCTGAAATCATGCACAAATTGCTCCCAAAGGGTTTGGTATTTGCAGACTCTCTCCCAATTGATGTAGTTCTTGAATTCTTTGAGGAAGTTCTCGGACATGAATTGATATTTGGAAATTATTTCCCAGTCTACCGAATTTAAAAACATTCTCATAAAGTCTACATCCAATTTTTGAAATTCACTAAGCGCCATCCAGTCCACATAATTTTGAAATTTAATTATGAAATTTGTTGGCAGCCCCGGAAATTGGCTAATTTCCTTCCTCTGAATTTCACTTACTGCAGCCATTGTGGTTGTGCACTAATGAATGTTTTCGGATAACTGTGATGATTTGGATGCGGATCTTCTTTTATAGGGTGGAAAATGGGTGATGACGCATCTTCCATCAAATATTTTAACCCACCTGATTAAAAATATATTTTATAATTAGTTCCAACCCAAGTAATAAACTGAATTATATATAAATTATATGTGTACTATATATACATTCAATGAATTAAAGTGGTTATCATAAAATAAGAATTAATTTGTAAATTAAAATTGATTTGTGATTACAGACTTACCAATAATTATATGGGTGTAGGGGTCTTCGATAAATTGAGTGCCCGTAAACTTTCACCCATTTTAAATTGCCGCCTCTCATTTTTTGACATCAGAGGTGGTGGTTTTCTTATAATCCCAGGTCCGGGATTTGGAACATAAGTGGGAACATCGGACCGCGGCTGCTACTTTTGTTTGGGAATGGGGTTCAAGGTCAAGGTCACATAAGTAAACAAATATTTTTTTGGCAGTTTATTGGGTTCATGTCCCTGGTGTAATGAAAAAAAGAGATGCACATTTTTAATCATTTTTACTCTTTTGGCGCATTTGAGTATTTAAATCAATGTATTTTTTGAGCCAATCAGAATGATTAAATTGTAATATCCTATGAATTTTTAGCAATTTAAGACCATTTCGCAAAGCTTGTTTCAGGTTTTTATATTGAGTGACATATTTAGTTTAATTGCTTAGATTTGGAATTAGTTTCTTATTTTTAAATTTTGATCCGGGTGAAATAATATTTTCGGGGAGAAAAGGTAAATCATTATGTTTATCGTTTAGACTGTGGATATTCAATGTCCACTTCATCATCAGGTATATTGTCTATATTAAAATGTTCAATTTCCTCTCCACTGAACCATTTAAATTTACCATATGGTATTAATTGTGACATAGCCCATCTATATAAATTATTAGCATCCCAGTAAGCCATATTTCCTAATGAAGTTGATCCTGCGATTTTCATAGAATATTTGCCCGCATTCAATTCACCAATCTCCTCAGCACTGAAGCTGTTGAATCTATGAGGTAGATATATCAACTTCAACTCATCATCCAAAATAACACAACTCTTTAAACCGAATTTAGTACTTCTGTTTCGAACTGCTTGATTGTATAAATTTTATTTTTCTCCAACGCTGAAATTGAAGTATGTTCAGAGGTGGTGGAACCCAAATATTGAAGACGTGCAAAAGCCATTTCCTTTAAAGCGATATTATATTTATTAATTACAATGCTAAAAGATTAATTTAAACTTTGGTAAACCACCAATTATTAATATTATAAAAAAGAAACTTACCCAGTTTTTCTCACAGATACTTCAACTTATAATTTTGCAGATTTCGAATGCTCTTCCATACTACAATTACAGCTATTTAAATGGAAAAGTCAATGGCATATATTATACACCAGTTTCCATTGTTTTCCGGGTTTATAAATGGAAAGGATTTTGAAGCATTACACATGGATATTGCACAATGACACATTATTTCTGATGAATATTTAATAGCATGCAAAATAAATCTGAATATTAAAGTAAATCTTTACTCAGTAAGTAGTAACAGTTGCTTTCTGGGAAGTTTCTAAATGGAAAAATACAGTTGCACCAAAACACATTTTTCTGGGGAATTATTAAATGCATACAAATTAATTAAAATTGCACGAAGAGCTGATTAATTATATTTATTTCTGCCAAATTTGTTACAGATTTATCACTAGGGTTTTGAATTAAAATCTGTATATAGCCATCATAAATTTCCTTTAACTTTAATTTTATTAACCCTATTAATTTTAAATTTGAATTTCCATTTGAAATAATATGTGCATTGAGTTCTGGGAAAATTGGAAACATTTATATTTTGTATTAATGTTTTCTATATCAATAATTTTATCACTTTTCCGCGTTTTAAATATAACTTGAAACTTATCACCAACAGTATTTTTATATATGGTAAAATTAGGTGTATTTTCGTAACAATCATTTAAAAAATTGTGAAATGCACTTTTTAAATTAAACAAATCACTGCACTTTTTTGATTCAATATAAATTTATTGAATTTGTTATGTCTAAAAGCCACACTTGGCTCCATAACATTAAAAACGTCTAAACCGATTGAGACACTAGTATTGAATTCTTTATCAATACAATAATTAGTTTCAAGCAATAAAGCGATGCGAGTTGCCATGATGAGTGTTAAATGATGACTAAGTAGTGAGTTGGATAATGAATAATATTAAAAAAGAGAAACATGCACATTTGAGTAAAAAATTTATATTTATTATTTTTCAAAATATTTATACAATAATAATACATTTGATAGGGCACACTGTCCGTAAGTTAAATTATGTTTTGAGAAACAGTCCGACTTCGGATGGAAATCCTTAAGCGATATCTTGCATTCCAGAAATTTGATCACTTGAACATTCGGCGGTGCGTTGTCCGATAGAAATCGCATCTTGGGGTCATTATCCTCACATTTGGTGTAGATAATCCGCTGCCGATCATCACCATCCGCTAGAGTTTCCATTATCTTCTCCATTTCCCGTAGATTTACTAATTCTGAGGAATATTTTAACCCATGATAATTATCCTCCAACTAACGTACCTGCCTCTTTTCATCCACAGTTAAGGTGTGTAATGGTTTAGGGGGCCTAAACCAAAAATGGGCTAAATGTTTTCCATCGTAAGCAGCTAACTCTTTCGGGTAGAACTTCCCATCAACTATTAAACCTTGCATTTTATTTATAGTTGGAATTATTTAATAAGCATTCTTAAATTAATTTATTTACTAGATTTGTCATTGGATTATACTGAACGATTGCATCATAAATAAGAAGTGCATAAGCCATTTTAAAATCCAACTCCTCCCTATTGTAGGGAAAACTTTCATAATTTAAAAATAATTTAAAATTCCGAATATTCATCAAAAATCTGATGAATCTGCTTCCATAATATCTTTCTTGTTTTGTTGAAAGGCGATAATAGCAAATCGTGGTTTTTCAAGGTTAGATGTGGTTCGAATTGCCCATTTATCTGATGCATTTTCTTTAAGAACAAGTAAAATATGTAAGTCCCATCTTCTATATGGTACATTTATCATTCGATCCGTTTTTAGCGCTTTTAAAATTCCCAATTTCATTTCATCATTAACGGCTACAAGTGGCATGTGCCACTCAATTTTACTTATATTAATTCTTTCAGCTTTAACCTAACCTCAATACACCTCTAAAATTTATTTTTTCTCCGTTTTGATCAACTATATTTATTGTTAAATTACTAATGGTATTAACGTTAACTGGATTATATGACCAGGTTGTTCTTTTATAGAAAATCCGGAGGAAACGTTAGGTGCGAACTCATGAATAGTGTGCCCAAGACTGTAATTTCTGTATGCGCCTGTCGTTATATTACTCTCAATTCTGATTGTTAAAACTTTAATAATATTTACAGGTAAATCAGACTCATAATAAACATTTTCCGCAAATTTACGTTTAGAAAATCCCAAAAGTTGATGTAATGAGTCTTCTGGGGTGAAATCAATGTCATATTTACTCCACAACTCACATTTAAGGGTGTTATTATTCGGTTTTAAGCTAAGCACATTATCCCCACCTCCTAATTTTTTCAGTAGAAACTCTTCTGTCATATATTTCATATGATCCTGTGGGTATTGATATACTTTCACCTTTTCCAAAATAGAATGTATTGTTATCAATGTTTCGTATTATAAGTATTAAAACTTATTAAACCTAATGAATATTGTTTATCAGCATTCAGCTCAATGGATGGGAAATAATTAGCCGATAATTCATTAATAGACCCCTGTAGAATGTTAGAGACATCGTTCTTCAAACTTTTCAGTGGCACTGAGAAATTGTAAGCATAAATGACTACATATATATATATATATATATATATATATATATATATATATATATATATATATATATATACATATATATACATATATTTTGTTTGGCTGAAATCTATTATCGTTATACCGAATTACACATTTTTTTAAATATTGTTTTCCTTTAAAATCTCACTCATCGCTTAAGTAACTTCAATACTTGTTTTATTTTTTAAAGGTTTTGTCCAAACAAATTTGCTAAAACAATCTATTGCTAAAAGCACATATTTATATCCTTTATTCATCCGCGCATAGGGAATAAGCTCCATCAGACCCGCCTGCATTAAATCATTTAGTCCTTTAATAATTATTCGTCTTCGCAGAATTTTTACCTGCTGGTTTATGTAATTCTTTTACAATCTGGCCCTTCTTACTCATTTTCACCTGTTTGATTTTCTTCTGCCCTCGCTTCCTGACCATCCTTTGAAATTGTATCCTCGCGTTTATTATGCTTATTGCCCACTGGATTAGTTAACGTTGATTTAGGGGATATGACCTTGGGAGATTGCACTTTTGGAGTTTGTTTTGGTACTGTTATTTTAGGAGGAGTTGGCTAGAGCTTATTGATCTGCCGCTCAATTAATTTTATTCGCCTATCAAATATATAAATTACATATTCCAGCCCCTTTTTTGTTACACAGTCTGAGACACCCAATACTCCACCCTCATTCACAATACGTTTACGTTGGGCGTTAAGATTACCATTAGAATCGATATCCAACGCTGGGCTGGCTAGCGGGTCCAATTATTTTTATTGATTAACGTCCGAACTTATCTAATCCCATCATGTAATTAAGCAATTACACCTTCTTCATGCAACTCTTCAATGATTGATACAATTTCATTCTGCACCGGCGCAGAAGTATTCCCTGCTGCTTTAGATTCATATAAAAACCTTAATCTTTCAATAATTTCATTAAGGAAATTCCAGTAAATATAGGTGGGCCTTGAGCTAGTATGTTGCCGAAGAACTAAATCATGTCCACTCTTAGTCCTACTTCGACTGGTTAATGATTTAGGTGGGAATAATATTATAATTATATTTTGGTATTTCACATTTTGACTTCGCATTATTTGACCATGCATATTGTAGGATTTTTATGAGCATTTGTTAATTGTAAAATTTCCTTATAGGTGGCTAGATCATATTGAGATTAAGTTTTTGACTCTTTAATAAAAATTAATTCATACAATCCGCGCGGACCGTGAAACTCTTGATCATCGATAACAATCTCACTATTATCGAAACTCAAATATTTAGCACAAATTTTCCACTGTCCAGCATCTTGGTCCTTTTGTATTTCATCAAATTGATTAAGAAATGAATCAACCGACTTTCTACCTTGATATGAATAGTACATCTTTCTTATTGGCGATATTGAGCTTTCAAGTTCAACATTAATATTGGCAAAATCTCTGTTTGTGTGAATTGATTCAAAAACTTCATCATCATTAATAACAGAGTGTTATGGTGGTGATAAGATTAAAGGTGACGATCTGCGACCATATTCCTTAATTTTTTTACCAGAATTATTAAACTTCGCCACATGCTGGCCCATTTCACCTACACTCTCAAATCTTTTTTAATATTAGCTGCCGTTATTTGACGAAGGGGTTCGATGATATGCTTGTAACTGCTTTCGAGTAGTCTTTCATTATAATTGCGGTTCTGCTTCAATTTCAGAAAATTTTGCTTGATTGCTTTCCGTGCTTTCGCTAATGCTTCCCTTAATTTGAGATCTGACATAGTTGCTCTAGACGATTTGTATGTTGACATATTTAATACACTAATGCCAACTCCTTGTCGTTGTGAAATAAATCCATGCTTTATACGCTCCGAGAAAACATTCTATGTTAATTAACTTTTGATGATGTCGATGGATTTGTTTTATTGCAATCCCGACGTAAGTAGATAGCGGTAGGGGTTTGTGGTTTGTTAGCAGAACTCTGAGTTGATTTCGTATGATGTTTTACACATGGGAGACACTCCTGCAAATCTTTATCACGTCTATGCCTATCCGAAAGATAATTCCAAATTTTACCAAGTTCATTGGGCTTACATGCATCATTAGGTGTAATTTGGTTTGCTTTTTACAGTGACAATTTGGATACATGTTTGCAGTTTAACTATTAAATGTAGACTGAATTTATGCATGAATATGCGTTTGAACAATTAATTGGCACATTTAATGAAATGTAACAATTAAGAATTGAGAAATGTCAAATAACTTTAATTTTTTAAACAATTTAAATATCAAGAAATAATAAATGACTAATGTAATTTTTTTCTATTTATAACTTATAGGATTTGTGTTAAAAGGTAAAAAAAAAATATAATAGAATAAAATAATTATTTGTTACTAGAAACAAAACCATCTTCCCCTCTAAATGTTTTTTTCTAATTCATATACCTCAACACAATCATCGAGGTACACAATTTTACAACATATTGAGCAATTTTATCGTTACAATTTATTTTATAATCTAAATTGGAATGATTGAACAAAATCACTTTAACTTCTCCTGTAAAATATCTGGCAATTATCCCACAGGTCTTTGTATGGATTTTAAGGCATGACTGATGGAAGTAATTAGCACAGTTTACACATAAGGCTGCATTTACAGATTTGTTTTTGCATTTATAGCACTTTTTCACGACTAAATTATCGGACTCGCCCGAGAGACAAACTAGCTCGTCCGCCATTTTCAGCAACTATCCTTTTTGTTCCTTTTAATCATACGGTTTACAACCTTTTCTAAATCCTCAGACGCTAGAAATACTAGTACTTTAAAATTTAGTTTCAACTCCTCGTTTAATATTTCATCAATCAATAAATTATCTAAATATTTTTGTACAAACAATCGACCATCTTTTTCAAATTCTAAATTTCTTTTATTTTTCAAAATATCAAAAATAAATGAATAAAATAATGATGAAAATCGGGTTTTATCAAAAATGTTGTAATCGTTTTTTCCCAAAAAATTTACAAAATCTTTTACCGTGTACAATTAATTAATTTCACATTTAATCTTTTTATTTAAATAAATTTTATTTTTTCTATATCTTCCTTATAATCTGAAAAATCGACTCTAAAACCTCTATCATGAAATGTTTTTAAATCACTCGTTTGGAATAAACAAGCAACACATCCAAAACATTTAAAATAAACAACTTACCTCTTTTATGTAACAAAAAAATAGTTTAATCAAGATAACCCTTCTATTTAAAGTAGAATGATACAAAAGACGGGTTCTCTCTCGTTTATATACGTACAATTTCCCATCATTTTAATTATCCGCACGTGTACACCAATGTTATAAATGCAATCTTACATATAATGAATTAATTACATAAATAACAACAAACACATTTAGTATAAAATACATAATGGATGAATTACTGTGTATTATAAAAATATAAACCAACACCAAATTAATTTAAAAACAATATCCCCAAAAATATTAACATTAATATGGAAAAACATATCAAATCATTTTACATAAATAAGACAATTTATATCAAAAACGTTTAGTATAAAATACACAATGGATTAATTATAAAAAAATATATGTATATATTGAAAAATTAAATGAAGAAGAAAAATACAATTTAACACCAAATTATTAGTAAAATTGTAACCATGGAGGTGTCATCATTGCTTGTACTATTTGCTGTGAAATATTATGAACTCTTTATAGCAAACCCAGTGAATGTAATGAACGCAAATGTGGCATTAATATTCAACAATAAATTATCTATAACGTATGTAGAAAGATGATATAGATAAAATTCATTTGTTTCGGACAAAGTTTAATGCAACTTCCAAATATGTACATTTCAAAGTTAGAAATTTTACCTATTTGGGACAAAAAGAGGAAACTGAATGGTTATGGTCAATTCTAAAAGAAGAAGAAGAAGAAACAGAAGATGAAAAGAACTGTAATATATGTGTAATAATGTCAAGTGTTTTGTTATCATTTATTTTAATTGTTTTTTTATTACTTACTTATTAAATGTACAAAATGAAATAATGTTTTTTTTGTTAATTTTATTTTATTTATTAAAATAAAATACAGTATATAATTACAAAAATAGTTTTTATTAATAATCTCCAACAATTGCACTTTCCCTAACAGTTTAATTTTTACAAATTAAACAGCACTGTGGTCCAAGTTCTAAATTTAGTTTTGTACTACAACTACTACACAAAATCTCGCATTCCAAGTCTTTTCCAATAACTCTATGTTGAACCATATAGTCCACCTACATTTTTGGCCACGAATCGGTTGCTTTTATATAACACTTACCACAAAGCCGATTGTCGGGAGGAGCTGCATAATAAGAATAAGCCACACACATTTTTTTTGGACGGATGAATTTCTAAAACTGGTCCCATCACTTCATAACATACAACGTTTGAATCAGCAAATCAGCGAGGAGGTTCTATTGCTTCCTTTTGTCCATCTATTCCCTTCGGTAAAGCAAATCCACCACGTATTAACAACCCGCTTAACGAATGTCTTCACTTTACCCTTTCTCTACCCAATTTTACTCTAAATGTGTTTCTTATCTACATCCATCATCATTCCCCAATAGACAAATAGATGATTCTATTTTTATTAAAGCCACATTATATGATCATGTAATAATTATTGTAGACTTTAATGTTAATAAAGCAAAATCCCGCCATATATCCTCTTTCACTTCTAATTCAAATTTTGTAATTTTGTCCAATAAGAAGTCCTTCAAGGCTCCCCTCTTTCACCTATCCTATACAACCTATACTGCTCAGATATTTTCAACCCCGATCCTGATTTCTTTAATCCAAACATATACCCACTCCTATTCGCTGACGATACTGCCTTAGTTTCAAATGCTCCTACCCTACAATCAGCACTCTCATCCCTGCAATCATCTCTAAATTCCCTCGAAACTTGGTTTTCCAAGTGGTGAATCGAAATCAACCCTTCAAAATTCAAGCTTCTCATCCCTTTCCACAAAATTACTTCTTCATCGCCTGAAATAAAAATCCGCACAGCCGAAATTTCCCCCTCCCACACTTGCAAATACCTTGGTATAATATTTGACCCCAAATTATCATTTAAATCCCATGCCCTCTCAATTAAATCGAAACTAAAAGCAAGGGCGCGGCATTTCCGTTCCCTAACGTATAAAAAATCAAGGAATTTCTAAACCAACTGCCGTCAATATATACAAAGCGATTTGCCGCCCCTTGCTTGATTATAGTGCTATCCTATTCTCCCAATGTCGTCCCTCAACTCTCCATCATCTCTTAGTCGCAGAAAGATTCGCACTTCGCACCTTAACCAAACTCCGACATCCTAACAATCCACTCTACAATTCATCCAACGAACTCATCTATGAAGAAACCCAAATTATCCCGATTTCCCAACGTATATTAGCCATTGCTGAAAAATTTTCCAATAAACCCTATAATTACAACCTTCTCAACAAATACTGTACCCCTCGCAATCCCAACATCCTACCTAAATACCATCATCCAACATACACACTATATCAAATCATTTGTTCGTATCATCACGACAGTTAGTTAACCTGCTAGTTTTGTTTTTTATGAGTAATGACGGGACAGAAAGACCTAAGGTTTATAGCTCGACAAGTACATACTAACCTCTTCTTATTGTTGTATATATTGATGTATTATTGTTAAACAAATGTAAGTGTCTGTAATAATGATGTTGTATATATTCTTGTAGAAATAAATGACAATCATAACCCGATAAATGATGAAAAAATAAATATTTTACTCTTATGTTTTGAAACCTGTGTTACAACCAATTTAGATAAGTCGGAAATAGTACAATAATGCAATGGACCAATTACGATATGATGTTTACGTTTATAACAATAATCCAAACCAAAAACATTTACACTAATATTATTATTTTTTTCAAATGTTGAAATTTGATTCAATTTAACTGGATCTTTTAAATTAAATACTGATCTATAATTACGATAACTATTTGGAATAGTATTTATTTTTCGATTATAATTTAGATATAACACAGCTAAAATACTTTAGAAAAAACATAAATTATCAGTATTTTTAATATTAACTATAGCATGTTTATTTAGAATATCTGTTGGCAAAGATATGAAAGATGATACATCAAGTGGAACAAAATTATTAATATTTAAAATTATGTGAGTTGTTTTAACCAATGCCCAACCAGAATCTTTTTCCTGGAATTCTTCACTTTTTTGTTATAGTTAAATAAAAATCAACATATATTTCTTCTAAATTTGACGAAATTGTAACAACTTTAAATCTTCTATTAAATGATTTAAAATCTACTACATCAGTTGTTGGTAATATATAATATACGAACAATTCTAAATTAATTTTAATTGTTTGAATAATATTTAATCATTCATTTATCAATTTAATTATTTTTGATTTAATGTTATTTCTTGCAATTTGTAAATCATGTCCACTAATATTAATTTTACAGTACATATACGATTCTTAAAACAATTATTTAATAGTTCAATACCCTCACCCACATTATTTTTTTAACATTGTACTGATGGTTTGATGATTTTAAATGTGCTGAATCTGTAGAGCTTGATACATCTATTATACAATCCACACAATATCTCTTGGTCTTCTTGTATGCTGTTTCTTTTTTTTCTTCCTCCTCTAACCTATTAATGCAACTTTTATAAAAATACAAGATATCTTTTAAAGGCCACAAGAAACTTAAGGAAGTCGCCGGTTAAAAAAAATAACAGTTATATATTTTATTTCGTTGATTCCTAAAGCATCTACTTCAAATAATTAAGTATTATTTCTACGATATATTTTTTATTTTATATTTATAAATGAACAGGATAAACAAACAAATTGTACACATATGCATATGTAAACATATTTATATATTTACTTTTCTAACTTTCATAGTAGAAGAATCGTGTATAATCCTCTCAAAATTTATGTTATTTGTAATTGCTTGTTCTATGGACAATGTTGCAAGATTTTGCAGTCTCAAATCACTCATTGTGGAACGAAGATAATTTTTTATCAACTTAAATTTGGAGAAGCTCCTTTCGCAACTAGTCACGCTAATAGCAATTGTTAAAAAAATTCTTAGCAAAATTGCAATATTGGGTACAGAATCTTCTAATCTATGGTATTGAATAAACTTGAGTAGATCAAGAGGGCCTTCGTCTTCGTCTTTCCAACGTTTTGCCCCTTCTTGTAGTGCAGGTACAGCCATAAAAACCTGGATCCTTTTCCTTTCTTGGAACTGTTCTTTATCAATATCAATAAACTCATTTATTTATTTGACAATAAAATTCTTCATTTAGTAGGTTACATGGTATTATACACAAATATTTTCTTGCAAAAACATCCAACTGATCAAAGCGTTGTTCTTGTTCTAAGGATAGCCCCACCTCCCGTGAATTTTCCCCACTCATATTTTTCCCTCTAACTCGACGTTTAGACGTTATCTCCAACTCATCACAAATTGTTTTAGCTGCTATAACAGCGTTTTGTATTAGCACATCTCTTTGTTCCATGAAATGGATTTGCAAAGAATTTAGTTTTATATGGCACTGATGAACATTTAACCCTTTTATTTACAGGCTGAAAACATGCCAGGTTTAAAGAATGATTTGTACATGGTACAAATTCTGCATTGGTATTTATTAATTTACTGCGAGTTTGAACACCGCTGTGCTTTCCTGCCATGACGGAAGCATTATCGTCCTATGCAATTTTTTATATCTAATCCGTCATTTTCAAATTTTGTTAAAATCATATTTGTGATTTCCTCAGCAGTTTTTTTCTTTAGTTTCTACAAGTCAATCAACGATTCTATAACTTGAACTTCGCTGCCATCAATAACTACATATCTAATCATTTGACTGGTCTGATCTTTGTGGGAAGTATCTAGAGTGCTGTCAAATATTGTACAAACGTATTTGGCTTGCTTTATTTGATCTATAATTGTTTTTCTCACTGCGTCTCCCAATAGCTCTATGAATTCATTCTGAATTTTCGGCAACAAATAGGAGATACTATATTTATTACCCATCTTAATTTATACTACACGTTCGCGTAATACTGGGCCGTACTTAGCCAACAAGTCAACAAGCTCTAGAAAATTTCCTCTATTTTCCATTGAATTGATGTCTTCACGATTACCTCGAAACGCCAAATTTTGTTTTGCTAAGAATCTAATTATTTCAAGTATTCTTGTAAGAATTTCCTTTCATTTTTTGATTTCCTTATCAGTATTCTGTTGTTGTAGTTTATCAAAAGTTGCGCCATATCCAAGTCTTATTTCTAATTTCTTCCATTGGGAAAATGATCGAATGTGCAGTGGGCTCAACTCGTGTCGACTTATTTTGGGATTAAGTTTCCACCTTTTGTTAAAACCATTTTCCGTGTTAAAACTTGATTGACAGTGAAAATCAAACAGTTTGCAGCAAAAACAATATATTCTTCGATGGTGATTACACCATCCATGATCTTAATAGCTTTTCACCATTAGGCAAAATATGAAACAAACCAGTCGCGATTAAGCTTTCTTGTTTCACCTTTGGCTTTGATTGTATTACCAGGACGTTTTACTCCTTCACTGAAATCTGCGTCTAAATTTTGAATTAAAAACGGACCTTGACGTACCAGGAATACTCTTGTATTGTCATCAATCTTGTTAGGCCATAATCAACAATATCTTTCATAGAAATGGACGGACTAATTTGAGTAGCACACTCTTCATCAGAACTTGAACTTTCTACTTCTTCGCCAGTATGTGAGGCAGGTCTTTCCTCTTCAACAACAGCGGAAGAAGATTTTTCGCCTTCGAGGGCTGCTACTTTGCCAGTGGTTGACGCAACAAAATTAAAGGAACTGGAAGATGATTCACGGGAGATGTATTTGAGTAGTGCTCCAGTATTTTTATTCTGTATTTCCTCCCTTGCCTTCTTTTTCTTTGTAAAAGACGCCCAGCTTTCTTTTATTAATTTCATCGTATTCTCATGGAGATTGACCTAAGATAGAAACTAGGAGTAAAATTAAAAAATCAGTGAAACAAACCAAGTGTTTTAATCAAAATGTTATTAATAAAAAAATCTCGCTTGTTTTTTCTGCAATTTTCTTTTTGTAGATTTTTGTGAGCGAGTTATGTTTAGTTGATGCTTTGCTATCGTTAAATCACCACACACGTAACAAAATATATCAGGACTGTTTTTGCACTTTCTTGATGACATTATGATGCACTAAACACTCAGAAAACAAAACATAACTCGATGCTACAAATAAATGACGCTAACTATCTATTTCGTAAACGACCGTCGATGCCATCAAGTTGACCTTGACAGAGGCGAAAATGAAACAGTGTTGTCATTGAAATGAAATAAACATAATATTATACTAAAATATTTTTTATCGATGTATCAAGTGTTTTAAAGAAATAATTTTAATGCAATTTAGGAAATATCATAAAGGTATTTCTGTGCTCTAGTAAAAAATATCTCACAAGTTTTTTTTAATTATGTGAAAAATCTTGACGTGATGGACTCAAGCCAAATTCACATTCAGAATCAACGTCCCCGTATTAGCTAAGGACACTTATCAAATTTAAAACATCAAAAATCATGTCTGTGTTATCAATGCTTGGCAGTGTATACTCGGGCCGAACAGCCTTAAAGCAAATATACAAACAAAAAATGTTTAACAACTTACCTTGGAACAATTTTCTCAAAACTGAAACATTAGTATAAATTATAAACGCAGTCAAGAGTGCGTAAAGTTAACCCCTTAACTTATGAAAGTTTATCGGATATCGCCAGTGTTTCGACTAATATCAGTGCCTGCATATGTATAACATTCACCAACATAGAACAAAATACTATCTGCTCCTCGTGCGTGTGACTAAATATAAAAAATGTTGCCCCAAAGTATCTTATCCCTTCTTAGTATGGAAAATAATTGGAATCGATTGATAAACGGTTGGATGTAAAATTAATTACAAGTTGGGAGAAGGAGGGAAGAAGATATGGTGCTCAACAATTCATTTCGAAACCAAATTTTCACAGCATTTCAATTTTTAATAAAAATTTCTGTGCAGTTCAGATGAATCGGTTATCCGTAACTTATACTAAACCCATGTATGTTGGTTTCGTAGTATTGGAATTATCAAAGTTGTTGATCTATTATTTTTATTATAAATTTTTAAAGAAAAAATACATAAAACTTGGAAAATTGGCATATGTAGACACGAATAGTTTAATATTTTCAGTAAAAACTGAAAACTTGACAAGGATATGCTTCTTAATTTAGATAAATATGATACCTCAAAATTTGAACCTGATTATCAATACGGCATCCCTTTGCAAAATAAATCTATGTTGGGGCTGATGAAAGAAGAAAATGGGGGTAAGATTTTGCATCAATTTGTCGGTTTACGTTCGAAGGTTTATATTACGATAACGCATAATAAAATTACAAAAAAATGTAAGAGGATTAGATCGCAGGTGGTGCAATACAATTAAGAGATTATCTTGAGAGTTTAAATGGAGCGATTGTAACGGGATATCAAACTGATTTAAATCAATTTACATGTGTTGTATACATGTATAATGAAAATGTGTGCTTTATCACCAGAATATACTAAGCGGTTTATTTTACCTGACAAAATTAATACTCTTGCTTGGGGTCATTATAAGATTGGATCGGAATAAAGTTGTTTGTAATATATAATATACGAATTTAAGTTAATTTAAATATGTGTCAAAGCGTAAAAAGTTTTTTGTAAGTAAATTAATTGTATATGAATAAACTGTATAATAAAAACTCTATCTATCTATCTATTTCTAATTTTGTCTATGTTTTATTATTAACCATTAAATGAAGAGTGAATAAGTGAGAAAAATATGTGATAGGAAGGAAGATTAGTATAAAATGGAGTGGAGCCAGTAAACTTAGACAGTTTCTTAGACTAGAAATGAAGAACAATTTAAAGTATCGTTACGTACATAAGTACCGAAAGGGTGTAAACCTAGAAATTGTTACTCAGCCCCCGTTGATAGCAAAGGGGATTTATTTTTATGATGAAGATTTAGAAAAGTTTGAGAATGAATTGGAGTTGGTGGAGATTAAGAAAGGGGAAAATGAGAATGAGTCGGCAAACACCAATGAGCCGATGACGTATCGATACAATAAACGCGAGGATCCGATGGTGGATTGTTATACTGTGGAAGGGCAGATATTGGAGAATTACGCAACTTTATACCATCTCCTTGGGAAAAATAAATGTGTGATATACTCTTATTATTTTGCGCTCCCAGGCAATCGGTTGTGTAGTGGGGATCAATAACTGAAGGGTGCAAAATTTTAAGTCTTGCAAAAGTTATACTATTTATAATGTTGTCTAGTTCATTTAAAAAAAAATGTGTTTGTTTGCACGATTTGTTCTACCACTGAGAGAGCTTTAATTTGTAATTCGTAAAATTGTTAGTATTTTGATTTTCAATTAATTGTTCTTGGATTATTTTTTAATTATTATTAAAAGTTACTTCATCGAAGTTTAATTTACTTAACGTCATATTGAAGTTTTTAATAGTTTCTAAAACTATTTGAATTTTGTCTTTCTTCAAAAATTGTAAATCTTTATCATCCTTTTCTAATCTATCAATACATTCGTTATAAAATTCGCCGTCAGAGGCGTCTAAATTACGGGTGATTACTTTCCATCATGATCCGATGCCGTTTACTAAACCGCGTTTTAACCGATTAGGAACGGTGATTTCATTTATGTTCTCAATTGATTAATGGTTGAGGCGTTAACTTCGTGATACATCTTGGAAAATTAAACAAAGTATAGCCATTGTTGTTTGCTAATATGTAAATCATTTTGATTTCGTTCATGTATCCAATTTCTAATAAACAAAATAATAGATAATTTAATTATAAAACATCAAAACAATAACCTCATGAAATTTTTATATGCATGTCCAAAAGTTGAAAATAAAACGTTCAAGTCATTAACATTCTTTGGTGAAGTCAGCCTAAAAATTCGAAATATATTGAAAAACACGATATTAATGTAGGTAGCATTTAAACCAACCAATAAAATTTGTAATTCAATTTTTAATTCGAAACCCCTGAGAGATAAATTAGACAGATCAGGTTGTTACAAGCTAACGTGTAAAAATTGTAAAGGAATTTACGTAGGTCAAACTGGTCGTAACTTCAACATTAGATTAAAAGAACATCTTAGATCCTTCAGATTAAAACATACAAATTCCACATTCGCGAATCACCTAATAGAAAACCGACATTCTTTTGATGAAGATGTACTCGAGATAATCAATTTTGCCGAAAAAGGGTTTAAAATGGATTTACTCGAGTCCCTAGAAATTCATAAAGCGAAGAGTAATCCCGAAATCCCATTAATTAATGACCAGGTAGACCTAGTATTTTCCTCCTTATTTCACTCTGTAGTATTTTGTCGTAGATTAATTTACTTTAAGTTTGATAATGATCAGTTAATCGAAACTCGAGTCACTTAAAAATAAAGTGTGATATCAACAAAGTAAACGTTTTTGTTTAATTTATTTTCTCTTTATTTATTCATTCATTGTATTGAGTGATGATAATTGCGTCAGAAGTGGTATTTTATAAGAGGGATTCATGTTTTCCTTTCTTAACATCTTTTCTAAAAATAGTCTAACATTAATACTTTGACGAAATAAATTTCTAAGTAATGTAATATTTTTATACGTAATTATTTTCCAATTTTCATTAGATATTTTGGCTACATCTTCCTTTTGATAGAAGATACCCGCCGAAGTTTTTATGGGTTCTATTGCCGCTCTGGTTCCGAGGATAACCCTGGAACAATAGAAGCTAATTTGAGTCGGTCAAAGTTTACGTTTGAGCTTTTATTAGCAATTAATTGAATCTGGGCAGTATTTTTATTTTTTAGAGATATACCTTGTATAGACCATTATATTTATTTTTTATTTTATTTCCGATTTGAGATTCCTTTACATACGTATAATCTCCTACTTTATATTGTATTTTATTATCATTAATGTGTTTGCAAACCTTAGTTTTGTTTTTTTTTTTGGAGTTTTCAATATTTTTCTTTACATTATCGAAAATATAATTGGTTGCATTTTTAATATCGTTGATATAATTGGTTTGAAGTTCATCTTCGCTATATACTTAAATAATAATTTCTTACGGAGTATATTTTGTTGAAGTTGATTTACTTTTATTATAAAATTTTACACAATATGGTAGTCCTTTTATAACAGGGTGATTGGGATATTATAAGTGATAGCTCTTTAAAGAGTCTAGAAACGTGGAATAAAATCTCTCTGCAACTCCATTTGAATGTGGGTGCACAACAGCACTATAAGTTAATCTAAAATTATATAATTTTGCTAAATCTTTCATAAAATGATTATTAAATTCAGCGCCAACATCCGAATGTATTCGTTTTGGTGTAGGAAAATGCTGTAAGTATAGCAATAATCCGTCAATTACAGATATTGCTTGTTTGTTGGGTATCGGATAGATTTGTGCAAATTTTGACAAATTATGGACTATAGTCAGAACAGTATTTATTCTATTAATTTCTAATAGATCAATATGTACTTTGATTTTTTAATTTTTTATTTTTTGTGAGTTACGTTAAGATAAATTTGATTAAATTAATAAGCACTAAAAACCTTTCTTCACAAATTTTATTTAAATTTACAGATTTATATTTCGGACACAAAGTGACCATTATCAATGTTTTAATACTAAATACAAAACTAAAATTATTCGGCCTATACACTAATACACTAAACAAATACGCAGATTAAAGTGAGGATACAGTGCGCTAATTACAGGGAAAAAAACGGCTTAACGACGATAATTGGAAAAGATATATTAAGGATAAAACCCGGATTAAGGCGAAGGGATAAAATCTAGGAGTACATTTTGTAATGTGCTTACATCAAAATTTAATAATTTATTTTCGTGTTTTTTCATTTGTATGGCCTCTAGCATGTTTAATTGATAACTAGAGGATTTTTTGATTAAATTAACATTATTTGTTGTAATTTTGTGACCAGTTTTATGAATATGGTTATCTACACCGGATTTTTCTGGGTTTAGGTTTTTCGCATGTGTGATATGTTCTTTATATCTGATATGTATATTACGTTTGACCGATATAAATTTTATCACAATTACAACAGCTAATAGAATAAATACCTGATTGATTTAGTTCTTCTGGTTTATTAAAAGTGTTACCGAGTAATTGTTTTAATTTAGATTTAAATAGTAAGCGGGTGTTAAATTGTATTTTTTTAAAGAATTTGTTGAAATGGGATTCTGTTTTGGGGGAGTATATTAATTTAATGATTTTTTTCTTTTTATTAGGATTGGAAGATATTAAATTGGTAGCATTTCTAATTTTATTTTTAAAGGCGTGTTTATTGATAAGCTTTTTTATTGTATAGCTGTTGTAATTGAGATTTTTTGCAATATTTAGTATGACGTTGAATTCCTTTTCCCTACTCTTTAAAGATAACGGGATGCTGAAGGCTCTGTGGATAAGGCTATTAAATGCAGCTAATTTGTGTTTCATAGGGGCAAAGGCGTCGGAATGAAGGTAATTAAAGGTGTGGGTAAGTTTTCGATAAATGTCAAACTCTAGCTTATTATTGTTTCGTGTAATAAGGATGTCTAAAAAAATGCTCCCCCGAGTATGCTCACCTTGACGTGGTGGGGGAGCTTGCGTATCCAGATGATCCTAAGTGCTACAACAGCGGGAGAGCGTCAGCTCCCGATAGGGGTACCCATGCTGGAAAGGACTTAGATGATGGATCTGACTAAGCAGCATGCACACCCTGCTCAGCTGTCGTGCCGTGGCTTAGAGCTTGCACTAAAGGGTACGATGCCCTGCTCTGACTGGCTGTAAAGCTACCAGGCAGGTTATATCTGTAACTCACCGCTGTACGTGGTCAAGTCTCGCTGGCAGTGAGCGAAAGAGGGTCTGGGCTTAACTGCATGGACCAAGTGAAAGGAGAGCCACAATAAAAAACTCCTCAAACCAAGGTGGAACAGCATATGCCTAAGGCTGCATGGCTAAGGGGAAGCTTAGTCTTAGTATGCGAACTCCGGATACCAGGCGACCTCCGGTTTCAAATAGCCTTCCTGTGGCATGCGGGGCTCTGCTACAGGTGACCGTTTATTTCCCTAGCTTCTCGTGGGATCAATAATGCACCAAGAATTAATAAATAAGGGCTCGTCCCCCTCAAAGGACGAAACTACGGCGATGGAGTGTGAAATCCTTGCCACGGGAGAGGACTTAGCGCCTGAGACCGACAGGGAGGAACTACTCCTAGCCAGCAGTGGAGATGAGGCTGTGCAAAAGCCCAAGGACCTCCAGCCACGCAAGCCGCGCGTAAGCGGTGCTGGGAAGAAGACGTTTAAATACCTCATCAGCAAGGGCATGTCGCGGGAAGGGGCAGCACAAAAGGCCTTACAGCCCTTCGCTCCAGCGCGTAAGCAAAAGACCGAAAAACGTACCCGTTCGGACGGCAGTACGCCGAAGGGTACGCCAGCCAAACGTGCGAAAGGGACTGTACAGTCCTCCACGAGCGGCATATCACCACTCAAGCGGGTGCAGGGGCAAACCAAGGCCCTCACAAGCCCGAGTGGCGACACAGTCAGGCCGTAAAAGGACAAATAGAGTCCACACTGGAGTATATCATGGATATAGTCCTAAAAAAGGGGAATGAAGAAGACTCCAGATTCCTTGGGATTCACAAGCGACCTGGGTGGATCGGGATCACCTGCCGCAACGAAGCTACGGTAACGTGGCTGAAGTCGCATCAGGATGAGATCGTCCCCTGGGAAGGTGCAGCCCTAAAAGTCGTTGGAGCGGAGGAAATGCCGCACTACGATATCCTAGTGGGATGTTTTCCTGCAACTGATTGCAGTCCAGAATGGATGCGATGCCTCTAACTGGAGGGTCTTAAGAAAGGTGACCGCTGGACCCACTCAAGAGGTTACCTTCTCCGTGGATGCTTTGTCCATGGAGAAGTTAAAAAAACGCAATTACCTCGTTGGGTATCGCTACGGCGAAGTACAGCTTCGCACCAAGGCGAAGCAGGACAAGCCTGATGAAGGGGCAGGAGCCTCAAGCTCCAAAGAGCCCCTGGATCAGGGTAAAAATCCGCCGTTGCAAACCGCAACTGGTTCCGGAGAGGCCAACAAGCCTCCAGGGATCAGAAAGGCTCCAAGCCTGACCAAGAGTCCATCCAAGAAGCAGGCTGATGTGCGTCCAAAGGGTAGGATTATGCCCCAGGACAAACTGAAGGATGCCAGAGGTGGGGGTCATTCCAAGGCCCAAAAATGAAGGGTAAGTGGCAGTGCCTCCAAATCAACCTGCAGCACTCAAAGGCAGCATCAAGTGCTATAAGCAGCAGGCTGGCTAGGGGGAACGTCCAAATAGGGCTAATTCAAGAGCCCTGGGTTCACGGAGGGGCGATTAAAGGACTTCAGAACCCATCGTACTATCTGGTATGTAATACTACGTGCGGCAGGCCACGGGCCGCCCTGATTTTCAGGAAAGATACTAATTATGCTCCCATTCCACAGTTCGTCACCCAGGACCTAGTGGCAGCGGTCGTGGACGTACCAACGGGAGATGGCAAGAGGCAAATTGTATTTGCCTCAGCCTACTTTCCAGGGGACGAAGACAACCCACCACCAGAGGCAGTAAAGAACCTCACGGACTGGTGTCGCAGGAATGGGAAACATCTTATCATGGGTTGCGACGCTAATGCGCACCACACAGTATGGGGCAGCTCAGATATCAATAACAGGGGTAAGTACCTTCTTGATTATGTATGCCCTAGCAATCTAGACATCTTAAACAGGGGGAATAAACCCACGTTTATAAACGCAATAAGGCAAGAGGTACTTGACTTGACCTTAGCAACAGCGTACGGTGCGCAATTGATAAAAAATTGGCGTGTACTCTCTGAGCCCTCCATGTCGGACCATCAAACGATCGCGTTCGATATGGAAGCTGGGAGTACGGAAATAGCAGAGTGCAGAGTGCCACGAAAAACGGACTGGACATTATATAACGAATGTCTATTGTCCGAACTTCAAGACCTCCAATACAACATCGCTACCATAGAGGAATTAGAACAAGCCTCACTACACCTAAGCGATACCATTGTAGCAGCCTATGAGAAAAGCTGCCCGGTAAAGAAGGTAAACTTCTCGAGAAACGTTCCTTGGCGGAACAAGGAATTGGATCGACTCAGGACTTCCGCCCGGAAATCCTTCAACAGAGCCAAGAAAACAGGCAACTGGTCGTCAGCCTACAGACAGGCTCTGACTGAATTCAATAAGCAACTGAGGGAGTCTAAACGAAAGGCCTGGAAGGCCTACTGCCAGGGGATCGACAATCTGACCCCAGCAAATAGACTCCGGAAGGTCCTATCAAAGGACCATACCAATGCGGTCGGCATCTTAAAACGAACTGACGGCAGTCACACCAAAGATCAACATGAAAGTTTAGAGCTACTCCTAGGTACTCACTTTCCGGGATCAAAAGTAGTGACTAAAAACACAATTGCGGCTAGTACCGGCTCAGTGGCTCACTGTTCCAACCGCGACAGCCGCTGCTTAGCGGGGAAAATATTCACGCTCAGCAAAATGACTTGGGCCATAAACAGCTTCAAGCCATATAAATCCCCAGGAATGGACGGTATCTTCCCCGCGCTACTACAACGCGCCTTGGATACAATTGCTCCAGGACTCAGGGAGATATATAAAGCAAGTTATGCACTAGGGTATATACCCCGGTTGTGGAGGGAGGCAAAAGTGGTATTTATACCTAAAGTGGGCAATAGGCCTCTAGATGAACCTAAATCATATCGACCCATCAGCCTAACCTCTTTTCTCCTAAAGGCTATGAAGAAAATAATCGACGAGCACATAAAGGGTGACTCACTTATAAGAACACCCTTAAATGCCAAGCAATTCGCATTTCAAGCTGGAAAATCCACCGTCGATGCTCTACATCACCTCGTCAAAGAGGCAGAACGAGCCATCCTATACAAGGAAATAGCAAATCGGAATATTTGTAGACATAGAGGGGGCCTTTGACAACACCTCATTTTCTGCAATAAAACGAGCGGCTATAAATAAAGGACTATATCCTTCCACGATAAGATGGGTGGAGGCAATGCTTCAAAGCCGATTAGTAACGGCTTCTCTAGCAGGATCCACAGTATCTATGACTGTAACAAAGGGGTGTCCTCAGGGGGGAGTTTTGTCCCGCACACTATGGTCAATAGTGGTGGATGGACTCCTGGATGAACTGCATGGAAAGGGCTTTATAACCCAAGGCTATGCAGATGACATCGCCGTAATAATCAGGGGCAAGCATGAAGGCATTCTTACAATCCTAATGCAAAAAGCACTGAATAGCATCAATAACTGGTGTGTTCGGGAAGGACTAAGTATCAACCCGAATAAAACGTTTATTACATATATCACAAGCTTTAATAAATAATTCTACTTCGCTTTTTAAATTAGGCCAAATATAACGATCTCTGATGCGTCTGAAGGTTTCATTAATACCTTTGTGCACAGACGTTTTACTACTGTGATAATTTTCGATAATTTGTGACCTCTCATCTTCTGGAAGTGTTACAACATTATGACAAAGCCTAAACGTGCTTTCTTTTTCTTTAAAAATATAGCTTATTATATCCAATAGAGGTGTGTGCTTAATAAAATTAATATAATAATTATTTGTGGGTAATTGGTTCTTTATGCAATAAAATATTTTAAAACAATCTTATAAACTAAGCGATTCTTGAAGGTGGGTAATTGGATTATAAAATATTTTCGGTTTTTCGTTTTTATACTTTGTTTTGCCGTTAATAATTCATTTAAATTTAAGCACTGACATGTGTCCTAGATTATGTTTCTTATTAATTCATTATTTTGATCTTCGAAATTCGGTTACTTACTGTTACTTCACGACTACATTCTTGACACATACGCCACGGAAATTAGCCTCGGCCGCAATGAACTTAAAAAACTCGGAAGAAGATACATTGAATCATTCGAAATCGACACTCATGTTTCATTTTCAGGCAACCGCATGTTCATTGTGATGTTTGACCAAAAATTCCCCGATGTTATTTCCATCGTCCTTCCCACCTCCGATGTTTACATCAGGTTAATAATGGCTACCATACGTGTCCTTTATTCCAGCATTAATTCCTTACGTAACAAATCCCATCTGCTTGCCCATTTCTTATCCAACAATCCAATCCATATAAACCTCCTCGTTAAAACTAAAACTACAGCAAACTTCAATTTAAATAACTGGAAGAGTTTGCAAATACCTTCCAGAATTGCAAACGAAAACCAACGAGGAAGTTCTATAGCTTCCTTTCATCCATCTTTAACATATGGAAAAGCCAACCCTCCCCGCATTAATAACCATCTGATTGAATGTCTCCATTTTACCCTGCCCACGACCCATTTCACGTTTCACGTCTTCCTAGTTTACATCCATCCACATTATTCTATTGACGAAACTATTTTTACAAAAGTGCCGCTTTATGACCAATCAATTATAATTGGTGATTTTAACGTCAGTAGAAGGAAATCCCGTCAAACCCAATTCTTCCTGTCTAATTCCAATTTTACAAAAAATCCAACTCCACCAACGTTTATCATGAGTGAAAATCATCAACTCCCGATTTATTCCTAGTACATCCAACATTCGAGACCTAATTTACTCCATTAAATTAGTCCCAGTCCTATGTTCCGACCACCGATCCATTCAGTTTGATTTCAATACTCAGTCACATCCTACTCCTTCCCCTCCGGAATATATCCATCACTACCAGAGTAGCAATATAAATAAGGCTATCAGTGACATAACATCGACATTTGACTTTTCTCAAGACATTAATTCTAACATTATTTCCCATTTTTGCCAATCCCTATCAAAATCTATTTTATTACACACTCCAAAATTTAAAAAAAAACAATAAATATCCCCTACCTAAGTATATCTTAAACTGCTTAAATACAAGATACAAATATACAGAGACAGCAAATTCTACGAGAACAGTTCAATTAAAAATAAATTCAACAAACTGAACAAGGAGATTAAATTATTTAATATCAGAATTTAAAAAAAACACACATGGTTGGAAGCTTGCCAATATATAGACATCCAACAAGGCAAAATTTATTAGAATGAAATAAAAAGCTCTCTAAATATGCAAGGGGCAACGAAGGATGTAACTAAAAGAAGGGCGATGCGAGTGGGAACAAAATGGGGAGGTGGAATTTATGGCTGAGGTGGACGGTATAGCGTCAAGGGGACTCATTTGGAACTGGGGGTGGTGTACATTAATAAGAACTGGGCCGAAGTGCTAGATGAGAAATGTAAACAAGGAACGAGATGTATGGGTGGGGGGAGATTTTAATGCAAGAATGGGGGAACAGGGGGATGAGTGAATGATTAGGGCTAATACTAAGAATGTCTCAGGATAAATTAATAAATTAGGAGGGTAGGAGGATGTGGGATTGGTTAATAGAAGAGGGATGGGAGATGTTTAACGGGTGCACTGAAGGTGACTGGGAAGGGAAGAAGACGTATGTTGGACCACAAGGATCGTCAGTCATGGATTACGTCATAATAAAGGGGCTAAACAGGGAAGAAGTTCGAAGAATGGAAGTAGAAGAAGTCTTGGGGTCGGACCATTTGCCAATAATGGTGGAGATAGGGGTGGGAAAATTTAGGGAAAATGAACAAGAACAGGAATGGTGGAAGTTAGAGGATAGTGTAAATGCTATCAAGAATATGGGAAAACGATTAGAAAAGATTAACTGGAATGAAGTTAAATCAATGGAAGAGATGGAAGTTATCATTGTGGGATGCGGTAGAAAAGTGGAAAGAATGAATGGGGAAAGATGCGCTTGGTTCGATAAAGAATGTCGTTATGCAAAAAGGGAGGTAAAGAAGACTTTGAGGAAATGGACCTTGGGTAGAGGAGAGGAGGGATGGGTGGTGGCAGCGAGGACTAAGTACACAAAACTATGCGAGAAAAAGAAGGCCTTGGAAAAAACTGTTAATGAATTGAAATTGTGTAGGAATGAAAGGGAGATATGGAGTATTTAAAATGAGGTGAGAGGAGGCAACATATAGGAGTGTCTCTACAAGAATGGGCAGAGAAATGCAGTGTAATGAGTAGTGAGCCAAGTGGGGTAGGGGAAGAAGAGTCGATTGGGGAAGTGGAAGAGTTTACGGAGGAGGAAATAGAAAAAAACATTTAATGAGTTGAAGACTGGGAAAGCTGCTGGACTAGACGGGTTAAAGCCAGAAATGTGGAAACAGATAGGAAAGGAAGGAAAGCAGAAGTTTGGAGAGCTACTGAATCAAATGTGGAGAGAAGAAGCGGAGTTGCCAAAAGCGTGGCGTGTGGGACTTATGTGCCCGATACACAAAGGTGGTGATACATTAAATGTAGAAAATTATAGAGGGATAACAATTATGTGTATCGGGTACAAAATTGCCATGACAGTGGTAAAAATTGGATAGAGAAGGAGGTGGAGATCAATGGAATTCTGCCGGAGACGCAAGGGGGTTTTAGAAAAGGAAGAGGAACAAGGGATCAAATCTTTACACTGGTAAGGATGGTGGAGAGAGTGCTGGAGGAAAAGGGCAGTATGTACGCTGTTTTCCTGGATTTGAAAGCAGCGTATGATACTGTACCGAGAAAAAGATTAGTGGAGTGTTTGAGAAGGAGAGGAGTGAGTGCAGGAATGGTGGAATTGTGTAGAAGGGTGTATGAGGAAACGTGGGTGAAAGAACGAAAGAGCGAGCGAATGTGTCTGAAAGGTTTAGAATTTGGATGGGGGTGCGAAAGGGCTGTCCTTTGAGCCCTTTACTGTTTAACATATATACCAGTGATTGGAAAAAAAGAAGGTATGGATGCTGGCGTATGCGGATGATGTGGTGCTTTTGGCGAGAAACTGGGGAGAGATAAACGAGGTAATCCAAAGAGTAGAGAGGTATATGGACAAAAGAGAAATGCAAGTAAATACAAGAAAAACAAAGTGGATGCGATTTAGGAAGTGTGGAAGGGAATGAAGAGTGGGTAAACTATAATGGAAGGGGGAGGCGATTGAAAGAGTGGAGGAATTTAAATACTTCGGCTTCGTTTTAAATGCACAGGTGGATATAGTAAGCACGCCAAATATACAGGGGAAAGCCAGAAAAGCTTGGGAAAATGGTTTTCAAGCAACTTTCAATTGGCGTGACAGTTGTAGAATGCTTGTGTGAAGCCCATTTTGTTGTATGAGGTAGAAACTTGGGCAATAAGAAAGTATGAATGTATTGAGAGAAAGAGCAGTCGTTATTCCTGAAACAGATCCTGGGGGTGGAAATATCAACACCTGGGTACATTCTGCTTCAGAAAACAAATAAAATGAGTGTACATGGAGAGGTAATGGAGAGAGTGGTAAAGTATGAGATGAATTTGGTTGGATTGGATAATGAGAGATTGGTGAAAGAGGTATGGAGAATGTGCATGGGGATAAAGGGGAGTGAGTAGAGGATAGACCGTAGAAAGATGTATGACAGGGCAAGAGTATCTGAGAATATTATAAATGAATGTTTGGAGAATGGGGTAAATGTGCGGACATGGATGAAAGAGAAGTGGAAGGAGGTTGAGATGCAGGAGAGGCAAGGTTGTATCGGAAGGAGCAGGTATTTGGGAGGATGCCAGAGTACCTGACTAATAGTGTCATCTCAAATGAAGAGAAGATTACCCTGGCGCGAACTAGACGCGGAACGGAAGAGAAAGGAAGAATTGTTTGGATGGGAGAATGTTATGGTAGGTGTGCACTGTGTATGAATGGGATGGATACATGGAGTCATTTGGGAGAAGAGTGTGAAGAGATGCATGAGGAGTGGTTGGGGGGAAAAAGGGAGGTAACGGAATGGATGAGAGAAGTTGGAGCTGGTGTAAAGGTTTTGGTCAGACTTCGGTGGGAGAGGGAAATGAAGAGGAAAATATTATAGAGTGTGTTTATATGTAGAAGTTTGTATATATGTATGTAGAATGTTGGTTTTAGTTGGTTTTGTAAGTTAAAGTTATACCAATAAAGGTTTTTTTTTATAAGATACTTATAGTAACAATATAGTAACTGACTGATTTAACTTATTTGATAAAACTCCCTTGCCCCCTCCAACAGACGAAACTGACTATTATATTCACTCTGCACTCTGATAAAAATTTCTCCCCCGGCCACAAGAAAATTGCTCCCCTACTCCTTAAAAAACTTTCTCACGATATCCATATGTTCATTTTAAAAATATACAACTACTGCTACTTCCATCAATTTCCCCCCATCGAACGGAAACAAGGTATTGCAATCTGTATCTCCAAACCTGACACTCATCCTACACTAGTCTCCAGCTACCGCCCTATAACACTCCTCCCAGTAATAGGTAAACTATTTGAATCCCTCCTTAAACAGAAACTCCTACAAATAAAAAACTTTTTAACTTTGTTTGTATAACACTGACTTTATTAAGTGACTATAGTTTCGACAATTTTAACTTGTCATTATCAAACTAGAAGTAAGTAAGGAAGTAAGTAAGGAAGTATTTCTAGTTTGATAATGACAAGTTAAAAGTGTCGAAACTATAGTCATTTAATAAAGCCAGTGTTATACAAACAAAGGCAAAAGCTTGACCACGGACTAACAGAGGGCTGGATAATGCTCTGCTCCAGCATATCGACGGCGTCGGGCAATTACTAAGCAACACACTTTCGGGGTTTAGTCAAAATTATCGCAGATTATCATTGCCCTTAGGACATTATATCTGATAAGTTCTTTCATTAATGAGCAACCAATCAGATTCGTCAATTTTTGACAAACGCCGCATGCTACTGAAACTTAAGGCGGCAATGTCACCGAGAACTGATAACCTCCCTAGGGAAATTATCGATAATCTCCCGGCTGTCAAGTTGACATTTATACCATATTCTCAGTTACCGTGAGTTAAAAAATACAATCGATCTGTCAATGTATAATCAGGTCCGTCCGATTCACGCTTCGGTATAGAATGTGATGAAGCAATTAGTTAATAGAAAAAACGACACTAGAAAACACGGTTTAAAGTGAATACTCACGGAGGGCGTTCGAGCACTTTTGTAAGGTTAGGAAATACAAATTAAATCATAACCGCCAAATTATGACAAAAGACGGAGTGATACGCCAGAGGTACCAACTTACACGCTTAATCATTGTTCTTTCAAAAATTGTATTAATAGTAAATAACTTTTAATATTTTGTAAGTTATTCAAGAACTTATCTTACCGAATGCCCCTCGGGCAATGATAAATACACGATAATTTTGACTAGTTCCTTCAAGTGTGTTGCTTTAAGTAATTACTAAGCAACACACTTTCGAGTAGTCAAAATTATCGCGGATTATCATTGCCCTTGGGACATTATATCTGATAAGTTCTTTCATTAATGAGCAACCAATCAGATTCGTCCATTTTTGACAAACGCCGCATGCTACTGAAACTTAAGGCGGTAATGTCACCGAGAACTGATAAGCTCCCTAGGGAAATTACCGATAATATCCCGGCTGTTAAGTTTACATTTATACCATATTCGCAGTTGCCCTTGGAAAAGGCTTGTGGCCTGTTGGCTGATTAAAAGACTTGGAGTGTGTTTTCTGTATTTACTTCGATAATAATTCACGAGTACAATCTTATGCGGACGAAGGCTATTGCTGATCTTATTTTTCGTCCGGTACCTGCTGTTTCTAAAGGGGCGTACCTTACTACCCCACTTAGAGGGTGGACCTTAGCCATGCCGCCTCCCTTGAAAGACAGTGATCTTTCAAAGTGAAAGTTAAAAATATAAATTTTTCTATTAGAAACAAAACACAAATAAAAACAATAAACAGCAGGTACCAACTTAGTAACTTGTAATATATACTAACATTAAATATACAAATTAAATACTAAAAAGTGAACAACTACATTTTTCTAGTTAGAATTGTACTCAGGTTCCGCACATTCGCGTTCTAGTGGTAAGACGCACACTTTCGCGACAGCGCGTTTCACCATGTCACTCGCGATTTTTACGGACACAACCCGCACTTCACCATCGTCGCCGGGATGTACCTCGCTGACACGTCCCATCGCCCATCGTAGTGGTGGAAGGTTGTTCTCTTTTAGGAATACCAATACTTCAACTGCCGTGACGGCCGAAGTCGCTTCCCTTGTTCGATACCATTTATTACGCACCTGCAGCTGCGACAAGAATTCGCGCGACCATCGCTTCCAAAAATCTCCGCGGATCTTTTGCATCAGTTGCCACCAGGATAACCGACCTAGTTTGATATGCTCTAGGTCCGGAGTCGGTACATCCGTCAACGGTCGTCCAATTAAAAAATGGCCGGGGGAGAGATAGGTTAAATCACTAGGGTCATTACTTATTGGGGTTATTGGTCGGGAATGAATAATGGCTTCAATCTGACAGAAAATTGTTGTCAACTCCTCAAATGTTCATTTTGTTTCCCCGATGACTTTATAGAGGTGTATTTTCGCTATTTTAATATTTGCTTCCCAAAGTCATATGTGGCGATCGTGCCGGAATAAAATGCCAATTCATCCCCTGACTAGCAAACCTCGTTACCAATTTGTTTAACATTTTCTTGATTATCAAAAAATTCCATTATCCTTTTTAACTCCGAATTTGCGCCGACGAAATTACTTCCATTATCGGAATAAATATTATTGCATTTACCCCTGCGTGCGATAAATCTCTGCAGAGCGGCAATAAATGCCTCTGCAGTAAGATCGCTTACGACTTCGATGTGCACCGCTTTCGTACACATGCATATAAAAAAAGCTGCGTAAGCATTAGCATTGCCTACTTTAATTTTACCCACACCTTCTTTAATTTGAAAAGAGCCGCAATAATCCACGCCGCAGGTATTGAAAGGATGGTTCACTGTAACCCTAACTGATGGTAAATTGCCCATTATCGGTTGTCGTGATCTAGGATTAATTTTGAAACATATAACGCATTTTCTAAGTTCGTTTTTAACTTCATTTTTCGCATTAGTGGGCCAATAATTTTGCCCAATTGCAGCAAGTGTAGATTGCACACCTGCATGAAAATTTGTCATATGGGAATCCAAAATAATTAATGAGGTTAATTTGTGACTTTTTGGTAGCAAAATTGGATGCTTAGCGTCGAAATTCAATTGTGCATTTTTCAATCTACCACCGACACGCAATATACCGTCCTTGTCAATGAATTAAATTCAATAAATTGCTTTTATTTGAAATAGGCTTGTGTCTAGTTAAATCTGCTATTTCATTAAGAAACCGTTCTTTCTGGGCTATTTTAATGAGGACTATTTTGGCATTATTTAATTCCGCAGCTTGTAAGTAATTATTCCTCTTATTATTTCGACTTTATATTATTGTTTAATTGTGTTAAATGTACAAAGGTCTCCTGTTTAATCTCTAATTTCTCTTGGCCGAGATCGTTTATCCTTTTAATAATATTATTAGATAAATCAGTATTTTGAAGTAATTGCGGTCCTCTCCACCACAGTGCACATAACTCTAATCTTCGAATAGTCGAAATTTTAATTGTATTTACGATTTTTAATAATATCGCGTAAGTAAATACATGCACCGTATGCCTTCTCGCTTGCATCGCAAAACCCGATTAGCTCAAAGCTTTTTTGAGAGTTACTACTCATTAAGCATCGCGGTATTTGCAACTTTTTTAGGTGTGGCAGCTGATTATATATTATTTTAAAATGATTTTCTATTTGTGATGGTACGGGCACATCCCAACCTATCGACAATTTCCACAGTTCCTGAATAAGAATCTTAAAAAGTAAAACGCAGGGATTAACTAACCCGAGAGGATCAAATAATTTGGAAGATTTAGATAAAATCATACGTTTTGTTACAGCTCCGTCAGTTAATTGCGATATCATCATCATAACTAAAATAGTCTAGCTTAGAATGCCAATACAGGCCTAGAATTTTATTTGCGTCCTCCTTATCTAATAAGATTATATCACTGCTACATTTATTTAGCCCATTTGTTATTTCTTCGTAATTAGCATTCCACTTATTCAATATAAATCCGCCACGTTTCAAAATTTTAATTATATTATCGCGTAAGGTAATAGCATGATCTAATGTGTCAGATCCAGTCAGTAGATCGTCCATATAAAAGTCTCGTTTGATTGCTAGAGCCGCGGACGGGTAATTATTTAATGACTCGTCAGCTAATTCGTGCAAGCATCTAACCGCTAAATAACTCGCCGGACTCGTACCATATGTAACCGTATTTAATTCGAAATATTTTAAATTTTTATTTTCGCGCCAAACAATTCCTTGAAAATTGCGATCATTCGGTTGCACAAGAATTTGCCGATACATTTTACTAATATCCGCAGTAAAAGCATATAAAAATGATCTAAAACGAATCAATATATTAAAATGATCTTCTTGTAATACTAGTCCGGAATATAATGTGCCATTTAGCGATTTTCCGCTGCATGATTTAGTTGAAGCATCGAACACGATGCGTAATTTTGTTGTTAAGGAATCGTTCTTAAATACGGCATGATGTGGCAGGTAAAAATGTGGTATGTTCAATGTTCAATGTATTCCTTCATAAATTTTGAGTATTTATCTTTTAGTGGGCCACTTGCCCTAAACCGCCCTTCAAGATGGTAAAATCTTTTTATGGCCATAAATTTTCAATGTCCAATATGATTTGGTAACAACTTAAAAGGAAGTGATACAATAAATCTACCCTCTTCTGTTCGCGTTACGTGATTTTTAAAGTGTTCTTCGCACTCGTGTTCCACTTGTGACCATGAATTTATTGGTTCCGAATGAACCGTTTCTAATTTCCAGAAGTTCATCATTGTGGAATGGCAAACACTTGTTTTATTTTTAGGGTCGTTGGGTAAATTACCGCCAATAATCAAATGGGTGTTTGTGAGAATTACTCCTGGAACCCCCGCTGATTTGCGGCCTGCACAAAGAAGATCCCAAAAAACATCGATCCCTAATAAACCGTTGCATAAACGTGATACCTTGAATTTCGGATCAGCTAAGTTGCACCGTTTTGGAATTTTAAATAAGCTTTTGTCTATGTCCTCACTGGGGTGCATCCCCGAGACATTATTTACAATATAAAATTCGCACGTGTTTTATAATTATTAAATCTAGACTGAATGGTTAACGTCATTTTATGCGTGGTATTAGTGGTAGTTATGCTATTAATCGCAAAAAATTCGTATTTTTTTAACCCAACACGATTTGCAAATTCTTCTGTAATAAAACTGGAATCTAATAAAAATCTACCTTCGATCATTTCATTGTTTTTATTAACTACTTTAACGACGGCTGTTGTTATTAGCCTTGCCCCGCGCGTTGTTATATTAGCAGTTAAATGATTATTATTTGTTGATGTGGTAGCCGCATTATTACTTGAATTTTTGTGCAAGAGCCTATTGTGTTTTAACTTGCATATTTTACATGGGTTTACAAAACACTTTTGTATTGTGTGGTTTTCAGTTTTTAGACAGTTGGTACATAACCCTTTTGATTTTACAAACTCGAACCTTTTCCCGATATCTACCTCTTTAAATTTAAGGCAACCTTGTAGCGAGTGTGTTCCATTACAAAACCTGCAATGTTTCTTATTGTACATGGTACCATGTGTGTTGTTTTAAATTGCATTACTAATTAAATCCAACGAATCGCACTTGTTTTGAATAAATATACAAATGTCTTTAATTTTAGGATATTCATTTTTATTTACCGTTCGTTCAAATTCAAAGTATGTTTTTTGATCAATTTTTGTTGATATTATATATAAAATAATATCTTCGAATTTCTTTTAATTTGTGCGAGTTTTCTGTTTCTGTGCTTTGACAATTAAAAATAGCACTTATGTGCTTATGCGCATTTTTTCTACTATTATCGTAGTAGTATTTCGCGAATTATTCACTATGTCGCTGTACACATCCGGTTCGAAGAACAATGGAAAAGACTTGGTGGCCGGTTGGCTGAATAAAAGACTTCTAGTGTAATTCACGAGTACAATCTTATGCGGACGAAGGCTATTGCTGATCTTATTTTTCGTCCGGTACCTGCTGTTCCTAAAGGGGCGTACCTTACTACCCCACTTAGAGGGTGGGTGGTATCCAGCCCTTGAGTTAAAAAATACAATCGTCCGTCCGAATCAAGCTTCGGTATAGAATGTGATGAAGCAATTAGTTAATAGAAAAAACGACACCAGAAAACGCGGTTAAAAGTGAATACTTGTGGAGGCTGTTCGAGCATTTTTGCGATGTTAGGAAAAACGAATTAAATCATAACCGCCAAATTATGACAAAAGACGGAGCGATACGCCAGAGGTACCAACTTACACGCTTAATCACTGTTCTTTCAAAAATTGTATATATAATAAATAACTTTTAATATTTTATAAGTTTTTCAAGAACTTATCTTACCTCCGCCTGACGGCGTCGAGCAATTACTACGCAACACACTTTCGGGGTTTAGTCAAAATTATCGCTGATACATATACGATTTTTCCTGTTATATATTAACATTATTTACAGGAATCTTATCTGGACTGATCTCGAAGCAACATTTATTGTAACACGTTTTTTATTTATTTCATTATTTATATTAAACTTGACTTTATTTGGGGTTTTCCTTTGATTAAAGTGCACCTCGTGATTTATTTTACTTGAATAAAGTGGGATGTTAGCATTAAAGTTCGCAAATATTTTTTTTATTCGGAATGTCTATAACACATTTATATTTTTCAAGAAATTCTAAACCAATTAAACAATCGAATTGCAAATTTGATTCTATTAAATAAAATTTATCAGCAATACCTGGTCATAAATTTAAAATAACACCATCAGTGACGACGTGTCCAGCCATTATACACATCAATTAAGACATTTTCTTTTATTGCAAGGGAATCGATTTTCTCTTTAAACATCACACTCGGCTTAATTAAATTTATTGGTGAACCAGTGTCAATTAAATATTTTCTATTATTTTTCTTATCTTCTTGCAAGGGAGATGATGGGAGTGGAGATAGAGGTGAAGGAGAGCTTTAGGGTGGATGAGGGGAAAAAGATAACGGTGGCCAAGCTAGGGAGGAGGGATGATAAAGTGAAAATAATGACCAATAAGAAGCTAATTAAGAGAACAGGAGAGAGAATATTTATTGATGACGACCTGACGGAAAAGGAGAGAAGGATACAAAAAGATATAAGAGAAAGGGCGAGGAGGGAGTGGGATAAGGGAAGATCAGCAAGGGTGCGGTATATTTATTTATTATGCATTACATTTGTATAGCATCTTAAAACTAATTACAACTAGCTTAGACTACCCTCCCGCAGGTCATTGGATTTGAAATAAAATTCCCTCGTCTTGTTAATCTTTATTCCACCCTATATATATATATATATATATATATATATATATATATATATATATATATATACATATACATATACATATACATACACACACATACATACATCCATACATACACATATATATACATATATACATACACATATACACATACATACATACATACATACACACATATCCCCGCTTATAATTAGATGACAGAATTCCCTTTATTAGTTTATTTATTTCACCCACTCCCCTTAGTCTACTCTTATACGCTAACATGCAAATTATCCGCTAAATTATCGTCGTCACTAAACAAGAAGGAAAATTATAGACAGAGAAAGATTATAGAACAGAGAAATAATAATAGAATGGAAAAATAAAAGAAAATAAAGAATTATGCCGTCTGCACAGGAGCCTTCCGTGTTCCGGTCGTAAGTACTCCGCTAATTGACGCTAATAGCCACTTCCCATGTCATCTTCGTCCTGGTCCTCCTGGTCATCGTCTTGGTGGTCCTCTTCCTTTCTTCTGCGACGAGGCGTCCTCTTCTTTCTTCTACGACGTGTGATCCTTTTCTGCGATGGAACGTCCTCTTCTCTTGGTACTCTTCGTTCTTCTTTCTTCAGTGTGGTAAGTTTTTCTCTCGCTGCCCGTTTCCCTCAGCAATTTATAACCTGCCATTTGTATTTAAGTGATTCTGTTTCCTCACACCGCACGCACAGACAACTCCCCAACAGTAAATCAATTTAGCCCAGCCCTACAGTTTTAGTATTTCAATTGATCCCGCAAATACACTAAACGTTTTCCAAAATCTACTTTCGCGCCTAATACTAGTCAATTCGTCGTAATTAGTTGGCCACCTAAGTCCAACTGAGATTAAATTTAAGTCCGCCTTGTTTCGTTGTTCCCGTGTATATTCGCATGAAAACATAACGTGTTCCGCGTTATCAATCCCATTGCCGCATGTACAGTCTTCCAAATCCGTTTTCCCTATTCGTTTAAGATAGCTACCGAAATTCCCATGTCCCGTTAGTAGTTGCGTAATTTCCGGTGTAATCCGTTCTAAAATTTCCCGCCTCTCCTCAACTGATCTAATAAAGTTAAACGTTACTCGCCCATTTACCGAATTTGCCCACCCGTTATTCCATTTAGCTATCGCGTCTTTCCTAATTTCGCGTTTTGCATAGGGTGCGGTATCGGAAATTGACAATTAAGGGGAAAGTGTGGAAGTGGAATAAGGCAAAAGAAGAGCTCGAGGAAGAGGTAAAAACAACGAGTAGAGGCAGAGAGGATGAAAGGAGGGGGTGAGAGATAAAAAAAGATGATTAGAGGTGGGAGGTGGGATGAGGAATTAAAGGGGTGAATGGCAGAGAAGGTAATAGTAGGACTGGTGGAGACGTGGATAACAAAGGAGAATTGGAAAGAAGTGAAAGCGAAGCTACCAGGGGGTTTAGGTGGGAAATGAAGGAGGCAAGAAGGACGGCGAAAAGAGGTAGAGCAAGGGGAGGTATGATAGTAGGTGTAAGAGGAAGCAGTCAACAGGGTAGGGTGAAATTTATGGAGGACGAAGGAGATGTGGGGTGGGTGATATATGGACAGGGTGGGGAGGAGATAACAGTGGGGGTGGTCTATGTGAATAAGAACTGGAGAGAGATAAAGAAGGAGTTGGAGGAATTGCAAGATAAATGTGTAAATGCGGAGGGGAGAAGATTGCAGGAATGGGTGATAGAAGAGGGGTGGGAGATTCTGAACGGATACACAGAAGGAGATTGGGAGGGGAAGAGAACGTATATTGGGAAGGGAGGAGGATCCGTGATAGACTATGCTATGGTGAAGGGGTGTAGGAATAGTGAGGTGAAGAGGATGGTCGTGGAAGAGGTGGAGGGTTCGGATCACTTGCCATTAATGATGGAGGTAGAGATAGGAAAGGGGAGCAGGGGAGAAGACTCGCAGGGTCAGAAAAGGGAGAAATTGGAGAGCGCAGAAAGAGAGTATATGGAGGGTGAGGGGACGAAGCACAGTGCCGCGAGGCAAGAAAGCAGTATACTAAGGTATGTGAGAAACGGAAATCGGCGGTGGTAGAAGGAAAGATGGAGGAATTAAAGAAGTGTAGAAACGAAGCGGATATGTGGAGGGTATTGAGGAATCGAGTAGAAAGGAAGTAGATAGAGGTGACACTGGAGGAGTGGGTGGATAAGTGTAAGAGAGGGAGCGGAAAGCCGTGTGGAGTAGGAGTCAGAGGAGGGTGCAGACTATCCGACGACTTCACAGAGGAGGAGGTGGACAGAGCGTTTGAGGAGGTGAAGAAGGGGAAAGCGGCAGGGCCGGATGGTGTAAAGGTGGAAGTTTGGAAGGCGATTGGGGAAGAGGGGAGAAGAACGTTTAGAAAGGTTTTAAATCAAATATGGAAGGGGGAGGAGGATATACCGCGGTCTTGGAAGATTGGGGCACAGGAGAGGTGGATAACTACAGGGGGATAACCGTTACGAACGCAGGTTATAAAATAGCAATGACTGTAGTGAAAAATAGACTGGTAAAGGAAGCGGAAGAAAAAGGTCTTTTGCCAGAGACGCAGGGTGGGTTCAGGAGGGAAAGAGGTACAGCAGACCAGATATTTACCCTGGCCAGAATGGTAGAAAAAGTAATGGAAGAGCGAGGAAGTGTGTATGCGGTGTTCCTAGATTTGAAAGAGGCGTATGATTCGGTACCTAGGGAAAGATTGGTGGAATGTTCGGAAAGAAGAGGGGTGAGTGAGGGGATGGTTGAGTTTGTGAGGAGAGTATATCAAGAGACATGGTGTGTGGCTAAGGTGGGGGATAGAGTATCAGAGGAATTTAGAACATGGATGGGAGTGAGACAGGGATGCCCGCTAAGCCCTCTATTGTTTAATTTGTATACAAGTGAATTGGATGAAATATTGAGGAGAGGGCAAGCGGGTGGCGTAGTGATTGGGAGGAAGAAAGTTTGGATGTTAGCGTATGCGGATGATATGGTTCTGATGGCGAGGGACTGGGAGGGGGTGAAAGAGATGTTAGAAAGAGTGGAAAAGTACATGGATAAGAGGGAGTTAAGGGTGAATGTAGGGAAAACGAAATGGATGAGGTTTAGGAACAAAGGAAGGGAAGGAAGAATGAGAGAGCTGAAATGGAAAGGGGAAGTGATTAAAAGGGTGAAAGTGTTCAAATACTTAGGATTTATTTTTAAGTGTACGGGAGGGTATGAAGAGCACATGAAATGGGTAGAAGGAAAGGCGAGAAGAGCCTGGGGTGTGGTGTGGGAGAGGTGGGGGAGATGGATGGAAAATAATGTGAGGGTGATGTGTGGATTGTGGGATGCGTGCGTGAAGCCAATCTTGATGTATGGTGTGGAGGTGTGGGGAACAAAGAGGTATGCATGCCTTCTACTCTTTCCAAGAGTATATTAGTAGTTTCTCGAACTAAAATCTTCACGGATAAGCGGATAATTCATGATATAGTTTAATTTTAAAGTGTTTGGTCTATTTTTTATTTTATTTTATTATTTTTTATTTATTATTTTTATTTTTAAACTGCACACACGTGATAATGAATCTTTTAGTCATACAATTATTATACAAAAATTTTAAACTGTTAAATTTTGTACTAGTCTTTTTTTATACTCATTTTAGATTACTACTTTTTATGAATGTTATGTTTTAACCTATACACCAATTTTAAATTTTTTACACATGTGATAACCAATTTTTAACCAAATTATTGTGTATACACCAAATTTTAAAATGTAATATTTTGTACTCGTCTCCTTCTATAGTTATTTTAGGTTTTTATTTTTTTCTGTGTATTGTTATGTTTTTATATATACACCTATTTTAAATGGTACATATGTGATAATCAATTGTATTCTGAATATTTTTATTCCCCAAATTTTAAAATATAAATGTTTGTACAAGTCTCTTTCATACTTATTATAGGTTTTTATCTTTTTATGATTGATGTTATATTTTTTTATCTTTACTCAAATTTTAAATTTTAAATTTATTACCAAATTTTGTTTGTTTATACTCCAAATTTTAAATTGTAAACTTAATAATAGACCCTAGTTGTAGTCTATATTTTATTATTAGTAAGTTTTTATTTATACTATATTTGTGAATCACATTACAAAATAGTCAGATATGTTTGCTACTGAGCACTACCTACCTTGATATTCTTATTGTCAATTACTGTATATTATGACTTGTGTAAAACAATAATTTTGTTAATTAACACCAATAAAGAATATTATTATTATTATATTATTATTATGAGTGTGTGGAGCGGGAACAAAGATGGTGCATGAGACAAGTGTTAGGGGTAGAGAGGTCGACGCCTGAATATATAGTGTTACAAGAGCTAGATAGGGAGACCTTAGTAAAGAGAGTGGTGAGGTTCGAGATGAGAATGTGTGCGCTAGAAGAAGGGAGATTGGTGAAGGGGGTATGGTGGATGAGTAAGAGTATAGTGGAGGGTAGATGGAGAGCGGAGAGAAGGAGAATGTACGAAAGGGTAGGTTTGGCGGAGGTGGTGGTGAATGAATGGCTTGAGAAAGGGGTGAATGTGGCTGATTGGGTCTATGAGAAGGAAAGGGATGTGGAGAGACAAGAAAGGCAAGGCTGCATAGAGAGGAGTGAGTACAATGAGGGATATGGGAGATGGCAGGTGCATGGAAGAAAGCCGAAGTATTTAGAGGAGAGCGGAATGGCAAGAGAGGATAAGGTGACAATGGCAAGGGCGAGGTGTGGGTCAGATGAAAGAGGGAGAAAGTGGTGGATGGGAGAGAGTTATGGGAAGTGCGTTTTATGTAAGAATGGAAGGGATACTTGGAGGCATTTAGCGGAGGAATGCGAGGGGGTGAGTGAAGAGTGGGTGGAAGGGTGCAGGAGGGTGACGGACTGGATGAATGAGGTTGGGGCCAGGGTAAATGTGCTGAAGAAAATAGGGTGGGGGAGAGGTAGGAGAAGGGTGGAGTAAAACAAGATATTGATGGATTATATTTTTGTTTATCTGTAGAATATAGTTTTAGTAGATTGTGTATATTTAAGGATGCCAAATAAAGGTTTCTTTCTTATTTTTCTTATCGAAAACATAAAAACAATTATCATAGGGATTTAAAATTGTCCCAATTTTTGGCTGTTTTGTGAATTGTTTTCTGGAGCAAAATCGACCTCGTTTTGTTCCATGTTGGAGTTTAAATGATTAATTCCAGTTTTATTTCCGTTATTATACGGTGTGAATTTATTTCATTTTTCTTTCATTTGAGTTTTTACCAGGTATGTTACGTTTAAAACAATTTTCGACAATGTAGCCTGTTTTTTTTACAATAATTACAATATTTTATCTCTATTATTATTGTTATTATTATATGAAGAATTACTCGGAATAAAATTGCTATAATTTTCCTTTCGAAACAATTTTCTGGAATTATTTATATTATTGTTTCCTTTTAATTTGAATTTGACTTTGAATTTTGAGAGATTCTAAAATTTTTTAAGTAATAAAAATGTTTCCGCTTCATTTAAATCTTACGGTTTTTTGTGCTCTAATATTTGAGTCTAAAGGATCGCTTAAGCCCGCTAAAATGGTTTTAAGCGCGAGTTTTTCATGAGATGCATTTAATGTTCTTCTGCTGGCTGCACTCAGAGTTGCATTAAAGCGAGAGATATTCTTAATTTTGTTAATAAATCTTCCATACGTTGCACGTGCGTACGAGGAATTTAATTTATATGAGGACGTAAGGTTCCTTAATAACCCTTCTGTCTCACGACAATCACCAAAATGCCCTATTAGCAAATCGCAAATGTCTTCCCACGTCTACAAGCAACAAGACGAAATGAATGTCTTTATTTTCTGGTTTCGGTGACAAAGTGCTGGACCACAAGTTTTGCACGAAAACTTCACCGATTCTACCGACTGCGCCAATTTTTACGTCTTGATCGCGTAAAAATAAAATTTCTTTTAAATTAATAATTTAATTAACTTAGAGTCGGTATAATATAAAATAATTAGGTCTTTTTACAACGAAGTCGAGAACGAGAATGATTATTATAAGATCGGGAGGCAGCAGGCTGCCTCGCGCAGGATATGAGGCAGCACATTATCTCACGTTATTACGTGGGTGGCGTGGCAACTATGTTGCTCTGCGTATTAACACTGTATGTTGATTAAAATAATTTTATAATATTAAAAGATAATAATAATAAAATATATTAATATAATATGTTAGGGCATTATAGGATATAACATATATACGAGAGAGGCTAGTTGCTCTAGCATTATTGTTTACGTTTGTTTACATACACGAACGCGTGTTAAATAAATAAGTTAGTTGTTTATTATTATTATTGTTTAAAGAATAAAAAGATTTATTAATTATTCATAAGTGTGACTTGTCCGAGGGCGCCAGAAATGCTTGGCGCGGCCCTGTTAGCTGCCGACAAAACTAGAATCGTCTTATCGCACTATCTTACCATATTGCAATTTACAAAAGGTCGACTACAAGTCTACAACTATTTTCATTGTTGTTTAAATATTGCGTAAATTATGGCGCCCTTAAACAGGCCACGGAAAAATGTATATGAATTTTTATAGATTTTCATGATCAAGTGTGTATTGGTCTTTCACAATGGACAGTTCAGACGAAGAATTTGTGGCGTTGTGTGTAGTTTTGGAAGAAGAAGAAATTGAAATAGATGTAAAGTTCTAGTGTGTATGAGAGCTTTACTTATATAATGTAGGTTCTTTTCTGGGTGAGGTTTTCGTGAACAAAGAATATTCCGTTTTTTCTTGTTTATTACTTCACATTAACTTTTAAATATTACAACTGCGGTTGTACACATATATAACGTCGTTTATATATTTGTGTACACGTTGAGAGACGATGTAAGAGTGTACAAATTGAGAGACGATGTCAGTGTGATGTTACCGCAAGACCAAAATGTAAAGTTAATTAAAATACAATTAGTGCTTTTAGCAATAGGAGGGAGAATGGGATAAGCCGGGGTGAACTGTGTACAATTGATAACTTAATAGTTTCCACAAATTCAAAAATCGAATTAGCTATTTGTTCTTCTCAGACTTATATGCATCCACGCGGCTCCGAAAAGCACACAATAACATGATAACTTGAAATAAATACACACAAATACAAATCAATGAAGTAAGCAAATATATAATAAAAAAATAATAGAATTTCCCATAACATATAAATATATACATACACACATACACATATACATTACATAGAAAAAAAGAAAAAGCGCAAATGGGTCCATGAAATTCACCTTAAAAGACAAGAATTTGGGGGATTACATCATCTATTGCCAGATCTTTTAGAAGACGAGCTACTTTCGAATGTCTATTAAAAAAATTTACGAATTGTTGGAAATTCTGAACATTCAGAAGCAAGATACAACAAGAAAAACTAGCATTGACTTTGAAGAAAGTACATATTTTTATTTTATTTTATTTTACAAAATTGTTTAAATCTTATTCTTGTTCTCTGCTGTTACTAAGTTAACATCGTTATTAGCAGCATTTGAGTTTTTGATTGCTTTTAACTCGAATTCATAGAGCAACATGGAAAGCATCGAATCTTTACTTCAACTTGTAGTTCAGGAGGCAAAGATCGTTTTGTTTCTTCGGCGGATTCAAAAATTTTTGTTAAATGATCCACTCTTTTACGTTTCTCTTTGTTTTCTAAGAACTGTTGCAATACTTCGGCCGCTTTTAATTCGGGTTGGTTTAGAGACGGTTGATGTGTTTGAAGAAAGTGTTCCCAGGTCTGAGCGAGGTGATAGAGCAGGCGTGTCATCAAATCTTGAGTAGCGACATAAGTCTCACCACCTTCATATTCATCATTTTCAATTTCTTCATTAATTGCATCAACATCAGTAGTCGGTACATATTAGTTTGATTTTTGAGGTCTTTCCTTTATATTTGGAAGAAGAAAATTCATTTCATCTTCATATTTCAGGGTCGCCACTTTTACGGCGCTTTTTAGCTTTTGCCTTTCTGTAGCAATCTTTTAAATTCTTCCATTTTATCTTGCACTCTTCAACTGAAAAAAATATAATAATTAATTTTTTTCCAGGTTTTTGGAATATGGTGATTTGTTTGTTAGTTTGGCGTTTAGCTACCGATTAGGGGAGTCAACAGTTCGAAGCTTTGTTTATGAAGTTTGCGCTGAAATTTTGTCAAAAATACAATCCATTGTGATGCCATCACCAACAACAGAACAGTGGCAAAATATCGAAAAGATTTTTGTTCAAAATGAAATTACCCAAACTGTCTTGGTGCTTTGGATGGGAAGCGTGATGTGATGGAAAACCACCAAAAAGTGGGTCAACTTATTTTAATTACAAAAAAGAATGTAGTGTTATTACCATCGATGGTGGCGCCTAAGGAAAACATAGCGATGGAGGATTTTTTAAAAATTCGGCACTAGGGAAGAGCTTTGAATAGTGGGACGTTAAAAATACATGGACCAAAAAAGTTGCTTGGAAGTGATTTTTTGATGCCTCATGTAATAATAGGGTACGAAGCTTTTCCTCTAAGCACAAATCTAATGCCTCCATATCCTGGAATTCAACTTCAATAACATAAAAAAAATTACAACTACCGACATAGGAGAGCAAGATGATGTAGCGAAAATGCCGTTGGTTTAATTGTAAAAAAGACAAAATGGGAGGTAATTATAATCGTGTTGTAATGAATATTCGAGACAGATTCGCAGAATATTTCAATATGCCTGAAGGACTTGTTCCTTGGTAAGATGAAAGGGCTTACAGAGAAGACAACATCAATAATATGTAGTGTTATATGAGAAAGAACTTAATTAAATAAAATTCCAATTAATTTTTTTACTTACTCGGAATTTTCATTTCGCTACAAATCTCTTCCCAGGCACTTTGACAGTTAAATTTGACCTATAATTTTGGTTCGATTCAATGGATGGTGTTTGTCCTGCTTTTTCCGCAGATTGGATAAAAAATGATTTATGAATGTGCCTCTGGGCCACAAATCAGGTTTCAGGAAGCTCTCAACTTGATCCGATGGTGTGTATATTTTGAAAGATGAATATTCTTCCGGGTATTTTGAATTCATCTTCTCACATTTCATATTGTTGAAGTTCTTTTTTGTTAAGTATGTTATTACGTCTTTTTCATTTAAGGACGGATTTAAATTACATACATGGTAGTGATAGTATTTTGCACACCCTGTTATATCGCCTGTTTCCTCGTTTGACCCATATACTCTGTGTGCTCGTCTGGATGATTTTTTGTGCCACTTGTTACTTGAGTTGTATCCAACATCTTTCTTTATTATTTCTTGTTCATTTGTTTGCGATGCCTCGGCGATAGTATTTCCGTATTTATTGGTTGTTTTGATTGATCCATTTTTTTGGAGACGTTCGGTGATTTTGATTCCACATTTTGCGTTTTCTTCGTCGAATTTACATGTTTTAGTGCACTTACTTCCTGTTTTAAACATTTTATCTCATTTTTTAGGTCACTAATTTCACTATATATTATTTTTGTTTGCTGTTCAACAGCATTTTTTAAATGTTTTCAAAGTCTGCATTTTTTTAAGAAAGATATAATTTCTTCACCCCTAGGTTGCAGTTTTCGGGCCATTTTGAAGATTAATTTTTATTGCGGTATTAACTCGAATGGTCACGTCCGTACCCTTCGACGGCCAGACTACTACTTAACTTAACATTTCTTTTTCTTTATAATACATTTTTATTTATTTATTTTTTCTTCTCTTCTCCTTTTCCCACCCCAACGTTCTCAGCATCCTTACTCTGGCTCCATCTTCTCTTACCCATTCCACTTCCCTTCTACACTTAATCTTAATAATCTCAATTCTTGTTTAATATTGACTATTGATCTTTTAAAAGGTATAAAATGTTTTTTTTTTTAATTATATGTTATAATTTTATTATCTAGAGAATAACCAGCAAATCCAAGGGATTTAATCTCTTCATTGTTGAATGATACACATCCTTTTAGAGTAGTAGTTATTCCCACATCACGAATTACATCAATTTATTATTTAATTTTAACTTGTCAGATGATGATACAAGTGACAAGGATAAGAATGAACATTTGGTTCATAAACCTACTGACACAGTGGATGTTGCAAATTATAAAAGTAATTATAAAGTTTGTTAATTTAATATTTTTTAAAATATTATACCTATTCCTGAAAATAGGAGTTATTTATATACTAAATTAGTAACTGGTTACTGATTGTGTCTAAAATTACTACCAACATTTTAGCAAGTGTCAATTTTGAATTTGTTAGTTATGTGAAGTTTACCATTTAATTAAATAAACAGTTATATTTCTCACTTCACAATTTTATTTAATCACTAAATGTACACATTTCGAACAATAGTTAACAGTTAATAATAATAAATACATAGTGTTCGAAATGTAAATTTAGTGATTAAATAAAATAGTGAAGTATGAAATATATCTCTGTTTATTTAATTTTAGCAAGTGAGTGAATTTAGAGACATTTTTGACCACTGAATAAAATATAATTTAAGAAATAGAATGTAGAAATACCATATAGTAATGGTCACCACCATACTATTCCTTATAATTTAAGAAATTGTAAATATATTATATGGAATAAAATAGGTTGAAAATAACAATGACGGCAAATCAAACTATTATTATTTGTTATATTAAATGTAAACCTGATACACAATACAAGTAAAATCCCAAAGTAGTTTGAACTGAAGATATTTTAAGAAAATATTATATTAATATAGAAGTTAGTCTGTAATTATAAATTAATTTTGTGAAAATCATTTTATACATTTGATGTTGTCATATATATATAATGATGGAAAAGAGTCTGTGGCATTTCAAGTTTTAAGAGTAGTCATAGAAATACTATTTTATGTGAGGGTTATTGCAAGTGCTTAGTTCTAATTAGGTGAATTGTGCATTTATTATGTCTATAAGCTAGGCAACCTTTTTCTAGGATTCTAAGGATTAGTTCATTTGTTCTCATTTAGAATTTCTAAATAATTTATAGTTAAGGATTAATATATTATTATTATTATTAAATGAATAAATAATAAAACTTTTATACTATACTTTTTAATTCCACACTTTTCTGGTTACATTCAAAATATCATACTTAGATTTTATTATAATGATATTCTGATTAATTATAGGGCAAAAGTTTTTGTAAATATTTAAATAAAACACTTTGTTTGTTGATATCACACTAAATTTTTACCAGCGACTTGAGTTTCAATCAAGAGCCGATCATTTTCAAACATAAAGTAAATTAAATTCACTGAAAACACATATTTATTTACAATTAAATAAGGAGAATACAAGGTCAATCTGGTTTGAAAATGATCAGCTCTTGATCGAAAATCACTGGTCAAAATATTGTGTAATATCAATAAACAAAATTTTTTATTTAAATATTCAAGATGTATCACGAAGTGAAAGCCTCCTCAACCATTAATCAATTATTTTTATAAAGATGATTGTAATTTGAAATACAAAAACCATCACTTGAACCAAAATCCTGCTTCTTATTGCAAGCTATGGTGTTTTCAGTAAGAGGATTTTATTTATATCGTATGTCTCAGATGAGCATGTATCATAGGAAATTTACATGTAAAATTTGTATTGTTAATTTTTATCTCATACATTGCATTAATATAATCGAAATGAAGTTAGAGCTATTATATCACTTAATGCATATTATTTAGAAGCATTTTTTCTTTGTTAACGGTGGAGGCTTCTACTTCGTTATACATTATTCTTCATAAATAAAAACTTTTTTTAACTTTGTTCGTATAACACTCACTTTATTAAGTGACTATAGTCAAAATTGTCGAAACTATAGTCACTTAATAAAGTCAGTGTTATACGAACAAAGTTAAAAAAAGTTTTTCATTTTTTCTTTGTTTAATAAATTTAAAAATATGAAAACATTTCGTGAATCTACAACAGTGAGTCTTACTAAGACTACAAAACAAATTAATTTGAAACAACTACTTCTCTGGCTAGTACCTCGACAGACGTTGAATAAAACAAAGTTAATTTGCGTGTTACGAATACTACAACTATCAAAGCAACTCTAATTTGAATGAAGTTATTTCTGTTGAATGAACTAATAAAATGTATTTTAGATTGTTTAAATATGACTATAACATGAAAGAATATACACAAAAATGAATTTACACTGATTTCATTAAATTAAATTAGCAAAAGCAATTAAAAAAATCTAGCATTCAAGTTTATAATAAAGGATTTTAATACATTTTATTTTTCTTTGTTTTGTTGAGTATACTTAAAAATATAAATTAATTGAATTATATGATGGTCATTTTTAATTTATATTTTAAGTACAACTTGGCAAATCAAAGAAAATATCTAAATAATCCGTATTAAGTGATATAATAACTCTAACTTCATTCCGATTATATTAATGCAATGTATGAGATAAAAATTAACGATACCAATTTTACATGTAAATTCACTATGATACATGCTCATCTGAAACATACAGTATATGCCATTGTATTTACTATTAAATGATATTATATTAGTCCGTAGTAATGGCAGATTTTAGTATAATTGACTTTAGTCCATTCAAAAAAAATATACATTAAAATTTACAGATATAGCTGAGCCATCGAGAGTTGACTATGACTCGTCACAAGTTTACTGTAAATATATGTCCATATATTTCTTAAGCCCATTTACTTCTTAGTACGTTCCATTTATTATATTTTAATTATCATTGATCCATTCATAAATATCCCTGTTTTTACCGGCTTGGCCAGTGTAGAGGATAATTAATCGATTTTCTCTTATTATGTTCTTCCATATCTCTCAATCTATTGCCAATTCTTTTGCTTCGTTCCAATTCATTTTTTTTTCTCTTAGGTGTTCCTGTATGATGTCAGCCCTAACTAGCAAAACATTAATTTGACAAGAAAATTTAATTTATAAATTTTCTCTGATTTAATGGTGTAATAAGTAAGGTTTTCAACATAAATGGCATAAATAGAATTTTATATCATATTTTTCTTTTAATTTTCATCAACTGATGATTTAAAATGGGACTAACACACACATTCCATGTTTGTAATAAAATGTTGTGATTTGTGTATGTACAGTAAACTGTATGATAATAATCATTTTATTTATTCTATTTTCGAAAGAAGAGATTAATATTACACATGATGACAGATAATCACATTCATCACTGCTCCAGTCACCTCCTAGAGTAATGATTACAGCTTCTTGTATAACCTCATATTTTTCTACGATCTTCCACCACAATACATTTTTGCCATATTTCTTTGTTAACCGTTATTAAGGATTCATTCCACAGTGCTAGCATCTCCAAACCTTTCTCTGCCAATATTGTAATGTTTCTTACAATTTGCCCATACCAGATCAATTGCATTGAACTGGCTATGATAAGGTGTCAAGCACAGAATTTTATGTGCTGACTGATTTTCTAATTCATCAATTTAATTTTTTTTTCTAGTTGAATTCTGTTTTTCCAATGACGACCATTCCACTTTTAACATGTTCACTAAGAATGTGTTATTTTTATTGGACAAATACTGCATTAACATATCTTTTTTCCAGCTGACATTTGAGAGTTTTGCTAATCGACAATGGTACGAAGCGTTGTCTAAAATTATTTTTCTGTAAAACACTTCTTGAACAAATCAGCATCCATGTTACCATGATAATCGTGCTTTTTTTTTAGATGCAAGTATTAAAGACGCACCTTCCACAAAACCGTTCCTGTTATCTGCACTTAGAACAATGAACCTGAAACAAAACAATTAAATAAATATAAACAACACAACGACTCGTGTTTTGATGTTTTATCGTCATTATCAATTATAAATTGATGAAATTTTGATTTTATACTAAGCCTGTTTGAAATTTTCTAATGACTCCAGGAGATTAAGCTTAGGGATCTTATTTGGGACAATTATTTGAAAAAGAGACGAAATGCTTGAAGATGTTCGGAAAATCAAGGAAAATTAGATTCGCCTTGTTTGACCTACATACACGCTATTGCATTGAGACCAGATTTTTTAAAAGAATCGACTTTATTTTTTAGCATATTTAATAATTTAAAGGGCTTTAAAGGCTACTTAATGATTCTGTTTTTGAAAAATATTAGAAATCTGTTTGCTGGTTGTTCTAGAACATGTACATATCCCTCGGAATAATTACATTAATTTAATTCAAAATCCAGCTGGTACGGAACACAAAAATTGTTCACCAGATCTGGTCCTATTAAGGTTTATTAAAATGAATTAGATACCTTAAAAAAAGAAAAGTTACCTTTTTCCTTCACTAACTGTTTTTTTTTCTTATAAATTTCTTGTCACCATTTTTCCTTCACTAACTGTTTTTTTTTCTTATAAATTTCTTGTCACCATCGTGCCGTGCCAGCTTCGTTTTGTGGAATTTCTGCTGAAAATCTGTCATGTCCGAAAAAAGTTGATCAAATAACAGCTCCTTTTTATTTCCAAAACACTTCCTTAAAAATTTGGCAAGGGCTGCAGCAACATGTGATTGCTCAAAAAGTCCTCTTCTCTCATCAATTATCTTAAATTTGAACCCATTTGATGTTAGAAGTGAATGTAGACTGGTCTTTTTAAATTTGAAGATACCATCTTCTTTTAATTTGTCAATTACAATTTATTGTTACCTGTAAAACTAAGATGTATGATATTAATAATAAGTTGGAGTTGTACGGCACTTTACATTAACTTTACCAATGTTAAATTGACACATGTTATTATTATTTTGTATAAATATGGTATTATTACTTACATTTACTGCGCCTTTCATGAATTTCACACTTTACAGCATCCTTAATATAATTCGAAACATCAATTAAGAGGCTTTTCTTGTATTGTCGTTTCTTTTGCAGTGTTTGATTCACTGTACCCGAAGCTTCAGCAGTAATAAAACGATTTCTAGTCCGCATTATTATACTTACACTGACAACGCAAGCTTCTGCAGTTCTCTAAATGTAATTAATTCCAGTTCAGAATGTTTAATAACCTCAATATTACTACTTAAAACTTACCTCAGTATTCTTTGTAATTTTATTTGGATAGTTACGTACAAAATAATTAAACACATTCATCGGCATATACTGAGCCAGACTTTTTAGTGATTTAATTGTCTGAATGACGAATATTTAAATTATCTATTATGATAAAGAGAAACTAAAAACACGGTTATGTTTATATGTCAAAACGATGTGTTATGCGCCAGCGTGAGCTAGGCCGTACGTTTTGCCTTCCTTATTCTTTTAGATGCAGATATACGTTTCGCCTGTATCTGTATTATAGGTAATGCACACACTTTCTTTGAAAGTTAGAATAATATGAGTATGATTAAGAAGAAGAGAGGTAATGAATAATGAGAAGTTGGATGAATATAATCTACAGATTCTAATTAATGAATTCCTGACTTTTTTCTATAAATAAAAAATAACATTACAAATAAAAAACGTTTCTGTTTGATAGGGGTACATCGAAAAATACATACTTATTTGTTCCTGAGTTTTGATTAAGTTTAAGTTGTTTTTATTTGGTTCTAAAAACACTAGCTATAAGCCACGAAAGGTATGCGTCTTTAAGGGGGTGATTACCTAACTAGTTTATAAACATAAACATTTCTTGCGTCAATTCTAAAAAAAAGACGCAAGATTTTTTTAAAAATTATTTACGTAAAACTGTAAATTATGTACATAATAAAATAACAATTTATTCCACGTATATATAATTTTAAGGAATGTTTCTGTTCATACTGCTAATTTAACACCGGTGTAAATCAGGCTTTTCTCCCTCCCTTTTAATTGTTTCATTGCAGACGCCATTAATCTAGATCATTTGTCCTAAAGCGTTGTTTAATGTGTTATCAAGACAAATTAAACTTATAAACACTGAATACAAAAATAACGGGGGAGATTACGCTTTATCGATTTGGCTCAAAGTTGATGCTACACAACAGTCAAGTATTATGTGTAGTAGTATACGCTTTGCCACTTTGGTTCAAAGTTGATCCTCCTTATTGTAATTATCATACTCAATATTTTGTCAAAACCTCGTACGGTAGTCTAAACAAAACCAAAGTAACTACTAATCAACCATAAATTGTGTTCTATGTATTAATTTTCACCTGGTGAAAAATCCATCGATTGATAACTAATCGTTTCTACATTATTATACTTCAACGAGGTGAATATCATTGAATATCACAAAGTAAAAGCCTCCACAATTAAACATATAATGAAAATTGTTCTCTGGTGTAATATGTATAAAAATAATTCAGGAGAATTCTAACAGAAACCTCTCAGGTTTTTCCATGCCAATTCATGTTCTATTTGTTTCTGATGCCCGATGCTTATTGCTATATGTGTATATATCAATTCTCTATTTATCCAACTAGGCTTTATTACTGTTTTTTTGTTGTGGAAAGTGTTTTTTGTCAGAAGGATCATCAATTGTTTTATTTGTATTTTTTTATACATGTATTGTTATATTGATTCTCATGGCTGTCATTATTAGAAATATTTCTTCTTCCATTATTTTATCAACTTTGGTTGGTAAATATACAGAATCAGCTCTTTCAAAATGAGACTATAATTTATTTTTATATAAATATTTGAATTTTATGTATCATGCACTTGCTCTCTTACAATTTCAAGTTTATTAAGGACTTCTAGTGTATCTTCTAATTATTTTTGTGAACATTTTATTGTACTCAGTTTAACAATTACAAAAATGATAAGTTTATTAGCGAAGTAAACTGAGAAATAAAATTACATAGTTATATCTTGTCTAAAGACATACGTACAAGATATATAACTCTTAATATTTGATTGATAAAGCCAATGCATCCAGAAATTTATTTTGAAAATCAATTCTGATCATTAAATCTTTGGGTTGACATTATTTTTATTTGCATTAATATTTTTAACCACTGTATATAAAATAGATAATTCTATGAGTTTTCAATTAATCTTACTGTTTGATAAAAGGATCTTGGTGTTTTAGTGGATGTTGTCAGCTGTTTCAAACGTAATCAAATATTCAATATTATATTCATCCAGTTTATGTATATATGTAAATTTGTTCTTTTAGTGATAGTTTTTTATGATTAGTTTGTTAGTGTTGTTAATTAAATTAAGTTAAATGAACCATTTATTAGTATTATGATTAAACCTCACTTGACTTTGTGGTGTAATTCACTGTGGTGTTTTCACAATAATTTTTATTAAGTACGTTATTATTAAAATATAATGTGCTAGCATCTAGTGTGAAGATAATTTTTCAACTGTTAATCATTAGTTAATCATTACTTTTTCTAACTCTACATGGAAGTTTGTACTTGAAATACCCTGTAAAATGAATCATAAAAACTACTTAAATAGATACTCCAGCATTAGAAGGACCGTGAAGTGACCCGTCCTGCCATTCTAGAGGCTTTCTGAGCAACTTCTTGTGAGGCTCTGATCAGACCTTTCTGGGCTCCGATTCCTACGAACTTCTCTATGATTGTGCGTGCAATGGCCTCGCAGGTGTTGTTCACTGGAAGAACTTTAATTCTATCCAAGGTGGGTGCTCTCCAAGCATCATGACTTGAATCTCCTCCTGAGTAGACATGTGCGCAGATAAGAGTAAACATGGTGTTCTTCTGTACTGTAAACTCTGCTAGGGCGCTCTCGGCCAGGAGTCTAGCCCAAGGCCATGTAATCTCTGATGCCCTGTCATCCCCCTTCTCCTGAAGGAATCTCATAATGCCTTCCACAGTCCTTTTGGTGCCGGAGAAGTAGACATGTTTTAGAAATTCATACAGTCACTTGCCTTGTTGGCCCAATGGATTGCCCCAAGTCCTACTTCTCCGAAAGATACCAAACAACCTGCCCTCAACATGGCCTGATGTGCTGCTTTGTTCCCTCGCTCTCTTTTGTAGGCCTCTAACACCAGAGTGAAGACCTGGGCCTGAGCTGTGTACTTTACCAGCTTTTGTGAGTGAGCTATAACAAAGGCTTGAGACGGAGGCGGAGCGGCTTCATATGCCATAAGGGCAACCCAAAACTTTCCCGCCGTCTCATGAGTCTTGACACTCAGGCCTGCACTGACTGCAATGGGGTCTTTAGCCATATATCTTAAGCTATAAATAGCAAAATACCCCACATAGTTCACAGCTAGTTGGACTCGCTCCTCTACTCCTGACTCTAGCTCATCCCAAACATTGTCATACCAAGTTTTTATTTCGTCAGATGAGAATGCTCTCACTTGAGTAGGGGCAGAAACTGTCGGGAGGGCTGCAGCTGTAGTCACTCCTGCCCTCTGGACTGACGCGTTGAACTTTTTACTATTTAAATTCTATTCGCGTGCCCGAGATACTGGTTCGGTAGATATTAAATAAACACGTTTTTCTGGTAAAACAACAACACGATTTATTTACACTATTTACAAAAATGTTACAAGTTTACAATAAAACATTGGAACTTTATGTTGCGATATTTGTGAGTTGAACGAATTCTTGTTTCGAACTGCGTGTAATTTTCCGAACTGCGTGCTACGACGTAAAACATGCAAATTTTTCGGACCGTAATTAAATTGGGGGTAACTGGCGTTTGATTGGTAGGTTCCAAATACACCACCAATCGGGTGCATTTTCTATCTTCTTTGTCTCGGAATCTTGCCCTAGCAACAGTCGCTTCCCTTTGATATAAAAAAGGGTCCGTAGCCTTCAAGGACGGAAATAATATACTTTAATTATTTATAGCAATAAATTTAAACGAAAGCAACATATTTACAGAGGCGAACAATTTTTAAAAAGAGTAAAAAAAAATATACAAAATATGTCCATGAAATTAGTCACGCTAACATGCCGCCCGCCTTAAAGGAATGTAATTCCTTTAATTGTCATCTGCATCGGTTTGATTGGGCAATACACAAATTTTCGTAACAGCACGTTTGATAACACCACTCGCGGTTTTTAATGACACTACTCGCACTTGGCCGTCGTCACCTGGGTGTAACTCCTGGATTCTACCTAGTCTCCAGGTTGCTGGGGGCTCATTGCTATCGATAAGCAGGACAAGTAAGCCCTCCTTCAGGGGATGCGGGTTTTCCCTCTGCCATTTGTTGCGGGCCTGAAGATGGTGAATATATTCACGCTTCCACTTCTTCCAGAATTGCTGGGTTAATTGTTGCATTCGTTGGAATACAGCAAGCCGGTTGATGGGTGCATCAGATTTATCCTCATCTGGCGCGAACGTGAGTGGTCTTCCAATTTGAAAGTGTGCCGGGGTAAGGGGGTTTAGGTCATGAGGGTCACTACTTAGAGGATACAATGGACGTGAATTTAGCACAGCTTCAATTTGCGTAAGCACGGTTTGAAACTCTTCAAATGTTAGTATAGAAGTTCCAACAACGTGTGTCAGGTGGCGCTTCATACATTTTATGTTTGCTTCCCAAATTCCACCCATATGTGGACATCTGGCAGGTATAAATTCCCAAGTTATTTCATTACCCTCATTTGACATTTCGCGATCGATTTTTTAGTGAATGGTACAACAGGTGTAATTCGTGATTTGGGTAAATTTCCCATAATTTGTTTGTATGGTTTCGGGTTTGATTTAAAACACGTTATGCAATTTCGTGTGATTTGTTTTGTTAAATTGCGTCGTCCGATTGGCCAATATTTGTGTCTAAGTTCAAATAAAAGTTTTGATTAATATTGCTTAATCTTCCTCCCACTCTTAATAAATCATTATTATCAAGAGATGGGGACAGTGTTAGAATATTCGAGTTATTATTCAAAGGTTTATTTTTTTGAAGTTGCAAAATTTCTGTTGAATATGAATATGTCTGTACAAGTTTTATTAGACAAATCAAAGTATTGCGACGTTCACTCGCTGTGATAATACCCGAGTTAACGCTATGTCCCTTTATCCTATTGATAAAGCGTAAACAATATGAAAAAACACGAAGTAATTTTGAAAAATTTGAAAAATTCGAGATAAAATCTAAATTAATTGTTACTGTGAATGATGCGATTCGGCGTTCATCTTGAATCTCGACATTTGAATACATTTCTTGGGGATAAACATTTCCTTGGAGCCAAAGGGGACCCTGCCACCATAAATTCTCATTGGGGTACAAACCCCGCGAAATTAAATCAGCCGGATTGTCACCTGATTTGACATAATGCCAATCATTAACAGAGGTTAATTCTTTGAATCAGACCAAAGGAATATTTTATCAAAATTTAATTTCAATATAGTGTGTACTCGATTTACTAATTCAGCTAATAGGACACTTGCACATAGCTCTAACCGAGGGAGAGTAATTTGTTTTACTGGTGCAACACGAGATTTGGCGCTTAACAATTCAATTTTTATATTGCTGAACTCGTCGAGACTTTTGATATAAATACACGCACCATATGCCTTTTCAGATGCGTCTGCAAACCCATGCAGTTGAATTAATTTACTATTGTTGATAATTACGTTACGTGAAATTTTTATCGAATTAATTGAATTCATATGCGATAAATAATTTTCCCATTTTTTGTAAATATGAGTGGGAATTGGATCATCCCAACCATATTTCAATTTCCACAATTCTTGGATTATAAGTTTTGGAATAACTGTTAGTGGACTTAATAATCCTAGTGGGTCGAATAATTGTGCAGTTTGACTTAAAATCGATCGTTTTGAATAAATACCATTTAATAATTTTTTATTAAACCTATAACTAAATTGATCTGCTACTGGATTAAAGATTATCCCAAGTGTTTTTGTTTCATTGTTGAACATAGTTAATGCATTAAACGTGTCATTATCCGTGTCAACGCTAAAATGATTAATTAACTCAATACTATTTGATTTCCATTTTCTAAGATTAAAACAAGCAGTTTTCAATATTGTTGATACATCAGAACAACGAGTTATTAATGAATTTAAGTCATCACAACCAGTTATCAAGTCATCCACATACATATTTTCTTTTATTATTTTTGCGGCATCTGGGAAATATGTTTCGTGATTATTTGCGAGTTCAAAAAGACAACGCACGGCAAGATATGGAGCGGATGCTGTTACATAAGTGACCGTATTTAAATAATATGTTTCAAGAGGTTCATTGGGATTATTTCTCCAGACGATTTTTTGCAAACATCTTTTTGGGTTAATCAATATTTGCCTATACATGTTTCTATGTCAGCAGTGGCCACGTAACGGTATTGTCGAAAATTAATTAATATTGAAAAAATGTCTGACTGAATGGTTGGGCCCACATACTGAATGTCATTTAACGAAATGTTTTTGCTGAGCCATCAAAAACAACTCGTAATTTTGTGGTAATACTGTCTTCGCGCATAACACTATGATGCGGAAGAAAATATTTAGGAGTTTCAAGATTATCATCAATTTTTGACATATGGCCGAGATTAATGTATTCATTCATGAATTGTTAATACATTTCTTTTTGTTCGGGGTGTTTGCTTAAACGACTTTCAAGCAAGTAATATCTCTTAAGAGCTTGAGTTCGGGAATTGCCTAATTCAATTATATCATTTTTCAAGGGTATTGATACGACAAATCGACCTGACTGATCACGGCATGTATTATTTTTGAAGTGTGTTTCACAAAATTTCTCATCTGGGGTTAAATAAACAGGGTTATCAGGACCATCAATAATTATGTTCCAAAATAGAGTGGAACCAATAAGCATATCAATTGGTTTTGATTGATAAATTCTTCATCAGCAAGCGAAATATTTGCGGGAATGTTAACAGAAACATTATCGAACGAAATTTGTGGTAAATTATCTGTTATTTTGTCGAGAATTAAACAAGATAATTCGGTGGAAAACGATGAATTAAGTGATGTCATCGTGATCTTTGTACAATGATTTATCTGAGAGCTATTTTGACTAATTCCTGTTATGCTATGATTGATCGGATGTTTATTTAATTTCAATTTGTTAATGAGTGTAGTTGTTATAAAATTGGATTGTGATCCTGAGTCTAACAAAGCCCGAGCTAAAAAATGTTTATTGCCGAACTTATCAACTACGTTTGCTTTAGCAGTACACAATAGAGATAAATTTGTTTTTAGAGTGGAACAATTCACAACTGCTGATGAAGGTCCTGGCTTGTCATGATTTACTTGATTCGAATTCTCCTTTTCAAAATGAAGTAATGTGTTATGCGGCAAATTACACTTTCGGCATAAGGATGATTTACAAGTTTTTAGATTATGCCCTTTTCTTAAACAATTTAAACATAACTTTAACGATTTTGCGATATTGTAGCGTTCAGTTACTGATTTGTCGAGAAAATCATTACATTGATTGATGTAATGACCTTTGTTGCATTTAGGACACACATTCGAATTTACTACGGTCATAGTGACTGCTTTTACTTGAGCCTTTTGGTTTTGCAATGGTTTATTTTTCTCAAAAATATACGATTTTTCTAGAAAATGTTTTATTAAATCTTGACAAGTAGGGACTTCATTTGATTTGAATCTATTGTTTACATGTATATCCCAATCGTTAGTAACCCGTTTATCCATTTTTGAAATAATATAAGGAATAAGAAATACTTCAAAATTCTTAGTCGATATTCCTAAAGATTCTAAACTTCGAATATATTGTTCAAGCGAGTTTGCGACAGATTTTAATGAAGAATAATCAAAATTTAAAAATTTTGTGGAATGAGCGAACATTATTCTACGGCGTTGATCAAAACGTTCCTGTAGGAGCGCATACGCGACTTTATAGTTTGATTCGATAGTATCTAACGACTCTATGGCATTTAGTGCATCACCCCGGAGGGCGGATCTTAAATAACACAATTTTTGAACATCCGGTATTGAATTATTTGTATGAATTAACGCGTTAAATCTATCTTGAAAAGGACGCCACTTGGTAAAATCTCCGTCAAATGAAGGTAAATCGATGGATGGCAATTGATAGTTTAGATTAGAGTTCGAATTGTTTACATTTACATTTTTCGGATCATTTACTAATTTTATGAGTGCCGATGCACTTACTAGGTAGTGCATCGGCACTCATAAAATCAGTAAATGATCCGAAAAATGTAAATGTAAACAATTCGAACTCTAATCTAAACTATCAATTGCCATCCATCGATTTACAATCATCAAAAAGAGCTTCGATTGTAATGCGAATTTTTAATTCACTATCAAATTCATCCGTCTGAGTTTCAATTGACGATTGAATAGATTCAAATTTGTCTGAAGCATCTTGAATTCGTTTTACGCGTCGCGATAAGGTTTCAACGTCAGCCTGACTTAAGGTTCGTTGGGAAAGTTCATCAATGAGCTGTTCAAGAGAAGTAAGTTGCACTACAATTAAATTTCGTTTTTGGATTAATTGATCTTGATTTATTCGCAGTATTTTGAAGCTGTACTAATAAGAGGATTTGGAATAAAAGGAGTGCACTTACGCAAAAAACGAACGACTTCGGTGTTGTCGACTGCAGTGTCTTCTTTGACGATTTGTGGACTGTATTGAGTGGTGTGTAAAGCTCGTTAGCGGCTTGTCGGTTATTTCTTCTATGATTGTTGATCGATTTCCTCGGCGACAAATCCGGTTCGAAGGACCAAATTGGTGGGAGGCGTTGAACTTTTTACTATTTAAATTCTATTCGCGTGCCCGAGATACTGGTTCGGTAGATATTAAATAAACACGTTGTTTTTCTGGTAAAACAACAACACGATTTATTTATACTATTTACAAAAATGTTACAAGTTTACAATAAAGCATTGGAACTTTATGTTGCGATATTTGTGAGTCGAACGAATTCTTGTTTCGAACTGCGTGTAATTTTCCGAACTGCGTGCTACGACGTAAAACATGCAAATTTTTCGGACCGTCATTAAATTGGGGGTAACTGGCGTTTGATTGGTAGGTTCCAAATACACCACCAATCGGATGCGTTTTCTATCTTCTTTGTCTCGGAAACTTGCCCTAGCAACAGTCGCTTCCCTTTGATATAAAAAAGGGTCCGTAGCCTTCAAGGACGGAAATAATATACTTTAACTATTTATAGCAATAAATTTAAACGAAAGAAACATATTTACAAAGGCGAACAATTTTTAAAAAGAGTCAAAAATAATATACAAAATATGTCCATGAAATTAGACACGCTAACAAGGATCTTTGTGTTTTTGTGGATGTTGTAAGCTGTTTCAAACGTAAACAAATATTCAATATTATATTCATCCAGTTTATGTATATATGTAAATTTGTTCTTTTAGTGATAGTTTTTTAATATTAGTTTGTTAGTGTTGTTAATTAAATTAAGTTAAATGAACCATTTATTAGTATTATGATTAAACCTCACTTGACTTTGTGGTGTAATTCACTGTGGTGTTTTCACAATAATTTTTATTAAGTACGTTATTATTAAAATATAATGTGCTAGCATCTAGTGTGAAGATAATTTTTCAACTGTTAATCATTAGTTAATCATTACTTTTTCTAACTCTACATGGAAGTTTGTACTTGAAATACCCTGTAAAATGAATCATAAAAACTACTTAAATAGATACTCCAGCATTAGAAGGACCGTGAAGTAACCCGTCCTGCCATTCTAGAGGCTTTCTGAGCAACTTCTTGTGAGGCTCTGATCAGACCTTTCTGGGCTCCGATTCCTACGAACTTCTCTATGATTGTGCGTGCAATGGCCTCGCAGGTGTTGTTCACTGGAAGAACTTTAATTCTATCCAAGGTGGGTGCCCTCCAAGCATCATGACTTGAATCTCCTCCTGAGTAGACATGTGCGCAGATAAGAGTAAATATGGTGTTCTTCTGTACTGTAAACTCTGCTAGGGCGCTCTCGGCCAGGAATCTAGCCCAAGGCCATATAATCTCTGATGCCCTGTCATCCCCTTTCTCCTGAAGGAATCGCATAATGCCTTCCACAGTCCTTTTGGTGCCGGAGAAGGAGACATGTTTTAGAAATTCATACAGCGGGATTCCCACTGAGTCACTTGCCTTGTTGGCCCAATGGATTGCCCCAAGTCCTACTTCTCCGAAAGATACCAAACAACCTGCCCTTAACATGGCCTGATGTGCTGCTTTGTTTCCTCGCTCTCTTTTGTAGGCCTCTAACACCAGAGTGAAGACAGCCTGGGCCTGAGCTATGTACTTTACCAGCTTTTGTGAGTGAGCTATAACAAAGGCTTGAGACGGAGGCGGAGCGGCTTCATATGCCATAAGGGCAACCTAAAACTTTCCCGCCGTCTCATGAGCCTTGACACTCAGGCCTGCACTGACTGCAATGGGGTCTTTAGCCATATATCTTAAGCTATAAATCGCAAAATACCCGACATAGTTCACAGCTAGTTGGACTCGTTCCTCTACTCCTGACTCTAGCTCATCACAAACATTGTCATACCAAGTTTTTATTTCGTCAGATGAGAATGCTCTCCCCTGAGTAGGGGCAGAAACTGTCGGGAGGGCTGCAGCTGTAGTCACTCCTGCCCTCTGGACTGCAGAAGTGTGATTTTTGGCTGAAAAGTTGGTGGCTTTCCTTGTCACTCCCATAATAGGGAACTCTGCTCCTGCATCCCCAAGGGTGAGATCTTCAGGGACCAAGTACTCCTCCATCACGGTCATCGAGCAAATCAACCCTTCAATGCATACTCCGAGATTGTCACATTTCTTATCATGTTGCACATAGCTGTTGATAAAATATTTTGCAAAGTGCACCTTCTGGGCCGCCGTGGGCCTGGCCTTCTTTACATAACTTCCCAGAAACTCTGTCTCAAAGGTGTTGTCATCCCAGTGAGTAGGAGTGATTCCAGCAGAAGGGGAATGGAGTTTGTAGGCACTTAGAGCCTCGAAATCAGCTTCAGTCTTGTGCTGATTTTCTGCCATCTTTTAATTAATACTGGTCGAAGATAGTTGCGAATGTTAAGTAGTAAATACTTTGTCGGAAGGATCATCAATTGTTTTATTTGTATTTTTTTATACATGTATTGTCATATTGATTCTCATGGCTGTTATTATTAGAAATATTTCTTCTTTCATTATTTTATCAACTTTGGTTGGTAAATATACAGAATCTACTCTTTCAAAATGAGACTATAATTTATTTTTATAAAAATATTTGAATTTTATGTATCATGCACTTGCTCTCTTACAATTTCAAGTTAATTAAGGACTTCTAGTGTATCTTCTAATTATTTTTGTGAACATTTTATTGTACTCAGATTAACAATTACAAAAATTATATGTTTATTAGCGAAGTAAACTGAGAAATAAAATTACATAGTTATATCTTGTCTAAAGACATACGTGCAAGATATATAACTCTTAATATTTGATTGATAACGCAGAAAATCATCATGCATCCAGAAATTTATTTTGAAAATCAATTCTGATCATTAAATCTTTTAGTTTACATTATTTTTATTTGCATTAATATTTTTAACCATATAAAATAGATAATTCTATGAGTTTTCAATTAATCTTACTGTTTGATAAAAGGATCTTGGTGTTTTGGTGGATGTTGTCAGCTGTTTCAAACGTAAACAAATATTCAATATTATATTCATCCAGTTTATGTATATATGTAAATTTGTTCTTTTAGTGATAGTTTTTTATCATTAGTTTGTTAGTTTTGTTAGTTAAATTAAGTTAAATGAACCATTTATTAGTATTATGATTAAACCTCACTTGACTTTAAAATATCTTGTATAGGGTTCCAAGACACGCCTAACGACTTATCTTGAATCAGTCAATTGCTCACTTGCATTATTATTTAATGACTGTGATTTTTGCATCAATGATGACTCATTAGATACCCATTTGTGTAGTTCAAAACCAGCGTTTTTAAGTATATGTATAATTGAATTCTTAATAGTTTCAACTTCTTCTATTGAGTTTCCCCTGTCAATATGTCGTCTACGTAAAAATCTTGTTTAATAATTTTTGAAATAGAGGGACATTTATTTTCGTTATCGTATGCGAGTTGCATTAGTGCTCGTATTGCTAAAAATGGGGCAGAAGCAGTGCCGTAGGTTACAGTATTTAATTCGAAGCACTTAATTGGCTGATTGGGGCTTTCGCGCCAAAATATGCGCTGCAATGCTTTGTGTTCATCACTGACCCAAATTTGTCGGTACATTTGTTTAATGTCAGCCGTAGATGTCGCCTAAACCTAACTAAAAATGAAAATACGTCGTTTTGAATAGTAGGCTCTACTCTTTGAATATCGTTTAAAGATTGATTGTTTCCTGATTTAGCCGATCCATCGAAAACTACTCGCAATTTTGTTGTTTTACTTGACTGATTAATAACCGAGTGATGTGGTAAGTAATACGTTAAGTTTTTAGGAGGGAATGTCTCTACACATTCCGACATGTGCCCTAAATCTTCATACTCTCGCATGAAATGTTTATAGAGTTCAGATGTTTGAGGGTCACGTGACAAGTTATTTTCGAGTGATGAAAATCCTTTTAACGCCAAATTTCTTGAGTAACTTAAATTTGCCGTTGTGATTTTCAGAGGCATTGTTACTACAAATTTACCGTCACTAGAACGCTTTGTCGTGTTTTGTTCGCACAATAATTCTTCCTTTGAATGTGACTCATGTTCGGCGATTTCCTCAACAATCCAAAATTTTTCAATCTGATCTTCTACTGTTGAGATATTGCAAGAAAAAGAATTAGACCTAGGTGATTCTATATTACCCGTTACAATCCAACCTAATGTTGTATTTTGCAACGAAGGGTTATGTTTCCCTAATGTTATTCTACCGTTACAAAGCAAATCCCAAAATAAGTTCGCACCTAATAGCATATCAATCTCACCTGGATTGTTAAAAGTTGGATCGGCTAATTGTATATGTTGAGGTATGTTTAAACGCTTAATATCAAAGAAAAATTGCGGCAAATTGTTTGTTATGGAGTTCAGAACAAGACAATTAATTTGTGTGTTAAATGTTGTATAGTTTGATTTTATTTCAACTATTACCCTATTTTTAATACACTGACGAGCATAAAATTAGGGTCACTCCATTATTTGAAGTTATTTTAGATATTTTTAGTTTTTATCGTGTTTTTTGGTTTTAACAGTTAACTAACTGATTGCTTGAATAAAAAAATAATATTTGGTTGTTCAAAGTTTATTGAATGTACTCAAAATGAAGAATTTTAATTTTATGAAAATGAACAAGTTTACTTTAATGTTTTTTTTAAACAAAAGAGAGTTTAAGGACTTCAGTAGCGAGTATTCTTTCCTCTGGCAGTGATAACAGCTTGCAGTCGACGAGGCATGCTCTTGATCAGATTTTGGATCATATTCTGCAGAAGATTATCCCATTCCTGCACTAGTATGTCGTGAAGCTCTCTAGAAATTCTGGGGGTCGGTATATGTCTCCGTAAACGTTTTCCCACCTCATCCCAAACATGCTCAATCGGATTTAAATCTGGACTGCGAGCAGGCCAAAGAAAACTTGTGATTTGACACTCATCAAGATACTCAGTAACTATCTGACCAGTGTGGGTTCGTGCGTTATCATGCATAAATGTTGCGTTGTCTCCAAGAATCATCATGAACAGTAAAATATGGTCTTCTAGAACCTCCGTCAGATATCTGTGTGCAGTCAACGTTCCATTGTCGATAATGTCTAACTCCGTGTGAGTGTCAAAAGATATACGTCCCCATGCTATAACTGATCCTCCAACAAATGGAAGTCGCAATGCACGCTTGAGGATATCTCTCGCCTTGCCGTCGCCAAACTCTTACACGTATATCTGAGCCCGTAAGACAGAATCGCGATTCATCGGAAACAACATGCGACTCCAATCCGGTTTTGTCCAAGCCAAGTGTTCTCGTGCAAAATTTAACCTCGCAATCCGGTGTTCACGGGAAAGCGGCGGTACAGTAGCTCTAGTTCGAGAAGATAATCTAACAGTATGAATGCTCCTCCTAACTGTCCACTGACGTATGTTTACATATCTCACTTCCTACAGATGATTTCGAAGGGAAACTGCGGTGACTGCTTGGTTTCTCAAAGCACTAGAAACAAAAAAGCAGTCATCTCTAGCAGTTCTAGTCTTGCATCGCCCTAAAGGTCTTCGAGTGAGCAGACTAGTCTCTTCATACCGCCGCCATACTCGTTGCACACACGACACCAACTTTTCTTGCAGTTTCGCGCTGACCGCGGCCGACTTCTAAAGCCGCCACAATTCGTACCGCAACAATAGGATTTATGCTCACTGCAAAACACTAACAATGACAACAGTACACAAACAATTTGCAACTATCAGATGACACCATAGGACAAAAACTATTCTGTCCTTAAACTTGCTTTTGTTTCAAAAAAGCATATCAAAGTAAACTTGTTCATTTTCATTACTTAGCATATCAAATTAAAATTGTTCATTTTCATTACTTTCCATAAACTTTCAACAACCAAATATTATTTTCTTATTCAAGCAATCAGTTAGTGAACTGTTAGAACCAAAAAAACACGTAAAAAACTAAAAATTTCTAAAATAACTTCAAATAAAGGAGTGACCCTAATTTTATGCTCGTCAGTGTATTAGTTAAATGTTTAGAAACTCCTGATATCTAGCAGAACCCTACACTGATGGTGTGCTCCTTTGTAATCAAGTACCGACACGTGCCGTTAACAATAAAGTTTGTGATTGCAACGAAACGGTGTGACAATTGGTTGACGTTGACGGCACAGGTTCTTCAATTGAGTTATTAGCAATTAAAACTTGGGGGGGTTGATTTATTCAGATGTAAAAGTGTGTGGTGTTTTCGATAACACTGTTTGCAATTAATTGGACTTTTACATTGTCGTGTACTGTGATTTTGTCTGAGGCATTAAAACACAGTCGTTAGGGGTGAATTTTGATCAGGGGGCTGAGAGGAGAGCGGCATAGTAGAGATGTGTACAGAGGCTACGTTGAGGAACATAACTCTGAGGCCGAGGATCTCGGCAACGCCGGCCGAGACCGCCTCTTGGATGGCAGCAGATTGGGTGGGACGGAGTTTGGCAAGAGTGGCAGTAAGGATTTGGATTATTTTAAGCTCGATGGTGTTGTCAGAGAGAGTATTTGGGGGGAACAGCAGTGTCGTCGGTGATTGATTTAGCGACTTCGATTTTTTTTGGGCATTTGTTGGAAAAGGCGGGGTGACTGTTGCCGCATTGTGTGCATTTAGGGGAGGAGGCGGTGCATTTGTTGGTGGTGTGATGGCCGGCGCAGATGCCGCAGGTGATTGGTTTGGAGCTGGGAGTGGAGTGATTATGAAAATCCATGCAGGAGGAGCATTGGATAGGGCGGAGTGGGAGTGGGGCGGATGGTTCTGTGAAGCGCCTGAAGGGGCCGACTAGAATACCGTCTTGAATAAGGCGGTCGATGTCGTTTGGGTTATGTGAGAATAGCCTGTAGAGGCGAGTGGGCGCGAGGTAGCACGAGAAATAACACCCGATGAAGGGTGAAATTCTGGTTTGCTGCGAAAAGTGAGATATCTTCCGCGTTAAAGGAGTCAGGCACGTCTCGTATGACGCAGGGATGTTTTGCGGAGTGAGGGGAGAGGGGCAGTGGGGTTCTTTTTCTGAGGGGTGTGAGCGCTGATGGTAAGGGGTACGCCGACGAGGTTGGGGAGGAAGTCATTGAGAATCTTGTTGATATTTGCATTGTAGGATCGAACCGATACTAATGGATTGACGGGGACAGGGGGGAAGGAAATGGAGGCGATATTGTGGTTGAACGGTATTTGTAGAAGCAGTTTAGTAAAATCAGTATAGTTCAGGTAGCGAGAGGGGATGCCAGCTATGTTGTAATGGTGCACGTACCTTTTAATGGCGGCAGCATAAGAGTGAGGCTTAGCGGTGGTGGCGTTGGGCCTGGTGTGGGGCTGTGCTCGGGTCCAGCCGGGTTCCTCTGGCCAGAGCTGTAGCGGGGTGCGGTTAGATTCCTCCGAAGATGACCTCCAGGTGCTGGGGGACCCGCCGGGGATGGCGTCCACGATGCGGCGTTTGGCGAAGGGAGCTTTGGGTACTTGGTGCACCAGAAGTCGGAGAGGCTGGTGGCGATGGTGTCCACTGTGCGGAGGCTGGCGAGATGGAGTTAGATGGACCATGGACCTGTTGCACCGGGAGTCTGCGAACTCCATGAAGATGGCGTCGTAGGGTTTGGCTTGGTGGAGTCCATGGCGGAGGTAGAGGCGGCGGAGACGGTAGCGGTTTCGGCGGTCGGTGAGGAGGTGGATTGGATTCACATCGAAGGGCTGAAGCTTTTCATCGTTATTCTTCTTTTTCTTCGGCATGTTCGGAACGTCTGACGCGGACGAAGGTCAGACGAGAACTGCTCCTGAATCGACATTTTTTTTTTATGCAAGGAGAGGAAAGAAATCCGTCATGGACGCCCTTCTAGTAGGGCAGTGTCGGACTCCTACAAACTAAAACCTCTCCTCGGTGGCGACCATTTGTTAGGGACTGGTTCAATTCCAGAGAATTTTTCCAGTCAGGGTCGAAGCGAAAAGATCGCTAAATGGGATGGTTAGTTTTTCCGCAAATCCCGTGTCACTGTCCACGATGGGGAACAGCGACGACGTGTGGATTACGGTGGCTCATTGAGAGTTAATGTCTAATTGATTGCCAATTAGAATGTTTTGGTGCCTACGATATTTAGCATCGATAACGTAATTCGGAAAGGTAATCCTCGAGGGGGGATTGGTGTCAAGTTTGTTGTAGAAGGCTATTGCAGTCTCTCGGATGAAATCCATCACACTCGGCGTGGATGTCTCACGGTGGATTTGAGAGTTCCGCATGTTTCCAAAACCGAGCATTTAGTACTCGGCAAAGTGCTCGGTTTTGGAAACGTTGCATACGCGCGATCTGAGAGGGCCTGCAGTAGCCCCATACAGGAGCTGCATAGGTCAGCTGAGGCCTAACTACCATTTTAAAGAAATTAACCCTGGTTTTATGGGCTATCTTAGATTTATCATTTATCAAAGGCCAGAGCTTTGATAGGGACGTTCTTGCCTTGTTTATGGCATGAGAGATGGTTTTTGACCATTTAAGGTGCTGATCGAATATTATGCCGAGGTATTTGACCTCATCTTTAATTGGGATTGGAGACTCTCCAAAGGAAAATTCTGGAGAGTCGATGACGCGATGCTTGTTTTTGCTGAAGTGCATGGAGACACTTTTGTCAGCATTGATCGCTAGTCGCCACTCTTGAGTACTCTTCAGGTGGGAAGTAGTTTGCCCCCCTGTAAAGAAGGGCAGTATCGTCAGCATATTGGGCGATCATAACCGTAGCCAGGTTCGGTATGTCGCTGGTGTAGATATTATACAGGGCAGGGGACAGGGCAGAGCCCTGTGGGACGACCGCTAATATCGGTCGCTGAGTGGAGAACGTAGTGTTCACCTTACTACAGAACTTTCTGTTTCGTAGGAAGTCGAAGAGTGTTCTTACCAGGAATTCGGGGTACTCGAGCCCTATCATTTTATAGATAAGGCTCTGTCGAACGCCTTAGAGACGTCAAGGAAAACTGCTGCAGTATCTCGTCTGATGGCGAAGCCCTCAGAGATATACTCGGTCACTACCAACAGCTGATGGTTGGTAGACATGCCGGCTCTGAAGCCGACTTGAGATTCGGGAATGATATTGTGGTCTTCAGTGAAGGCCAACAGACGAGTTAGCAGGACTTTTTCTAGAAGTTTACCTAGCGTGCTAAGCAAACTGATAAGTCTGTAGTTTTGTGGAAAGGTTGGAGATTTTCCAGGCTTGAGGATGTTGACCATGGAGGCCAGCTTCCAAGCCGTAGGGAAAATGCTCAATCGCATAGAGGAATTGATAATGTCAAGCAGAGCAGTTCTACCCTTTGGACCGAGATTTTTCACCATTAAGGTGGAAATACCGTCGATGCCAGGAGCTTTACGGTTTTTGGGCTGTTTAATCAGCCTATCGAGCTCTTCCGGAGTGGCTGCATTAAATGACCACAGGTGGTCAATATTATTGATGTATGATCTTACGGAATTTTTGACTTCGTCGTAGAAGTCATCATCATCTCCAGGGTTTAGAGTAAACTGCTGCTCCAGGGAGTCAGCAAACGCTTCTGCTTTATCAGGATCACTGAATACGAGTCCTCTCTCGCCGTGTAACGCAGGGTTACAAGGTTTGCCTCTCTTGAGCCTTCTGAAAAATCCCCACACAGAGTGAGGGTGCTCGTTGAGCGACTCAAGACGTCTTTCCCATCACTCATTACGCAGGTCGCGTAATTGGTCTCTCACCCGGCGGCCGAGTTGGTTTGCATCCGTACGGAAGGATATGTCGCGAGTATTTTGCCATCTGCGGCGAGCGAGCTTCCTGTCCCGGATGAGAGCTTTGAGCTCGGGGGGAATGTAGAGAGGATCAACTTGTGAGGAGGTCCTGCTAACTGTGGACTCATTGTGAGCTGTGAGGATGACCGAGGTGAGCCGTGAGAGAGCTGCGTCAAGGTCGTTAGTCGAGTTGATGACTGGAATGGGAATGATGGAGTTTTCCACCTTCGTCTTGTATTCAGGCCAGATTGTAGTTTTGATCTCTCTAGTCGTTCTAGTTGATCCGACAGTTATGTCTAGAAAGACCGGGTTATGGTCTGAACTAAGATCGTTGGATGACCAGATGTCGTGGTTCCAAGTGATGTTGGAGAGAACGGCAATGTCTAGGACGGACATCAGGCCGGTGATTCGAATTGGACGGATAGAACGTTGGGCACTCTGGGCCCTCCGCTCTGATGTCTAGGTCCGAGTCGTCAATGAACTGTCTAAGGACTCTACCGTGCCTGTTGGTAAGTCTACTGTTCCAGTCAGTGCTTTTCGAATTTAAGTCGCCGGCCATGATGGTAGGCATGATGTCGTTGAATACATGATTTAAGTCATCAATTAGGAGAGGATGTGATGGCGATTGGTACGCTGAAACAATTTTTAGTGGACCTTGTTCTGTGTTAAGTACGATCGCAGTTGTGTGTAGACTCGATAGATTGTCGAGCGGGAGTTCTGAGTGGTCTAGCAGCTCTTTTTGCTCCTCGGGAGTTCGAGGGGCGGGCGTTGAGCCCGGAAGAGCTGGGAAGTCCGCATCGGAAGCTGTGAACTGTGCGTAAGAAACGCCAGCACGTCGATTTGCGTTTGAAGGCCTGAGAGGGCTTATTACGCCTTGAGTTGGCGAACATAGGGCAGCCACGATAACTGGCCTGGTGCTCGCCGTCGCAATTTCCGCATCGCGGAGCGGTTTTGGAAGTGATTACGCATTCCGACGTGTGGTGGTTGCTTGCTCATTTAACGCAGACAAATTTTGCCCTGCAGTAGCGCTGGGCATGACCGATCATTTGGCATCGGTGGCATTGATTTACGCCTTTCGCTTTTTGTTCAGGTTCGACTTTAACTGTCAACGCGTTTATCCGCTTGATGTTGAAAATCTCTTTACGTCAGATTTTTGTACATTTACGTACATGATTTCGTAGGGACGTCCGTCTTGTCTTGTCATACGGAAAACCTCTATGACAGGGATGTCCAAAGATATGAGGAGCTCATGGAGCTCATTTGGTGACATGTCAAGGGGGATGTTGCGAATGACCACTTTTAAAGTCTTGTCTTCGTCTGTCGGGAAACTGTGGTAGTCTATTTTATTCTCGTCGAAAAACGCGGTAGTTTTTCGGAATTCAGTCGGAGTAGCGTCTTGTATGCGGATTCCGAGGGAAATGAGTTGTGCTTTAACGATGCACACTCCTATCGCGGTCAGATGTTTATTTATTGTGGTCCAATTTGATTTGGATCGCATAACTATGGGCGGCGGGCGTTTTACGGCGGCCGCCTGAGGTTGTTGCTGTTGCGACGGAACAGTGGTGGACGAATTGCTAGCGGTGGGCGCAGCGGAGGTAGAATAACCGGCACGGAGCGCGTTGCTGGCGGAAGGCGCAGCAGGCGCGTTGTTTCCCGTGGCCGGCGAGTTATTTTTCTCGGTCGGGTTTGTCGCGTGCGGAGCTGACGTCGTATTAACAGCGGCGCGCGGCTGAGTTTTATTACCGGCAGTGGGATTGCCGGTCGCTTTCTTTGCTGGCTTATTACTGGTGCTAGAAATTGTCCGGGGCGTTTGGGCGCTGGAGTACGCTCTTTCTTTTGAGCGTACTTGGGTGTTATCCACTCGTCGGGATTAGTTTGTGAAGCACTGGGCTTCGTATTAGTCGTCATAGGGAGAACGTCGGGTGTTTTGGTTTTTGTAGGCCGAGAACTCGGCCATGAGTCGTCTAATGTCGTTTTCGGGCGACTGAATGTGCTCTTTATAGTGCGCGATTTCTTCGTCGCGCTTTAGAATTTCCGCATGATGTTCGGCGGCGTCGATTGGACTTTTTAGGTCCGCGTATATTATGTCGGCGTCAACCACGTCCATCGCCATGACGGACGCGGTTTGTTTGACGTTTTATATCGCGTTAATATAATTTTGGATGTACTATTCCAATGTGATTATATCCTCATTCTGAGGAATCTCCAGTGCGGTGCTGAACACCCTTACTGATGTATTTTTCTACCGTTTCCCTTGGTTTTTAATTTCGCGGTTTGCTGGCCTTTGTGTTTTTTTGTACACTTGGGTTCGCCCTCTCACGCTCATTCGCTTTTTTTTTCGTGTGCGAATGAGTGTGTGTTACGTGTCCACATTTTTGTGTGTGCACGTGAGTTTTGTTCATTTGTGGTGTGTGTGCGCGTGTGTAAGTGGGTGTGTGTGTGTGTGGGTGTGTGCGCTTGTGTATGTGTATCCCGGTTGTTTGTGTGTACTTTTTTATTTTTTTTATTTTTTATAATAGTTGTGTATGTATGTGATTTTGTGTATTTTGAGTGTGTGTGTGGTGTTGTGTATACTTTTTTTAAGCGTATACTTGTGTGTTTAAGTAATTGTAAGCATTTTTTTTTTGTTTTGCTTACAGTTACTTAGTATGTGTTGTGTTTATTTGTTGATATTCATAAGTCTTTTGTATGTCGTTGCCTTGGTTGTTTTTATTATCGTTGTCTTTTTAAGTTCCGTGTTATCAGAGGTGTTTATTTTGTTCGTGAAGTTATTATTTAATTTAGTTATTTGTTCAGTGATTGTTTCTTTGATCTGTGCGAGGTCGTATAGTGCTTCGTTAGTTGTTAGTATGGGAGTTTTGTGAATTCTACGTAAAATTTTGTTTTCTGTAATTTGTATTTTCTTAATTGCGCGACGAGAGGTTAGTGACCATACCGGGCATGCATACGTAAGTAGTGGGCGGATCATGGAAGTGTATAATAGCGTGCGGGTTTTATGTGTCAGTCTACGTGTAATCCATGCGATTTTTTTGTTTCTGGCAAATGCAGTTTGTATTATGTTGTCAATGTGGTTGTTGTATGTTAGTTTTTCGTCTATATTTACCCCAAGATACTTAATTGCGCTACGCCAGGGGATGGGGTGATTGTTGTGGATTAAGTTAGGGAAATGTGTGTTTGTGCGTTTTTTATATTGGAACGTTATTGCTTTTGTTTTTTGTGTGTTGATTTTCAGCCCCCATTTCTCAAAGAAATAGGTGATTCGGTCTAGCGAGTCTTGGAGGAGTTGGATTGCAAGGGTGGGATTTTTGGATGAAGCGAGGATGGCGGTATCATCAGCAAAAAGTGCTGTGATTACTCGCGGGTCGTCTGAGATGGGAATTTTATTAATAAAAATGTTAAATAGGGTGGGGCCTAGCGCGCTACCTTGGGGTACCCCGCAGAGTTGTGTTTTTGGTTCTGAGTGCGTGTTGTTAATTCTAACTTTGTATTTACGGTTAGTAAGATAAGATTTTGTTAGTTTGATTAATTCTACAGGGGGGTTAATTTCATGGAGCCTGTGGAGTATAACGTCGTGCCTAACGGTGTCGAATGCTTTCTCAATATCAAGAGTAGCCATTGCTGTGTGTTTTTTGATGTTTGTGTTGTGTTTTATTGTGTCAGTGACACGAAGGAGCTGCTGTGCTGTGGAGTGTTCGGTTCGGAATCCAAATTGTTGGGGGATTGTTATTGCCTTATCATCTAGATGTTGTGTTATTTTGTTCTGAATAATTTTTTCTAGTAGTTTGCTGATGGTTGGGAGGAGGTTAATTGGTCTGTAATTATTTGGGTTTTCGGGATCTTTTTTCTTTTTGGGTATGGGTATGATTATCGAGAGTTTGAATATATCGGGGTAGTGCGAAAGTTGTAAGATCGCGGAAAAAAGTTCGGCTATTTTTTTAATTAGGTTAATATTTAGGTTTTTTAACGCAACATTCGGTATGTTATGGATACCTGGCGATTTTTTATTTTTTAAACCCCTAATGATGCCTATTATTTCGTCTGTTGTGATTTCACTGTCTGGGTTTACTGTCGTGAGTTCTATGTTTTCAAGTGAGTTTTTAACAGTTAGAATAGTGTTGGGATTAAGCGGGTTGGGTGTGAAAGTATTGTGATAGGTGTTTGCGAGCATGTTTGCTTTTTCAGTGTCTGTATTGGCGAGGATGTTGTTGGATTTGAGGATTGGGATGTTGATTTTATCTTTAATCATAATCCTTGGAAATTTCCAAGGATTATGATTCTCCGTGTTAGCTAAAATCTCGTCCCATTTTTGGGAGTTATAGATTTCAATTTGTGTTTTAATTAAGTTTTGTAGTCGAGTTTTTTCTGTTTTGATTTGGGGTTCACGGGTTTGTAAAAACTGTTTGAATCGTTTGTTTTTTTCCTTGATCAAGTCAATTAATTATATGGGGAGGGAGAGGTTTTTGATGGGAGTGAGTTTGTGTGTGTTTATTTACACTTTGATTTAATGAATTTTAGATTAGGGTAATTATTTGTGAGGCTCTCTCGTCTATTTCGTCTGTGTTTGTCGGTCTTTTGATGTGTTCTGTGTTTTCCGTCAGCTTGTTGAACAATGTCCGTATTTTTTTGTGTGTATTTTGTCTGTTGTGTGATATTTTCCGTCTTTCCTTCGTTCACATTGATTGTGAAAACAACAGGTACGTGGTCCGAATTAAGTCCTGGTATTGTGTAGCAGTTCGTAATGTCAATGTCCTTGTGTATAGCAAAGTCGAGTATGTTGTTCATGTGTATGTCGTTGTATGTGTGTGTGTGAGTGGCATCATTAGGTGTTGTGATGTGTATATTGTTGTATTTTTCCGCGAATCTTACGATCGCGTTACCGGCATGGTTGTTTTTGTTATGTTTCCACGAGGTATGGTGGGCGTTATAATCGCCTGCGGCGATTACTTGCCCGGGGACGGTCAGGAAATTTTTTAGTGTGGTGTCGTTTAAAGTTTTGTTGGGGGGTTTGTAAATGCTAATTATTGTAAGTTTGTTATTATTGTTGCAGATTTGGATTCGGGTGTTCTCTATCACTGATTCGATAGGCGGGAGTTGTTTGTGTGGGATTGATTTTTTAATAAGCACAGCAGTTCCTCCATATTGTCTATTTGTGTGTGTTAATTCGCGTGTGTTGTGTGTGTACGTTTTGTAGTTGGGCACTTGAAATACTTCACAGTTACTAAGGTTAGTCTCCTGGAATAGGGCTACGTCTATGTTGTGTTGGTTAAGAAAGTTGGTTAGTTCTGTTTTCTGTTTTTTTTATCCCATTACAGTTAAATGTTAATATTTTCATGCATCTACTACTATTATTTGTGTTAGCCATTACCCGAAGAAAGCGCATACGGCCTCGAATACAATAAAGAATTTATCCGAAGATGTTTCGGCTTGTTGTATTTTTTGTAAGGTATTTGTGATTATTAATTTAAGTTTATTGAAGTCTAATGAGAGCGATTCAATAAATTGTTTTATTTGCATTATGATTTCAAACGGATTTTCGGATTTGTTGTTCGTTATGTTCGTTGTCATTTGTGGTTGTGGTGTGTAGGTTGTCGTGTTTTGAATTTGTGGGATTGTGTTGTTTTGTATTGTCGTGTTCTTCGTGTTAAGAGTGAGTGGAGTTGAGAAAGACGGTTTAGTAGGGTGAGGTGTTTTATGGTTAGTTAGTTGTTGTGTGCTTGAGGGGCCCGGGATAATTACCGGTTGCGTGCCGTGTAAAGCCGCGTTGGTGGTTTTAATTCTTTTTCTCAATTCTGCGTACTCTTGTTTCGCGTTGTTTGGGTTTTGTGTTTGTTGGGTATTATTGTCAGAGTTTTGTCTCTTTTGTGTGGTCTTTTGTGTAGGTGTTATGTTTGTGTGTGTGAGTGTTGTGTTTGTTTGTGTTGGTGGTGTGTTTGTGTGGGTTTTTAACGTAGGAAAACGGTGTTCTGTGATTTTAAAGTCTTTTCTGACTGTCTCACTGTTTGTATTTTGTTTAGCTTTTCCTTGTTCCCGTTTTTCGGCTAGTTTGATGTAGGTCGGGCATTCTTTGTAGTTCGCCGGATGTGGTCCTCCGCAGTTTGCACATTTTGGTGTGTTCAGCGTCTTATTTGTTATGTTGCACTTTCCCGAGTGTTCACCAGCACACGCAACGCACTTGGGTTTGAGGTTGCACAAATAACTCGAGTGCCCGAACATTTGGCAGTTATGGCACTGCGGTATGCGGTTTTTTTGAATGGAATACACTTTATGTATGCACCGTCGATTTGTATCAGTTTGTAAACTTTGTTTGCACCGTCTTTGTCGGTTGTCAGTTTCACGGGGGGGATTACGTTTCAGCTCTAACGCGTTGGGGTTACGTGCAAGGGAAATCACATTTATTTTGTGGTTTCCTAGTTCATTTTTAACAATGTCTAGGGGGATATCGCGGAGGAGGTTATTAATTAGTACGTGAAAAACTCTGTGTTTTCAGAATTAAGTAAGTCTGTAATTATTTGTTGTTCGGTTTCACAGTTATAAACTTGTCTTTTACACGCACAGAAGCACTTGGGGCGGTCACATTTATTTTTTTGATTAGTTCGTATTGTTTGTTTGTTTTGATGTATAAAATCGCCGCAGCACTGTTTTTATTTACACTTGTTTCTTGTGGGGGATTTTCACTTGTTGTGTCCAGGGAACATTCACTTTGGTGGTCCATTTCTTCTTCCTCGTCAATTGCTATGGGGGAAAATCTGTTCATGGTCAGCACTGTGAGGTCTGTTTTTTGATTTTCCTTGGGGGCAGGTGCTATTTCCTGGATTAATTCCATGATTGCGCTTTGTTTGACGGGCGGCTCTTCACACAGTCTCGCTTTGGGCTGTACTTTGCGCCTGTTACGTAAAATACGCTGCATTTTGTGGGCACTTTGGCCCTGTTTTTCACGACACTCATGCACTTTTTTCACTTCGCGGGTATTTGGTTTTAAAAAGTCTTTTACGGTCTGCATAAGCAGGGCTGTTGCACTTTGTAACTGGCTTGGGATAATCCGCACGCAGGTAGTAAGGCAGGTAGTCGCACTGTCGAATACGCATCATTTGGATGTACTCACGTACGAGATGATCGGGTAGTGCAGCTTGGACGGACGGATGCAGGAATCCTGACGACACGTCTGTACGCTACGGGCTCGCTCGATTGAATTGAATATTGGGACTATTTTGCCCAAAATTATTAGAACTATTTATCGGTAGCGTCTACGCCCCGTCCCTAATGGGGTTGCCGTTTGATTGGCTCGGGCGTTAACGTTGTCTTAGAGGTGGGAATTCATGATAGTTATTATTATTGAATAATGTTGACGCCGCGCCCCTATTAGGATGGCCATTTGATTGGTTATGACAATAATGATTCCTTTCGGGTGAGAATTCCACTTTTTCATTACGCCACATATTTTTTGCGGGCGGTGGAGCAGGCACATATCTCTGTGGACGTCTTCTTTCTTATCTATGGTTTTGACAATGCCTAGGTAAATTGGGCACTCTACAGAGCAAGCCGGACGGGGGGACCCTTGCAGTTTGCACAAGTTGCCGGTGTGTCTCGCAGTTTAGTGCATAGCCATGTATTATGACCGCCACGACATTTCACGCACCGCGCAAGTGCGTGACAATTTCTTTGGGAGTGTCCCCACCTCTGGCAATTACGGCACTGCATTACCGGCAGCTTACTTCTGTATTTCAGTCAAGTTAGGCGGGTGTAAAGTACGTATCGGTGTAAATTGTTGAGGCTTTTAACCGTGTGTTTATTGTCAGTTACCACTAGGTAGGCAGGTGGTGACGTCTTCTTCATCAACGTGACTCATTCGATGTTGATGCCTTCCTCCTGCAGGGCAGCCTGGATGTCTTCCTCAGTTAGGGTTGGGTCTTGCAGCCCATGCAGCACGAACGTTCTCGGCCACTCCTCCTTTGGTGTAAATGTGTAGAAGGAGACATCCATCCCCTTCAGCTCGCAAGCCAGCTTCTCCTAGTCCTCATCAGTTGCCGGATGGAAGTGAACTTGCCCCTGTCCGTACCTCATCGTAGTGCTGATTTTAGCCTGTTGGTTTAGCATCTTCAGCAAAGACCCCGCACTAGATGGGTCTATGTAGGCCACCACCTCTGACGGCTTGCTGGCTTTCTTAGGTTTTTCCGTTTCTGTACTATCCGTTGCATTTTTGCGTTTTAATAAAGCTGCATTTTACTCGCGTAAAATTTTAATCTCATTCATGGTGTGATTGAGGATCGCCGATACTTCCTTCAATTTCTTTGCGTCATCCATATTGCAAGGCGTAATCAAATGCCGCTTTACTTTTAAGGTATTTTCCCAGCAGTGGGCGGGCTGCTGACGCCCCCTCGATTTGCAACGTTGCCTATGTCGCTCTTTTAGGTTATCGTTTATTTCACTTGCACTAAAAAATGTCACTTTGTCTGTCCTACTTGCACTTAATGGGATTTACGCTTCGGGAGTACGCGGGAACAAGTCATTTCAGCTCGAATGTTCCAGCGGAACTGGACGAGAACAAAATTCCAATTAAAACTCAGATTAAAATTTTTTACCTCATATAACATTTAACACATATTTACAAACCTACTTAAAAGCTTAAACTAGTTTTAGTATAAAAATGCGGGCTCGTCTGCGGTAGTAGCGGGCTCGCTCGACTCAATTTTGATAGGTAGCGCCGAATAAAAAAATCAAAAAGACCCAAAATATGCAGGAGTGGAGATACGAAATTTTGAGGGCAGTTAGAGAAAGCATTGAACTAATTTTTGGTTATACTCCCAAACCCCATCGAGTTTTTTTTATATTATATATATTTTTTATATAACTCTAAGTTAAAATTTGTATTTAAAATATTATCCATATTCAAAATTTTTTAACATTTATTCTAAAATATTTAGATACATGAATTTTTAACCATAATGAACAGTATTATGTTATAAATAATTGTATATCATAATATTATATTGATAGTACATCTACAATCTAAGTAATAAATTATTTAACATTGCGCGTGAAATGCCGTAAAATTGAGGTTTTCTAAATCGATCAAGTTTAAGCTTTAATTGCGAATAATACAGAGGGTTAAAAAATATAAATATGCAAGATCCGAAGGGTTTCATGTATCTACAATTGGGTGAATTTTTTTTTTTCGAAAATTTCAATTTAATTTTTTCTCCTCAAACCCCCCCTGGCGCTCGCGCTCCGATTTGGCACACTGTGCGGCGGTTGTTTTATCGAAAGAAACCTTTGCCGGTGCGTTGCTGGCGGAAGAAGCCGGCTTTTTGCCGGCTTTCGATTCTGCTCGAAAAAATACTTCAAGATCATTCAATTTTCATCTTGATAAAATAATAAATGACTGAGATGTTACTAAAATTCGAATATGGAAAATATTGAATTTTTGGCTATAACTTGAAAACAAAAGACAATAGCTAATTTCTGTTTTCGGCATTAAGTTTGTCTCGAAAAAAGAGCTCGAGAATGCGCATCAATTTTCTTCTATCTCTTCTAATAACCGAGATTCCCTATAGTAATATCCAAGATGATATCCAAGAAACATCTGATATGAGTGCGTCGGACGTGAGAAAAGCTGTCAGAAAGATGTACAATTGGTATTAAAACTAGACAAATAATCTTCAAAAATTGATATATTCAAACATACATTGTCGGTGACTTAAAGAAGTGTAGCTTGCTCACCTATTAAAATAAAAACCTATAGAGAAATTTACAAGTACAAGCATGTCCCCTTTATTAAAATGTGGATCTCTTCTAGCATTACAAGTGTTTTTGAATATTGTCAGGGTATGATAAACTCAAGTCATAACTAAGGCTCGATGACGAACCATTAGTTATGACTTGATTAAGGATAGAATTAGTGGCATTTGTATTTGTAAAAAAGTACAGAATTTATTTAAGAATTCCAACTGACTGTTATTTTCTGATTTCATATTAGTAAAAACTACGAAAAATTAGAAATATTAGAATTTCTCACAGTCAAGCTGCAAAATCCTTTCAGAACGCAGTCCCCCAAATTAGTTTTTGTTTGAATGCATATATTTTTTGGACGGAAAAACTATAAATTAAACAACTTCCGTCATTCAAAGTATTGTTCACTGTTTTGAAATAGAAATTAAAAATTAGGCGATCCCATAAAGCAAACAGCTACTTCTGTTTTTTTTTTGTTTCCCAAAATATCCTTGCCTTTCCTGATACATCCATGAAATAATTTTCATCGAAATTAATTTTTATTATTGTTATTTTCTTGTTGGTTTCGAATGAAGGAGCTCCAACGCATAAATAACCAACTTTGAAATTTATCATTACCATTTGTAAATGTAATTGTGCTTTGCATTTAGGCGATATGTGACGGTTTTTACCAAATAATCAGTTACGGTTTTTAAAGACGATGGACATTTAATCTCAAACACTGCATCATTTGATATACCATCGCCAAGTTTTAGTTGCTGGTTATTTAATATTAATCCACACTTTTTTAATTTAATTATTAATTATTTAATTGTTTTATTTAAGTCTGTCAGGTTGTCAAGTCAGATGTTGTAAGACATAGTCAGTTTAAAGTCAATTTCGTAAATTTTAAAACCTTATGGTTTTAATTTAGACAGATGTAGCAACCATTTTAGCATACGTAATGCTGATGACGTCTCTTTCCGCTTGGTTTGTGGTTCGACTTAGAAGGTCTTCGAAGTTCTTGGCCCAGTTAAGTGGGAGCGCTTGCAAAAAGGAAACTCCTTCTTGTCTGTAGTTTGATCGGAGACTCGTAGGTTTTTTGCATTGCAATTGCGTGTAGTTAGCACACTTGTACACTTGGGAGTGTCATCCATAATCGAGCACTCAGACGAATGATGGGTACCTGGCTCTGCAATTGGTCTGAGCATGGCCAATTTTATGACAGCGGTGAAACTGGTTACCCCGTTTGTATTCCTTTTTGGTTACACTTTTACGTGAAGACCGCAAACAAATTGCTGTTTGAAGATCTTCTTCCCTGCCTCTTAATGTTCCAGTGTGACAAAGAGGAGCTCGTATGGAGGGCCGTCACGATTAAAAATTCGGTTGCCGGCAATGGCCGGAATATCGAGAACCTGGTTGATGTGAGAAATTACATCCTGCACTGAAATATTTGGGGTGATACCCCTGATGACAACTTTGAGGAGCTTATCCTCCTCTAAGTCATAGGTGTGGTAAGGAAGAACCTCCCTGTCCAAAAGCGCAGTAGCCTTGCGGAAATTCGCCGGCGCGGCAGTGTAGACATAAATGCCTAATGGTTTTGATTAGCTCTTCAGAATATTAGTTCCTAATTCACGGAATTTAGATGAAATCGCGAGCCAGTTGTGCTTAAAGCGAAGCCCAATAGGCGGAGGACGTTTTACCGTCGGCGCCTGTGACACGGTTTGGTTGGTAACTCGAACGTGACCGTTTGTAGTGGCGCGTTGCTCGCGGTTGTCGTTGCCCGAGCGCTGGATGAGGCCACGGGGTCGGGCGCGCTAGGTGTGATTTTAGCCGGCTCGTTATTTACGGTCGGGCGGCGCTCGTTATTATTTTCCACGCTCGCAGCGGGGTATGTGATGGAATCAATTAGTTTCTTGTTAATGGGGTTGACGGAGGATGTGCGGGTGGCAAATTTGCTGATTAGGCGGGTTAGCCTAGATAATAGAGGAGGGGAAGCTGCCAGATTGTATACCATGTCGTTTGTAGTATCCGGTGGAAGCCGGAGGTATTTTCGGAGATGCTGTCGTTCAAGGGAGAAGAGGGGTTCTAGTTGATGAAAGGTGGCCGAAGTGAAGAAGGCATGCGGGAATTCAAGAGCTGGTCTGATAAAGGCTTTGTAGGTGCAGAGTTGGATGTCAGATGAGTGGTCGGGGAGGCTGGATTCGAGATTCTTTCCTCTCTCGAATCCAGCCTCGAGTGGCCTTTTTTGAGTGTTTTGTTTATCGTGGCTGAGGGGTTAAGATTTTGTTGGTAGATGAGGCCGAGGTATTTGATCTGTTTTTGGGGGGTAAGAGGGAAATTGTTGACTGAAAGGGAAATGGAAGAGGGTGGAGGAAGTTTTCGGTGAAGATGACGGTGATGGAAAATGGTGAATTGGTATTTAGATGGGTTAATTTAATTGTCAGGGGCCACCTGTGGGCCCAGTCGGTAGGCAGTAGTGATTTCCCGAAGATCGTTGAGGAGGTGTGGGATTCGGAGGAGTAAGAGAATAAGATAGGGGTGGAGGAGATCAATGCCATGGCGGAGACCGGTGACAGAGAAGACGGGAGCGAAGATGCCGTTTGTTGTTGCACTGTGAAGTTTAGATTACGAAGGTTAGACGACAACTGTGTAAAGCGTTGTTTCCAATGGTGCCAGGGCACCTAATATTTAATGTCCGATGTAGGCCGGAGCCTTTGCAGACTTGAGTGTAGCGGCAAGTGGGAACAACATGGCTGGCGAAGTCCGGCGGCGGGTCCTGGTCCTGGAAGGCATGATCTGCTGTCTGGTGATGAGATGCCGATGTCACGAGAGGAAGTAATGAGAGAGTTAGATGAGTTGGGGGAGCTATCAGTCCTTTTAGGGTAGTTTGGTGGGGTAGTGGAAGATTTGATGGGTGGTTATAGTTAATTAAGGAGGGGATGGGATTTGGTCAGGAGAAGGGAGCGGCTGTGTGACGATATGCACTGATGAGGAGTTGATGAAAACAACTTGGAGTCCAAGGAGTTCTTCTGCTGCTGTTGCGATTGCTTCTTGAATGACCAGGGCTTGTGTGGGGCGTAGCTTCGAGAGGGTGCCAGTTATGAGTTGAATAATGATTTGTTCGGTGGGTGGGTTATTGATGATGGACGGCTGTGGAGTCTGTGACTGTTTTTGCTGCTTGTAGTTTTATAGGGCATTTTGTTGAGAATGCTGGGTGGTCGGATCCGCATTGCAAGCATTTCGGTGTGGTGGCAGTGCATTTGTTTGAAGTGTGGTTTCCCGCGCAGATGCCGCAGGTGATGGGTTTAGGATGGTGGCTATGTCAAGGTTGGCGGGGATGGTGGAGAGAAGTCTGGTGAGGTCGGAGAGGTTCAGGAGATGCGATTTGCTCTTTGGGGGGCCTGAACCTTGGTCCAGCCGGTTTCCGGTGCAGATGATGCACCGAGTGGTGGTAATGGGATGGCCGAGGTGTTGGAAGGGTTTGGGGTCGAAATCCTCGGGGATGGCCACCAAGCCCTGGGCGACTCGTTAGCGATGACGTTCATTGGGTGGCGATTGGCGAGGGGGCACCAGGTGGACCTGGTTCACCAGGGGTAGAGGACCCCTTCGGGGATGGTCGGACGCGGTGGCAGCGGTAGCGGTCGAAGCCTTGGAGGTCAAGGGGGAGGAGGTGGACTCCGACGAGTATGAGAAGGGTAGGGGTGGAGTTGAGGCCATGGATGAGGGTAGTGAAGGTGGGGTTCGTGGTGAAGGTTGAGCTGCCGGTGTCGATGTCATTGCGGTTGCTTGGACTTGGAAGGTGTGTAGTTTTGGTTTGCGCTTTCTCATGTTGACGTCTGTCGGTACAACGGACAGACGAGAAGTGAAGCGTTGTTTGTAAAGACGCCGTTATATAAATGCGTATTCGCACGAATGGATGGTCGGATACAAAAATTTTTACGCTTTTGGTACGCCGCTGATTGTTTCTATGGTGACAATAAATAATTTTATCGTGCATTTAGGACTTAAACATAAACGCAATTATTATAATATATAATTTAACTTAGTTTGATGATTTCGGGTTAAATTCCGCGTGGTTTGTAAATTATACAACGTTTCGATGGTTTCTCTGCTATCTATTTCAAGTGTTTACTCTTGTTTGTTCAAGGTAATACTGAATACTGTTTTCCAGAAACTTTTTAGCTAATGGTAAACTTGTATAATAGCTCTCTGTAAACAATGTTTGCAATTGATTTAACAAGACGATTGCCAATCTCATTAAAACATCGTGGGAATGCCCTTTCCTTATTGTTTAAAAAATAGTTTATATATTTTAATACTATATTTGTGACTTTTTCTTAAAATATATTGTCGAAACCTGAGATCACCACGCCAAGTAATAATACTTTCGTCAATCACAATATTTCTGTCGGCTATAGTAATACTCTTATATATATTTGTTAGTTTGTCCAATTCATTTTGAATTTTGCCCAGATGGTTCCCAGTATTATTTACATTATTATTGCTAAAATGAAGATATACAAAATCTTTTTATCTCATCGAATGTTACAGGTTTCCATATTTTTTTATGATTTCTCTTGTTGACGGGGATAATCATTTCTACACACACACACACAAATACACGGCGTAAGGACCAGGTTGTCGATAGCCAAACACCACTACTTCTACTGGACAGTTTGTATCAACATCATTTTCTATCAACTCTTCGCCCAGTGTATAATTGTAGAATTGAATTTTTCTCTTTGTTATTGATGACCATTCTTCAGTAGTCGTTCATTGGTATACAATCGTCTGTAGAAGAATTTTCAGAATCTAGGTCAATTGGCTCATTGCCACAAGTAGTAATGCTAATATCTTCCGAAGAAGACGTAATTAGTGGCTTTGATTTTTTTTCTGCAATTTACAATAAATTAATCTAAAGAACTTCCATCTCCAGATAAATTTATTGTCATTGAAATAAAATTACCTTTATATTATAATCCAACTTGTAATACAACTTAATTAAATTAAAATATAATCGAAACGTCACATGTTTTTGAAATTGCGCGGGGGAAGCAACGTGTAATTCACTTCAGACTCTTGTTTCCATAGCAACGATAACAACCATAGGCGTGTGGGCCAAATTTTGTCAATTTAAATGAATTATTGCATAGTTTAAAAACGCCGGCGTGTTTAAATGATACGGTTGCCACAAAAATACAATTAAAAAGTAACTATAGGTAGTCGTAGAGCGGCTAGATCGATTATGCAATATCTTCCGATTAAATTAAATTCATGCATGATGTATCATAATCCAGAGGTTATCAATGACTACTGTTAAACATGCCGGAATTATGCTAATTAATAATAAATATTCCAACACAATTAGAATAATAATAATAATTAATAACTATTCTCCTGGATGGAGACTTACATTCCAATCAACGGTAGACCCTAAAGTTAATAATACTAATCCACAGCGATTCTCCTAGAGAGAGAATTTTAAACCAATGCGGGGAATCGAATATGCAACACCCCCGAGCAATAAAAATACGCGAGTAAAATAACAGCAATAATTCAAAATGATTCTCCTAGATAGATAATTATTGAAACAACACGTGTAATTGCACACGCTAAATTACAGTATAAAACCACAAAAAAACAGCAAAAAATCTGGCCTTAATGGTCCTCCTCGCTTCCCTCATGGTGGTCGTCGAGAATGAACGGATCCATCGTACTACGCCGTGTGCATCGATCTCCACGTCTCGAGTCCGCCGTGTTTCCATCATGGTGATAATGCTCGTTTAGCTCGAGCACCAGCGGCCAGCTAATTCCACAAATTCGCGCTCTAATTACGTAGGGCTGGGGTAGGGCCTAGAAGAAAATGATAAGCATGGCGTGCTTAATCATTTTGCACCTAAAAATAATTTTCTTGTTAATACCTGGGTTGTTATGCGGCTTGTTGTGTACGGTGTCGAGCTCCACGTTCCGGTGCTTGGACTTCTTGCACCTTGCTCTACAATTATCAATGTATGATGCGTTGGATTAACGTATTTGCTTCACCGGTCAGCTCGCACATCACACTAATTCTTTTACTCCTCGCTCATCGATGCACGCGCCTCGTCCGGTTAAAAAAAACTTTTGGTGGCCTAGCATATTCCTATTGCCGCAATTAATTGCGCGCGAAGTAAAAATTGTAACGGCATGGAAATGTGACCGTTACAAAAGCTATACCTGTCTCTCTTTAACCGGTAGAGACAGAGGTATAGTTTTGGTGCAACTATGGTTGACTACCAGAATTTTGAATTAAATAAAATGTGAGTTACAGAAATTAATGAATTTGGAAAATATAATTGAGAATTTGGAATGAAAGAAAATTTAGAGTCGTCTTGATGATGTTCATTAATGGGTTGTAAACCAGCTGTTACTTCTCGAGCATTGGTACATCCGCCTCAGCGTAAAGGTCATCGATACGTTCGTACCGACCTTTTCCCAATACGAGTCTTAAACATTGGTTCAGTTCCAGACGGGAACTGCATAAATCATCACCGGCTGAATGACGGTTTTATATAATTTGGCCTTATTGGCTGATGTTTTGAATTCGTGTGCGTTGTAAAGGCACTTAATTGACACGACTCGAAGAAAGTACAAGTTGTTTGGTTGTAGAATCATGCTTTAATGATTAACAAATTGTGTTTTACGTCGCATTGCCGATTATATTCTATCGCCGCTTGTCGTGTGTTTCAATTGTCCTCGCATACACCCGAACACTATTTTTCCGCGGGCCGTGCACGGCGCATCGGGTTACATCGCACGCCGGACACTATATTTTAAAGCATCATGTTTCATTTCGGCACGTAGGCGGTAATTTCTAGCGTAAATTACACGCCTAATCCGAACATGCCGCCGCCTCCTGCAGGACTGCAGCCACCACCATCTTAACTGATGGGCAAAATTGTTAAGCGTGTGATCGCTCGTTTGTATTCTCCCGAAGTCGTCTTGATGCCACCCACTCGGGGAACATGATCGCTTCCAGGGTGATCTCTTGTAATTCGTCCTACCATCCATTTCATTGGGAGGAGGTTGTCTTCCTGGGCGAGGACCAGATCTCCAACATGGGGCGCCTCCTTCTGTGAAGTCCATTTGTGTCTCTGCTGACGGCTCGGGAGATACTCCTTTGTCCAGCGCCTCCAAAACTGCTGTCGGATATGTTGTAGTTGTTGCCACCTTGATAATCTATTGATTTGTATGCCAGCTAAATCCGGATCTGCCACAGAGGTTACACAGTCTCCGACAAGGAAATGATAAGTAGGAGGGGTTATTAGGATCCTCGGAGATTGGTGTTAAGGGACGTGAATTTAATATTGCTTCTATCTGACAAAGTAACGTAGTAAGCTTTTCAAAATTAAATTTTGCCTCCCCCATAACTGCGCAAATGGTTTTTAACATTTGTTATGCCGACCTCCCAGAACCCATCAAAATGTGGTGAGCGAGGAGACACAAAATGCCAAGTTATCCCTTCGGCGGCAAATGAATAAATCATTTTGTGCTTGTGGGTTTGATCATTGAAAATATTGACTAGGCCCCTCAACTCATTGTTGGCACCGACAAAATTCGTACCATTATCGGAATATGTATGCACTATTCTTCCTCAGCGTTCAATAAACCGACGAAAAGTAGCAATAACTGCTTCTGTTGACAAGCTACTGATTAATTCTATGTGAACCGCTCTTGTGACGAAGCATATAAACAAAGCAGCATAAGCTTTGCACGGTTTAGAGTTTCTGCCGCCCTCTTTAATCAAGAATGGCCCACAAAGATCCACGCCCGTGCTATGGAACGGTTTCTGAATAGTTATACGAGCGGCCGCCAAATTGCTTATTACTGGGTTTGTAATAAACGGATTCGCCTTTAAACAAATTATGCAATTCCTTATTACACCCTTTGCAGCATTTTTTGCAGAAATTGACCAATATGTTGTTCTAACTGCAGCGAGTGTTGAGTTAATACCAGCGTGTAAATTTGCAATGTGTTCGTTTCTAATAATTAGCTTTGTAAAATCATGTGACCCATATTCGCATGTTTTAGTCGACCCCCCCACTCTTATAACTTTATTTTCGTGGTCAAATATTCATCCGAAAATGATTGCTTCTGCACGATTATCACCAAAAATAGAGTTGCCTCTTTATACTCGTGACTGCTAATTTAAAAATCTCAGAATATATGCAAAGACACGTGTTAATTTTGCTAAACTGGAATATTTATTAAATAATTCAAAGTCATTAATTTGTCTGTTGTTTACTGACGCTGACAGGCAATTGTTTCTAATATCAGGCAAGTCTATTATTGGATTAAATTTATTTTCTGGCCAATCACTTCTTTTATTACTTAGCCAACGCGATCTTACCCACCATAGGGTTAAGTTAATTAAATCAGTGGGCATGAGTCCCCGGGTTAACAAATCGGCTTGGTTGTCTTCGATGAGATGTGCATCCACTCTGTTTGCAACAGACGTTTTAAATTTAGCGTTTTGGGTCCATATCCAACATATTACGATACTTGAGTCGCACCAATAAAACCTATTATAATTTATGTCCCGATGTGACAATGATTCTCCTATATTTTTAATTATTCGCGATAACAACAATGCGCCGAATAGTTCAAGTCGCGGAAGTGATTGAATTTTTAATAGAGCCACACGAGATTTGGCCGCGATTAACTGAACATGCCATTCCCCTTCAACCTCAAATCTAGCATGAACGTTCACTTGCGTCGCAAAATCCATGCATCTCCCATTTTAAGGAATTATTAAATTGTCTGTTAAATTTTATCGTGTTTAATAAATGTAGGCTATTTCTAAATGCCTTCCACTTACTGTATATGCTTTCAGGAACACTTTCGTCCCAACTTAATTTACTCTTCCACAGATCGTGTATTATTAATTTAGCCGTTACTATAATAGGATTAATGAGCCCGAGCGGATCAAATAATTGGGCTGTTGTTAACTTTAACTACTCCAAACGAAAATACATCCGAATTTGAGTCCCATTGCAACCTTAAAATGTTTGAATTGCTATCCTTCTCCAATAAAATAATTGAATTACTATTATCATGATGAATGTTATTAAGCAATGATTTGTTATTAGAATTCCATTTATTAAGTTGGAATCCCGCACGATTTAATGTTTGAATTACGATATATTATCCTTATCCCGTGCGAGATCAGCTGAATTATCAGACCCAGTAAGGAGTTCATCAACGTAGAAATCATTTTTTATGATTTGGCCGGCACGGGGATAATTAACTTCTTCTTCGCATGCTAATTGATGTAAGCAGCGAATTGCTAAAAAGGAAGCTGGAGTAGTACTGTAAATTACAGTTGTAGACTTTGATTTGGTTCAGACCGCCAAAATATTTTTTGAAATTTGCAAGGTCCGCTGTCAACGCGTACTTGACGATACATTTTCACTATTTCACACGATTATACAAATGAGTACGATCTAAAACGTATCGAAATTGAAACAGTTTTTATTTATCAATTACAAGTGATGGTAATTCAAATTGAGTCTACTTTTAAGAAGACAATAGCGCGTCGATCATGTAAAAATATTGATGCTCCTGTACATGATGTCCCGAACGACCTCCAAAAAAGGCGCATGGTGGTGATCTCTATTTAGGCGGTTTGGATTATCAGAAATCAAAAAATATGGTGGATTCTTTTAAAGGATAGATTAATGCAGGTATTGAACGAAGGAATAATTAAAAAAATTGATTTGTGACAAAATGGCGTCCATTCGAAAGAAAAATTCGTTTTTGACTGATATTTTCGCTCCAAATTATTAAAAAAATTGTAATAATTTTAAAAAAAATTATTTCTTCGTTTAATACCTGAGAAATATATCTAAGAAGATTGTGTGAAAATTTGAGACCGGTTAAGCCATTTCTGAGAAATCGAGATCACCGACTTTAAAAATACCGTTTTGAGAAAAATGCGTTTAAAGTTTCAGAAGAAGTTTACACATAGTTAAAAAAATAACCGCATCGACTTCCATTTTACCTGAAGAGCACTGGTGATTTGTAGAGCAGCATCTTTGTGTTCATTCTACCAACCATTATATTTTCACTGTTTACAGTATGAACTTTTTACAATTATATCAATGATTTTCATTCAGGTATATCTCTGAAAATATTTATCGGATTGGCTTGAAACTTTCAGAGAATATATTTAAATATATGTACGTTCCGAAAATGCAAACAAAAATCGATTTTTTGAAAATTCTAACTCCGTATAACCCCTTAAGTGATACCCCATTACTGGATTTTGCCGACGCGTCGAATACAACCCTGAGCTTTGTGGATACACTAGACTCTTTGACTACGCCCTGATGCGTCATATAATATCCTTCAATATCCTTCAATAAACTAAAAATAAAAAAAAACTCTTTCATTGCAAGGTTTGGGGATTCGCCTATTGAACAATTATTTTTAAATGGGAGAGTTACTGTGAACCGACCAGTTTGATCATCGCGCTTAACATTTCTTGTTGTCGTTTACCTCCTCCAATTTCCAAAAGCGTTCTAAATCAAAATGTGGCGCAACGGATGCCAAATTGCACGATTGATTGTTATATGCAGTTACTCCCCCACCGATAACCCATCCGAAACGCGTTTTATTCAATATCGGTTTACCTGCACCTTACTCAATTTGACCCACGCACAACGTACGCCAATAAAAGTCCGCGCCGATTATTAGATCAATTTTTCTTGAAATTGTAAGACTTTTCTTCTTGTCAGGGCTTTCTCAGTGGAGAAAGGTAGTGAGGGAGGGCACTATGCTTCTTGCTACTCGTAAACGTCGGGAAAAATAAGACAAAAACTTTAATTTACTTAACAACCATATATTACTTCTATTATTAATTAATTCTAATACAACAAAATAAATATAGTAATTCGGAAATAAATTAAAATGTAACAGTGAAAGAAAATAAAATGAATTCAGGAAAGACAAAATAAAATTAAATGCAAACTATAGTAGAAACAAAGTAAAATTAAAATTATATAATGCTCTAATTAAACACGGACAGCATGGGTACGGCGCCTCTTGCTGGTACGGGGCCCTGCGCCCAAAGTCTGGTCTTCGTTCGTGACGGCCACAAACTGTCTGATGTTTTTTTTTGGTAAGAGGAGAGGAAATCCTGCATGGACACCCTTATAGTAGGGTAGTGTCGTCGGACTCTTACCGACTAAAACCTCTCCTCCGCGAACTCTGTTCTTTGACCAGACCAGGACCAACAGGTCTTCTCTAGTCGGGGCTCAGCGAATTGATCGCAATGATTTTGGGTGGCACTGGGCGGATTTACGGCGTCTCTGGGAATTTTGGGGAACAAAAGCTAGAGTATTTCTAGGATTTGGCGACTATTTTGGCATAAGCTATGCTTATGATGTCTCGTTCTGCCTGGTTGGACGTCCTGGTGAGAAGGTCTTCGAAAATCAAGGCCCAGTTGACTGGGAAGGTCGACTGAGGAACGCTTGAGGACTGGGGAGCGGCGGCTGTGGGGCCGCCGAGCGCTTGGCGAAAGGAGATTCCTTCTTGTCGAAAATTGGAACTGAACGTCGCAGGCTTTTTCTTTTGCATTTGCGTAAACGCAATGCAGCCGCGGTAGCTAGCCGGGTGATCACCTTGGCAGTTAGCGCACTTGGCGGGAGTGTCGTCCGAAATGGAGCACTCCGCCGTGGGGTGGTTGCCTGCGCACTTGACGCAGACGAACTTCTCACGGCAATTGGCCTGAGCGTAGCCGATCAACTGGCAGCGGTGGCATTGGTTTCCACCCATGGATTTGCGTTTGGGTTCTACCCTAACGGAGAGATCGCAGATGAATTGTTGTTTATACACCTTTTTACCTTCTTCGGTGTTGTGTAGCTTTACGTACACAAGCTCGTAGGCCCTGCCGTCGCGGCTGAACATGCGGTGCGCTGCAATCGCCGGAATGTTACTATCGGTAAGATAGTCGATGACTCTCTGCACCGGAACGTCAGTAGTGATGCCTCTGATGACAACTTTGAGGAGTTTATCTTCATCGAGATCGAAGGTGTGGTAAAGAATGCCTTCCTTATCGAGGAATGCAGTAGCCTTACGGAAGTCATTCGGGCTTTCGGTATAAACGTCTATACATTTGGCGACGGATTTACTTTTGATGATGGAAATGCCTAAATCCCAAAATCGAGCGGCCATGGTGAGCCAATTCTGCTTAGATCGCAGCACAATCCGTGGAGGACGTTTGACCGACAGAGCGTGTGTCGGGTTGGTAACCCGATTATCGAGTCTCTTTGTTCTTTGACGAGAACAAGCAAGGATTTATATTCCCGGGCAGTCACGGTCACATGCTCCGGGTCGGGCGCAACGGGCGCGGCCGCTTACGTGTTGCTCGCGAACTGCCTGATGTTGGCTCCGGCACCTGTATTTATACCGCAATCTCTGGGCAAAAATAATGAACGAAGGTGGGGATCATTCCACGGAATCGATCTCGAAGGTTTCAGGTATTTAACATGTATATTCTTTACGATCTTCCAATTCTCTCCCTTCAGGTTGTATCTCACAGGCGAGATCACGCCGTGGATTCGATACGGTCCGGAATACTTCGGGGCTAACTTTGCAGCAAAATGATCAATAGCCGAGGATAATTGATGTTCTTTTCAGAAGACCATATCTCCCTTTTCCGGTTTCCAATTTCTCCTCCTCAAATTGTACTATCGGCTTTGACGGACGGAAGCGAGGTAACTATTTCGCCTCTCCATTTCCTGTATTTCTGACAGTTTATCCAGGCGTTTGCGGTAGGACGGTCGACCGGGAGGAATCACATTAGGAGGATCAGTCTGAAGTTCTAGGGTTGTTTTCTGTTTTTGTTGCAGTTTCCGAGACCGCAGTATTAATAGCAAAACATAGTTCGTTAAGGTGCTCATCCCAACACCGGTGCTCATCCCCACAATATGCGGCTATCATGGTTTTCATAGTCTTGTTGGCTCTTTCCACGGGGTTAGCTACCGGAGTATAGGGCGGAATTTCCACCCTTTTTACCCCAAATTCGTTTAATAAATTTATGAATTTTTTGCCAATAAACTGACGGCCATTGTCGGTTATTATTGTTTCTGGTGCTCCAAATTTTAGGAATTCTTGTTTGTACAGGGCGTCTACTATAGCAGGAGATGCCGCGGAACATAGCGGAGCGCCTCCCACCCACTTTGTAAAACGGTCTTGCACCATCAGGAGATAAGTGTTCCCTTTTTTCAACGTGGAAACGGTCCCATCAAATCTGCGGTGATAGTGAGCCACGGTGATTTAGTGGTGGTCGGCTTCATTAATCTGGGAGGCTTCTGGGTAGAGGGATTGTATTTAATGCAGACGGTACAGTTCCTGACGTATTTCCGGATTTCCTGGAACATGCCCGGCCTGTAATATATGCGGGATATCCTATTTATAGTTTTGGCTATTCCTGAGTGTCCAGCTGTGGGTGCGTCATGGAAATCCTGGCACATCTTGGTCCTCAGATGGGCGGGTACACGTAGCTTCCAGAGATTGATCATTTCCGGCTCGGTGTAGGTATACCTGTCCAGGATATGGCGGCACAGACGTCCATCTCTTATGCAGAAGTCTGGATACTCGTCCGGAGATTTTTCGACGTTCCGGAACATTCTTTGGTACCACTAGGGTTGTTGGATAAGGAGAATTTCTCCAGTCTCGGGGGCTAGAACGGGATCACGTGATAATGCATCAGCGAGCTGATTCTTTGCCCCCTTCCATCCATGTCAAACTGCTGGAGTTCCATTATCCACCTTGCGATTCTTCCGGCTGGGTTTTTGTGACTCTGGAGCCATTTCAGACTTTGGTGATCAGTAATGACGGTGAATTTATACCCTTCCAGGTATGGACGGAGTTTACGGATTTCCCAAATAATGGCTAAGCATTCCTTTTCCGTTGTCGTGTAGTTCCGTTCCGCGTCATTTAGTGAACGGCTGGCGTAGCAAATCACGTACTTTGAAAAGCCTTCTCGTTGGAAAAGTACTGCACCAATTCCGGTGTTCGAAGCGTCTGTTTGTAAGTAGAAGTGTTGGTTAAAATTTGGACATGTCAGGACGGGAGCCTCAGTGAGCAGCTTTTTTAATTTCTTAAATGACTCCTCAGTGGATGAATCCCACTTAAAGTTTCGGTTCTGCCCCAAAATAGATTCCCAAGCCTCTTTGAAATTATTGCCTGACAAACAAATTCCCTGCAACAGCTTAACCGCGTCGCTTGTCAAACATAACATTAAATATCGCTGATTTTCCAATGAGCTGAGTTTATTATTGTCATGAATCATTGATACAAACATGTCCTTGAAACCCAACCACTCGTTAAGATTTCCAGAAAAACTTGGAATATTTAATTTTGGTAAATTAATAGTTTCACCATTTTGACCTCCCGACTCTATCTTACTTACTGAAATATTTGAACTGTTTGTTGCCTCTACTTCTATAATAAGATTTTTAATTAGTTTAATTGGGGAAGAGGACAACGATAGGAAATTAATAGTGTCGGAGACTCGCCGAATTCCTCCAATACGCCTTCTTGTCACTCCCGCATTGAATATGATGTCGGTAGTTGCAATACCCTTCAAAAATCGGCTAAGGCTCTGCTCAGGACACGGATTGGCGCCTTTCACGTTGTGTTCTTCAACTTCTTCAAATCACAGGATATCTCTTTACTTCGTTAGCATCCGGCTCGAAGGACCAATGTTTTTAATTCGTGTGTAATTCGTGCGCGTTGTAAAGGCACTTAATTGACGCGACTCGAAAAAAGTTGAAGTTGTTTGGTTGTAGAATGATGCTTTAACAAATTGTGTTTTACGTCGCGTTGCCGATTATATTTTATCGCCGATCGTCGTGTGTTTCAATTGTACTCGCACACACCCGAACAATCGATTATTTTTCCACGGGCCGTGCACGGCGCATTGCCAATTTTAATTTTCCTCAATAACTAAACCTTTACATTATTAAGACAAATTTTTTGGTGTAAAAAAAACCCGATTCGCATTTGTATCCAGATTATTGGCGCTATCTTTTGTTTTTCTTATTGTGGCCACATTTTAAATTACAAGCAAAATATTATATTATATATTCTAAGTAATAATATAGAATAAGGAAACAATACTGATATTTAATTTCATTATTAACACAAATACAGGCTGTCCAAAAAAATTGGTAAGTCATGGAATTAAACATCAGTGTGAAACAATGAAACAAACCGTTAACCGAACAAAGTACAGTTAGTGCTGCCATATAACTTAATAACTATATCAATTGATCGATCAGGAATCTATATTTTTTAATGTTCTATTGACCAAAAGGAAATAATTTTACCCCGTTACATAAATTGATTTATTTGATATATTTTTGAAATAAGGTGTGTACTTGTAAAAGTTTCGCTCTTTTATAATTTCTTCTATTTTTATTAATTTATACCTTGCAATGTAGGCCAATATTAATTTTGCAGTTTGTGCAATTTTCTATGATAATCATCTTAACCTGAAGTTTCAGGAAGACTATTTGGAATATTTACTTAATTAGTAGTACTTCTGCGAGGAATATGGCCAAAAATCTTCACAGTCAATAGTGGCCATTGAACTCGTTCGGATTTGCCAAATCACGATAACTAGCATTTTGACTTGGATTTTTTCCAAAGATATTAATTCCAATGGGTTAGACAGAACACTTCCCATTAAGGTAATAAATAAATATTTATTACTCGTTGAAGTAGATATTTTCACAATCAGCACTTAACCAGTATCTTTAACATCATTGATACTCATTTTATGTAAACCTTCTCCCCTAAAAGCAAAAAAAATGACCTATAATTTTGAGACAATCTAGAATAAAATTACCAACCGTCATCATCAAAAACTTTTCGTCGGGCGAATTATTATTAAAATTTGTATAATTGTTTTTTATTACATACGCGGGACTTCCTCCAGTGAAAGTCTTTTGTTTGGTTATTCATAAACGCCGTTAACTTAAAAAAACTCTAAGTTCAATATTTTTTTAACTAATACTGAAGACTTAACCATAGATTGCTGCTAAATTGCAGGAAAGTAAGCTAAGAAGACATTCTCCGTTAAGGTTTGGGCATCTTTAATGTACACCATTGATTGTAATTATTATAAACTAATCCATACTGCTTCCGATATTTTGCTGGAACAAAGATTTCATTGTATTTGCAAACTGCGCAGCCAGGCAAGAACAATTTTACTATCTGTCGAATAAAATTCTTGATTAATAATCGTGACCCCTCTAACTCCCTTAAGGGGAGGTGTAACTGCCCAAAAAATGCCCAAAGTTTGGAATTATTTTCTGGGCTAATAAAAGTACATATACAAAAACGTGTTGAGACATCAGGGAAAAAATAAAATGGCAGCCGTGATGAATATTTACAATGGACCATGTCAGCGCGAAATCGATAGATGGTGTGCATCACTGCGCCTCTGGAACGATCTGTAACTAAAAAAGGAAAATTTGAGTATTTAACACCATCTCAAACTTTTAGGTCGATTTTTCAGCATATTTTTTACACTTTAGAGGCGCATAAAAAATATTTTTAAAAACTATGTGTACATTTAATAGGTTTATTATCCCAAAAAATTAACCTACTGGCGAAAACTAGAAGATTGTTCATTGAACCGTTCTCAAATTAGCGTGCACACCGTTTTGAAAAATCGTGTTTCGAGAAAAACGCGTTTAAAGTTTTGGCAACAGTTTGGATTGAATATTAGTGCCAAAATGTCAATGACATGATATAATAGGATTTGGATCTCGCTGAATACGAATCTGAAGTCAGTTTTTCAAATTTCCAAATGGCTGATCCAATATGGCGGATCCAAAATAAAAACATTTTCAATTTCATTAGGACATAACGGGTTTCGCGATATTTGAAGAGGGATGTATGGTACTTTGTGGTAAAATAAAAAAAAAATGGCTAATTCAATATGGCGAACCAAAAAAGTATCACTCATTTCGACCGATTTTTTTTTGTTTTTCACTATTTTTGATAACTCACAATTAGTCGGCGATGCCAGGGCTGTATAGTATGCCCTCTTCAAAAAGTCAAATTACTCCTGCTGGGCGATTGCTCGATTTTTTTCTCCAGATGAGCCATCCTTGAGACGTTGCTCGTCGAAAGCTCGGGCGAAATGGACGGATCCCAGTCCAAAAGCAACTCCCATCGCGTTCAATGTCTTTAGCAAAGACACTGTTGATGGTTTCAGCATACTAATGTAAATGTGTCGGAGCTAGTCTCCAAACACAGGCGTTGAAACATTCGCTGCAGTTCTGGGTGTTTCTGAAGAGGGTGGTCATGATTTAATGGATCCATTTTGTATTTCGCCTCCGTACCGGTGAAGCACTTGTGGAGGAATGTAGCCCAGACAGCATCCTTCATCTTCGCTGCAGAGTCGGGGTTTCTTCGAATCGCCAGTCCATAATAAGTTGTCAGATCCGCTCTCAGTTTATCCGTCAGCTTACCCGTGCCTTTTCTTATGAGTCCCCTAGTTGCTTTCTTCACCGCTCGCAGTCGGCTGCCCATTCTTTTCTGGACGTGATCCACGCACTTCTTCTGTATAGTGATGTCTTGCCGGGGCAAAAGTTCAAACAATGGCTCGTAGAAACTTTTCTTATGCGCGGATCAAAATATCCTTCTCGGAGAATATAGTACACTTTTACCTTTCAAAAAATGAAATTCGTTTTTTTTTTTAAATTTTGCATGAATTATTTGTAGATTTTTATGGTTATATAACGGATTCAATTTGTTGATATATCGATTAATATGTAAAAAAATATATTCTATTTGGAGAGTACCTAGTAATTGGGCTTGTTTTATCAACCCCCTTCCCCCATACCTGTATTATATTAGACTACGCATGATGATGATGATATTTTTTTTAGCTCCCCTGCATTAAATATACCTAAATCAATTTTTGAACATTTTGTGCTAAGCATGTATACATATTTATTATCTTTCCATCTTAGTGCTAAATAACGGTGGGATGATAATATTTTGGCCTCTAATTTTTTAGTTTGAGGAAAGCAAACTCTTTTGGCATGGGCTTTTTGTTCTATCGCGCGGTTCAAACGATATTTGTATCTTGTTTTAGTAATTTTAAATATAATTATGGAGACGAATACCAATTGTTCACATATTTTGGGTAGCCTTCTCTTCTTCTTATCAAATCCCGGTATTTTATCTACGCCAACCTACATTTTAAAACAAATGCAATAACCTGATGAAGACTCGCAAAGTCTATATATTTCCATTCCAAATCGTGCTCGTTTTAATGGATTGAACTGAATATAATTCAAACATCATTTGAATTTCATGAGAAATACATCTAGTGATACTGCGCTTTCTGAAGCATAACGATTTTCGAAAATATTATTCAGATAATCAACTAGATTTCTGATCCTCCTAATTCTATAATTTTAATCCAACTTTTCGTTGTTTGTAAAGTAAAGGAATCTTGAGATATCAAAAAATCTATCTCGTGACATATTATTAAAAATTAAATTTTTAATAAAAACGTGCCTAGGAAATTTTAAATTGTTTATGTGCTGCAATGGATTTTGCATGCTTGTTCATCTTATGAAAATGTCTAATGGTAACGATTCATCCCATGATAATTTTAATTGCAATTACTGTTGCATTAAAACCTTGGCTATAATTGTTACCGGTTCAATTATTCCTAATTTTTGTTAATTACGAATAATATGGTTCGTTTTATTATTTCACGTAATTGGCGTAAACTGACTCCATAATTCAGCATATCATATTTTAGATCCCATAACAAACATAATATTTTGAGTGAATTCGCATGACCAAAAGCAGATTGCTTACTTCATTAGATTGATTCGACAAACTTAAATCAAGCAAGTCATCGACGTAAAAAGTCACGTGAGATAATCGAACTCTTGCTACTCGAGGAAAGAGCGATTTCATGTAGGCATCGTATAGCTAAAAATGCATCATATTAAGTTCGTAAGTACTGATAGTATCGTTCTGATTGTCGCGACATAATATTTGTTGTAGTCCGTGATACTCCAGGCGAACTAAAACTTGTCTATACATTTTTGAAATATCTGCGCCTAAAACATATATATGACATCTAAAATGCAAAATAATTGACAATAAATCATCTTGTATGGTTAGACCAATAAATAAATTATCATTAAGCGATTTTCCGGATGATGTTTTACTCGAGCCATCGAACACAACCCATACTTGAAAATCAGAAATCGTACAAAAAATATTCGGAAACTTTATAAATTCTTATATATAATAAACAACTTTGTACCTAAAAAAATTTTATGCGGTCCCTATCCACCGCATAAAAAAAGTCGGACTTAGAAAATACATCAATAATTTATGAAATAAATGAGATAATGCTTTCAATTTAATTAAATAATTAAATTAGACCTAAAGAAATTGTAAAAATATTCAATTCTTCATTGTACATATAGATGGAGAAGTTTTCAAATTATACAATAAATAGTTTGCTCCTACTCGTCATAATAAAAAACGCGCATCTTCTTATGAAAATCGCTTTCGTCGCTTGAAGATAGGATTTCAATTGATTTCTTTTTTGGTGCCATGTAGTCAGTGATCAGTTTTTGTGACGACGGTCGATTGGTCAATTGCTTGTAAACGTCACGATAGTGAGACATGCATGATCTCAGTTAGTTTTGGAATTTTAAGCGTCTTTAAGCAGTGGCGGACCGGCCTTGGCACTTTTCAGAAAATATGGCTTTTTGAAATTACTAAGCAAGACAATTATGAAATAAAATTAGAATCTATTGAATGTATATTAACATTTGTGTGTTTATGGATGTGAAAATGTCTGTGACTTTGAAGTTTACCTAAGTTGAGGGTAATGTAACCCCTTCAAACAATCTGCATAGATGTCGCGACATCTATGCAGATACCAAATGTATCCAATACTTTCACTTTCGCCATCTCAAGCAAAATTGTCTCATTTATTACAACACTGCATGATATCTTGTATTTGATTCTCATTTTTCACTTGGTGAAACATTGTGTTAATAATAGGTTGTTGAAAAAACTAGTAGAATACAAAATAAACAATTTAGTGAAACAAACCAAGTGAATTTTTTCAACAACCTATTATTAACACTGCATGATGCCGAACTGACTAGTGTAGGACTACTTGAGGTGTCCGACCTTGCTTTATTGGTCGGTTAATTCAAACCCTTATTTGCATTTTGATTGCTCACACCCTCCAAATACTTAAAGTATTAAGCCGTGTATTGCACTTGCGACAAGACCTTTAATTTGCATTAATTACTCGAATGGCCGAATTTTAATCAATTCATTATGTATTAATGTTATAAATTATTTTTTTTTGCTGGGAAATAATGACTTTTTATTTTAAACTTTGAGAATCCTATATACAGAATGTGCTGATTATTCGACAAAGGTGTTGTTACTTAAAAGATGCAAACACTTGATTACACGCAAATTTATTACACTTACTCGGGGCATCCACCAAAAGAACCACTATTAAAAAAAAATCGCACGAAAAAAATTGTCATACGCAAAATATTTTACACTTTCAAATACTTCTAGATATCCTCCTATTGCTTTTCAAGTCTCCTCCCAGTCTCATCCCTTACAGAGAGAGCGAAGAGTGGGAATGGAGTGGCGAAAGTAGGAAAAAAACGACGTTCAAGAAGTTATTGTTTCTCAAGATAGTTACACATAAATATCGCGCCGAAAAAACTGCACATATTGCATGACCTACAATAGCAGATGTTGTAATAAACATTTTAAATACTTTAATGATCCCTCAATTTCTCCAATAAGATTTCCAATATACCTATGTAACTTCATATATCAGAATTCATTAACTGTACCAAACAACGTTTGGAGTCAAAATCACTAAATTTAATGACACTTTGAGTTCGTAACATGGATTAATAAATTACCAAACAGCTCATAGAAACAAAGGGTGCTTTGCATAATTAAATACGATCGTTGAAAAGTAAGTCGAAAGAACAAATATCCGCCAATTTATCATTGAAAACCACTTAAAGAAATAGTAGATAAAATTAATTCCTACTGAAATCAGTTATATAAAGCAAGAAAAAGATTCAAACTGCTTAGAGGAAACTATAAGAAAGCCCTTATTTTAGAAGGCGTCAAGAAAATCATTGGGGCGAAAACAAATATTTACACCCATAATACGAGATAATTTAACTGTATGTTTTTATAATTGTCTTAATGACTCGTTTGTAAGACGGCGAGTTGTTACGACCAAAAGAATTTCGAACTGGACTTTGAAAAATATAAACAAATACTTTTAAACTCCTATATTGTACAACACTATTACTGTCACAACTCTTAATTCTTAATGTAATGTAATAGGACATATTTACAAAATGAAAATTGTACAAATTAAAAGGGGTTGGATTCCTCGCAGCTTCTGGGGTGTATTTTAACGAAAATCTGGTTTATTTTCTTTTCATTGACATTAAATTTGTTTGTGTTATAGGCCTGTAAACATGTCGGAGAATAAGGTGCATTTTCGGTATATTTTGCTTTATTATTTCAAGAAATGCAAGCGAACTACGGAGGCTTGCCAAAAGATATGTAGCATAGACGGGGATCATTCTTTAACCGAACCTACCAAATGGCAAATGTTTTGCCAAATTTTGTTCCGGAGATACGACACTTGAAGATGGATCACGCAGCGGTCGGGTGCTAAAGGTACGAGTGATTGCGGAGACAGTTACTGCATAGTTACTGGTGACGAAAAGTGGATGGTCGACGACAAGGCAGTGGGAAGGTTATGCTATCCATATGGTGGGATCATCGTATGCTGTTTTACGAGTTACTTCTCAGGGAAAACCAATTTATTCGGAAGTCTACTGCACGCAGCTAGCAAAATTGAACCAAACAATGCGACAGAAACTCGCAAAGGTGTCTTATTCCACAATGACAACGCCAGACAATCAATATTTGAAAAATAATCAGGATAAATAAAATCTACATTTTCAGTAAACTGTAATCTAGATACGCTATTAGCAGCATTTTTTTCTGAGTTGACATATTCAATTTTGTAACTAAAATTTGATAATAGTATTAGAGCTCATCGACGTAATTTATTCGCCGAAATTGAGAAATGCCCTTATTTGGGTTAAATATATATAGCACTCTCCTTCAAAGCCCATGCACAAGCCATAAAGGTCAAGATCAAAACCAGAGCTCGACATTTTCGAGCACTAACCTATAAAGAACCCAACTAAAACAGCAGTTAGGATATACAAATCCATATGTCGACCTCTGATAGACTACGGTGCAATCCTCTTCAACCAAATCCGTCCCTCTACTCTCCATCACTTTAATGTCGCCGAAAGATCAGCCCTACGAATCCTCACCAAACTTAGACATCCAATTAACCCCCTCCACAATCCCTCAAATGAGCTCCTTTATGAACACACCCAGATTATTCCTATCTCCTAACGTATGCATAGCCTTAGCTGTAAATTCATCAACAATCCCTTTAATGTAACCCTTCTTAATAAATTTTGCATTCCCCTAAATCCCCTTATCCCAACTAAATTTAAACACCATTCAGTCACCTTACATCAACTCATTAGTTCAAATCACCCAGACAGTTAGGCTAGCTAGCAGAGATATTTATTATTTATGCATAATTAGAGTCAAGACAGGGCAGATAGATCAATGGCCAATTAGTTTTATCTTAAAACATGGCTAATTAATGCCTCTATACCATAGTCGGATGCATCTACAATTAGTATGATAAGTATGGTAGGTCAGACTGAAAATGGATCAATAGATCATTTGTTGTTACTGTATTTTTTTATTAATTAAATTCTTCATAATATTGGGAAGACAAATTCCATTTATTATTTAAGTAACTTATAAAGAGGATGCAAGATTGTTGACAAGTTTCGAATAAATTTACCATAATAGTTTACAAGTCCTAGAAATGTGTTAATTGTGATATAAGTTTTGGTTCAGGCATTAATTTTTCCGTTTTATTTTGTAAGTATATAGCAATTGTTCAAAACAATTTTCATTTCCTTAATTAATGTCCTCAATCTTTTTGATATTATCTTAGTTCTTCTATTGGTACAATTCTCAAGTTCATTTCATAATTTCTTATTATAGTAAATTGTATTCTTCACAAATTTGTTTTTATTAACTAAATCTACATTTCAAACACAAAGTGTTCCTTATCAATAGTTAAATGACATTAAAAAATATAATAAATTTCTTATTTCTTAACCATCTAATCTTGATATTCTCTAATGTTTTCTTTATTGCAGATGTAAAGTTATATTATAAGCTTGTAATAGTAGATTACATAACAAGACTTGTAAAAAGCATATTACGCGCAAGCAAAAAATATTACGTAATTTTGCGTGCGCGTAATTGCTCATAACTCGTGTTATGTACTGTACTTTACCTACGATCACTTATTATTTGCTTAAAATAAAGATAAATTGTAATTTTCAACTTTGAGTTTATTTAATACTAAATAATATCTTTTGCATAGCTTATTAAATTCAACGATTACAATTAAATGACTCTCACGCCGCTACATAAACGCTGTATACATGTTACTAATTTGTCTACATTTAACTCTACATTAGTTTTTTAAGAATTCTTTGTTTTTCAATGAGAATTACAAATAGCCTGAATGGAAAGTGCAGCGGGGGTCGTATATGCCCCACACTGCATGGAACGTGTTAAATTTCTATTTGTTCAATCCTGCAGTAGAAATTAGAATTATCAGACGTTGTCATTTTGTTTGAAAGTTACAGTTTACATCACGCAAAATTAATTCTATGGAAATTTCATTTCGCCCCCTTTTGTGTCACTTTCGTTCACGATACTGTTGTCATTTTCACTCACGCTTTTATAAATACACATTAAATTTTTTCACATATTATTTTTTATTCACATTAAATTTTATGGTACAATGATTGAAAATTGGATGTTGTAAATTACAAGACCCTGGTATAAATATCCTCTTTTTAACATGAATACCATCTTGATCTTGTACGTGATTCACCTATTCTTCTTGCTTGGCCCAGTATCACTACTACTATTATTAACAATACATTCTTCTATATAACTTTTAGTTAAGTCAACCACCATGGTGTTTAAAATTGAGTATATCTGTAGAAGCATTCGCTAAAAGTGTTGCAGATATATGGCGTAAACAATTTTCTGTTTACAATGCAGCATCATTTAGTTTTAAAAAAAAGTTGCTACATTTCTTGGAATTTTTGATAATGTATTAATGCCAATTAGCTGCTTCGTGCACCGTCCTTGATAATATGTTAAAAAAAAACGTCCTTCTCCAAAACCGTCAGTAGAGCTACATATTGATGGTACAAATATACGCTCTCGATTTTTGTTTCAAAATGGCAATTAAAGTATGAAATCTGAAATATTATATAATTTAATCCAAGCTAAGAACGATTTATTCAATTCCTTACTTGGATATATCGATCTTCTTATAAATGAAAATTGTGGACTTCAACATAGAATATGTTGACCACAAGGAAGATGGGGCAAACTAATTAAAAAGGGCCATTAAAATAGGCAATTAAATTTTCTTCCGTAATGATATTTAAATTTTCATTCAATTTCAAACCATTCCTGGAATTTTCGATACAAATATCTGCCTTTTGATTTATCGGGTAGCAGACTGTATGTAGCAGCATTTACTGCATTCATTACATCTTGTGATATTTCGTCCTCCATTTCTTCTTGTTCGCTCATTGTAAAATTTTATACGTATTTTCAATGACGTTTGAGTGATTGATGTATTGTTGACAACCTTAGAGCTTTCGCCTACTCATTTAAAAAATGATCATTTCTTTTATTTGAAAACTGGCACACGCGAGAGCGAAACACGTACTTTATCCACTTGTAGTGTAATATATTATTTATTTACACTTTCAATTTCATTATGTTCTTGCTTGATATTTTTTAGCTTTACCTTTTTTAATATGTTTGAATAATAACCTTCATTAAATAGCTATTCTTTACTACAAAATTTAAAAATAATACATGATGTAGATACATTTCATACTTTGTTTTCATTATTTATGGATAACTGTGGCAACAAATCTACGCCCATTGATGATTGTTGAACGATATTATTTGAAGAGGATATATTCCTTTGTTCTTGTTCGAAAATGATGTTAGATGTTTTAATTTTGTTTTGGGTGCTATTTTGACGTTTCAGAAAAGCATGTAATTTTTAATATATTGTATTATGCACATTTTCTGTCACTTCTATTATACTTTTTAGTATGGAGTACGCTGACAATAATGTAGAACCTTTGATATAGCCGAGCCGCCGAGAGCTGACTGTGATTCATCGCTCTATACTGGCGAAATCAGACACATGTTCCATATTTTATTTCATTGTGTTCCGGTCATACTACGATGATTATAGACCAGATTGATATTAATTTCTGTACGGTTCTTAGTACGAAAATGCACTAGTCGCAGTTAGCTATCGACGGCTCGACTATAGTCATGACCTACAATTTGAAATTGTAATAACAACTATTAAGAACGTACCTAATTTAGCTTTTCATAGAAATACTTCAACATAACATTTTTGTTCAACCCTTTTAAATCATTGCTTCTTGTCCATTTTTCAAATAATTTATAACATTTTTCATATGTTTGCTTTGATTTCTTGAACAATAGAAATTACGTTGGTTAGTTCCATGTACATTCACGGAATTTTGGTTTCTTTTTCCGCCTGGCTTTGTTCTTAAAAATTTTCTGATTCTTTCCATAATTGTATTATTTAAATTTATTCTTTTCAGCAAGCTCCTTCACGGCTTCCCACCTTTCCTCGCTCGCCAGCATGTGCTCGACCAAGGTTGCTTCTCCCAGCGCCACATCTATTCCTCTCTATTTTTCTCTTCTGCCCATCTGGGACAATGCCTTCTTAATAATGTTCAGGTAGCTTTCGAAGCACCCGTGCCCAGTCAGCAGTTGGGTAAGGAAGTGCCAAGACAGGTGAGGCCTTATATCGGCTTCCTGGTCCAGGCTCCTTTTTTTCCGTCGTCCCACATCTCCTACCACGCCCTCATCGCAGTCTCCCTCGCTCTATCCATTGATGTACTGCTTACGACCAATGCAAGGTCGTATGCAAACGCGATCAATGTGGAGTGAGTCCCATGGAAGGTCGATCCGCAGGACGTCGTCATTCACCATGTTCCATAGTTTCGGGTCCAGTACAGAGCCTTGTGGTACCCCTTGTGTGATAGAAACTTCTACTTCTCGGCCTTCCTTCTCGTATATCAGGCCATAATGACGTCTGTGGTGGACCATCCCTTCTTGAATCCGTATTGCCTCGGTGACCACCGGATATCTCTATGTGTTCTGTCACCCTCTCGGTTAGAAGTCTTTCCAATACCTTACTGGTGGTCCCAGTTCCCGCTGGGACTAAGGTCTCCGGTCCGGGCTCCTTCCTTCTGGGGTCTTGTCCACGATCCTATAGGTCAGTCCGAACGAAGTTTTTATCTAATAAGACTTGATTACCATCATCATCAATTGGGTATTTATGTTAAAATCTTTATCCCAATGAATTTCGGTGGTGATGTTGTTTTTACTACTTAGTAAGAAATGGTAAACCTTACATCAAAATACAGAATTGTAAAATCTAACACCTCTCCAAAAATGTTGCCAATTTGTTTTGATCTCGTCAATAAATTGTTGGTATATTTTATAAATATTTATTGCAGCCGTGATAATTCTGTTTATAATATTTAATGACTATTTGAACATTTCCTTTACTAATAAAATATATAAGTCCTTACGTTGTAGAAAAATCACTAATACTTAGAAAAAACACGAAAATATTTTGTAAAATCTACAACAAATGAATCATATTAAGACTACAATAAACAAATCACTTTTGAAACAACTACTTCTCTAGCTAATACTTCGATTAATTTTTAATTACATCAACCTAAATTCAGTTCTTATTCCAAATTTACCATAGTTTAGTCACTAAACTATTTAACGTACATTCAATCATTTTACAGAAAGAAATACGTTCAAGTGTTGCTTTGATAGCCTTGGTATTTTGTAACACGCAAATGACTTTTGTATCATTCAATGTCTGTCGAAGTATTAACTAGAGAAGTAGTTGTTTCAAGTTACGAAATATTTTCATGTTTTTTCTAATTATTATTTCCTTTACTGTTAAACAAGGAGTTTTAACAAAAAAAGATTAAAATGAAAGTTCAGCGAAAATTTTAAAGAGAAGAATTTGAAGAAAAAAATCTATGCTCAAGAAAACTTTACTTATTAAGTATGATTTTACAATATGTTTAAATTTTACAATGGCGAGAGATTTTATTTCCTGTGGCAGAAGGTTAAATATCGTTGGGCCATAAAAATGTATTTCATTTTTATATTTAGTAAGCCTCGATCGTTTAGAACTCATGACCTTTAGTGTTGTGACTGAATATTTTCATGGGTTAAATATAATTCAACGATTTTAGGAACATGCAACAGACATTCAAAGATAAATAGTCCTACAACCTAAACCAGCACTCACACGGCACGGCGTTTTAAGCCAAATATCAACACTGGAATGACACGTTCCCATGTTAATATACAGTATTTTATGTTGGACTGAAAGAGGTAATCATAATCAGCAATATGGACAGATTTCAGATGTGAGTTATTCAAATTTCATTTCTAAGCAAATAAATCACCCGCGTCACTTTCTTACTTAGTTCTCCTTCGTGCAATTTCAAGCTTAATTTCGTATCTAGTTTAATCACACATAATACCACAAGTGATGGCAATTTACTCGAATACATTTTGTTGTTGTTGCATGAAAGATTGTTGCTTAGCGATTTTAATGACTCATGGCTCATGGCTCATAACAGCCCGCATTTTTCTTAACGGCCCGCTCTCAATCAACAAATTATTAATACAATATAATCAAGTTAAAAAGAATTACAGGAATTTAAACGAAATAACAATAAATGTATTAAAAGTCTGCTTAAAGTTATAAAAATTTGTTATTGTGCAATGATGAAAGCTTACATGCTTAATATGATTCTCTTGCTGTCATCTTTTAAATACATTTTCTTCGTTTTGGTGCATCTGCTTGCTTAGCTCGGGTCAATATTTTCGCTAAAGCCTCTTTCTCCATTTCCTGCACTTTTACAGATAAAATATCATTTGTAATTGGTTGTTACGGAAACAACGAAAAATGTGATTTTTATGTTGACCTAGTTAGTATTATAATTTATACGCTTTCAAGTTTCATTTTTTATGACTTTAACAACGTGGTACGTACTACATGCAGTTAGGGCCATAACAACAGCTCCCTTGGTTGTAATGGCTATCCTAACAGCCCTTAATACGTAATAGTTATTTACGTATTAAGGGCTGTTAGGATAGCCATAACAAACGAGGGAGCTGTTTGGGGCCCGACAAAGGAGGGCCCTAAAGCGACCGAGGTTGTTATGGCCCTAACTGCCCGTGGTACGTACAACGATTTTCGTCGTACTGCTAAATTCATAAAAAATGAAACTTAAATGTGTATAATTCACAATACTAAAATAGCCGATGACGCCAAATCAATTTTAGTTACGGTCAATATAAATCAAGTATACAGGGTGTCCCGTTAATGGGGGGAAATGGCCGGACCATAGATTCCTGGGATCGAAATATGACGATCTAACGCAACTTATTTATATCCAAAAATTTAAGGTTAAGCCGGAATTTGTCTTTAAAGTTTAAATTTTTTTTATTTCTTCGGTTTATAACAATTGAACGCTTTATTTGATTTGAATGAAATTTATTAGTAATAAGTACCATAATATCATACATCGTTTTAGTTATTTTGGCCATTAGTGATTGACAGGAAGTATAAAAAACAGTAGTACCACCACTTAAAAACTAAAATATTTTTTTATTGGTGCATCCAATAAAATCCAAAAAAATCTACTTGAAAGGGCATTAGATTTAAAAACTTTTTTGACACCTACTTGTTTTTGATATCTTGTACGGTTTTTGCACAAAAAAAATAAAATATGAATATAGTATACTCATTATGCATTGATTAATAAGTAAATAAACTTACTCAATTGAATAAAAATTAAATAATATCAATTAATAAAATAAATCAAAACAACATCTAACACTTTTCAAACAATTTTCTTTGCAAAATCCTAATACAAACAAGATATCTGATTGTTCAAAATATGAATATTTATGAACTATAATAAAGTTAAAAATTAATTGTCAAAAGACACTAAATAATTATTATTATACATAATTTACATTTTTTAAACAAAGACGGCCACGAAAAACATTTATTTTCGATTCGATGAAAAACTAGATTTTGTTTTTACTAGATAAAAAATATATATTTTATTTTTTCTGAGAAAACCGTAAAAGATATCAAATATTATTAGAAGATGAAAAAGTTTTTAAATTAAATGGTCTTTCAAGTAGTATGTTTTTAGTTTTTATTAGATCCACCAATAAAAAATATTTTAGTTTTTAAGTGGTGGTACTACTGTTTCTTATACTTCTTGTTAACGAATAATAGTTATAATAACTGAAATGATGTATTAAATTATTGTAGTTATTAAAAATAAATTTCATTCAAATCAAATAAAGCGTTTAATTGTTATAAACAAAAGAAATAAAAAAATTTGAAACTTTGAAGCCAAATTCCGGCTTAACCGTAAATTTTTGGATATAGATAAGTTGCGTTAAATCGTCATATTTTGACCACAGGAATCTATGGTCCAGCCATTTCCCCGCATTAACGGGACACCCTGTATGTCGTTGTTTCCGTACCAACCAATTACAAATGACATTTTATCTGTCAAAGTGTAGAAAATGAAGAAAGAGGCGAAAATATTGGTCCGAGCTAAGCAAGCAGATAATTAATTAGTTCCAGAAAAGTCGAGGGACAGGTACCAAAACGAAGAAAATTTATTTAATAGATGATAGTAAGAAAATCATACTGAAAATGTAAGCTTTCGCAATTTCACCATAACAAATTTTTATAACTTTAAGTAGACTTTTTATAATTTAAATTGTTATTTCGTTTAATTTCCTGTAGTTAAATGAATGTATTTAATTTCCTAAAAGTCGAACACTGTTTCAACTTAATAATTTGTTGATTGAGAGCGTGCCGTTAAGAAAAATGCGGGCTGTTATGAGCCCATAACAGCCCGCATTTTCGTTGCCAGGGAGATACGAATAGCTTAACGTACCAAAAAGTGATATATTATTTACTTCATAACAGTCTAGTACGACGAAAATAAATATAATGATACATCTCCTGCAGTATTTTGGACGAAACATTTCACATTGATTTAATAACACCTTCCTTATAATCATATGATTATACAGGGTGTCCCGTTAATGTGGAGAAATGGCTGGACCACCGATTCCTGGGGCAAAAATATTATGATTTAACTCAACATATGTATATCCAAAAGTTTACGGTTAAGCCAGAATTTGCTTTCAAAGTTTCAAAAAAATGTATTGTTAGGCGGGATGGGAGTTTTATATTAATTTCAGTAAAGCACATTGATATACGAATAACGTCAATTTTATTACTATGACAGTTACACTTGTGCACATCAAGTTGGCGTATGCACACATATGCGATTACATATACAAAAGTATAGTCGGGAATATATTCAAACATTACATTCCTCCCGACTTAACTAAAGAAATATTTTTAGAAAAATAAATAATTACAAACATGTAGAAATTAACTTGTAATCTCTCAGGCGGTCGACGACACAGAATCGGGCGTTGAGGTGCCGTCAAGTCCGGTTAACAACATACTGAGGTGGATTCGGCAAGTTTTCGTGTTTTGAATTTTGTTGTTACCTTCAGGATTTACAGTTGCCGTATCCATCCCATTTACACATACATTTTCATTATTTGAATTAGAAATTGAGTTCTCATTTTTAACATTTTCCTTTAAACTTTCACTATCACTAAAATCACTTTTATTTGATAAAATTTGATTAACGTGACGTTTCCAAAGTAAATCACTATTATCTACCTTAACATAATAAATTACAACTCCTATTTTTTTTCAATACAACCACTAATCCATCTTGGCTTAACTTGTCGATAATCTTTTACCAACACTCTTTGCCCTATCTGAAAAATCACGTTCCGTTGCTCCTTAAAATTTCGACTATTACGACTAGTTTAAGTAAGGTTTTATTTTGACGGTAGATATTTTCATTTGGTTTTTGGTTCGTAACGACCTAACATTATTCGGGCTGGTGATTCCCCACCAACAGTGTTCGGTATTTCTGTACGTTAACAAAAATTTATTTATTGAACGTTTGAAATTACACATTGTTATCTACATTTTTAGCTTCCTTGAGTAAGAATTGTTTAATTGACTTTACACTATTCTTAGCAAACCCATTTGAAAATGCGTCTGAAATTACTAACATATGCTTTCCGTGAAATGGACCTAAAAGTCAACGTGAATACGTTCCCAGACTTTATCTGGAATGGGCCATCCCTGTAATGGTACTTTATTTGGTGTAGCCCGAAATTCTTTACAAATTTCACAATTTTTACACATGTTTTCTATACCTGCATTTAATGACGGCCACCATACATAAGAGCGTTCTTTTAAAATTATGTTACGTAAAACAACTGCAACAACGATTCCGAATCCCCATAATAATACATCATTATCCATTGTAATTTCATTTCGCCTAACAAAAACTGGTTTTAATTCTGGGTCTGACTTACAGGTTTGCGGCCAACCATCAATTAACAATTGTCTAATCTTAGTAAGAGTCGGATCTTTATTAGATTCATTTTTTTATTTTTTTAAAATAAATTGTTATTTCGGAATCGTTTAAATAATTAATATAACGTATATTGTTATCTGCATCGTTTTCCTTATCTGTATTTTCAATTGGCATACGTAACAAAAAATCTGCATGATTCTTTTTAGAAGTTAAATATTTGATATTAAAGTTAAATCCTCTAAGAAATAAAGCATACCTCTGCAATCTATTTGCTGCTAATACAGGGATTCCCCTTTTTGGACCAAAAATTGATACAAGTGGCTGATGATCGGTATATAAATTAAATTCTCGACCATATACAAATTGATAAAATTTCTTTATCCCATACACAATAGCATGAGCCTCTTTTTCAATGTGACAGTATTTCTTCTCTGCTTCTGATAACGTACGCGATGCAAATGCAATAGGCAATTCGATACCTGTCCTTGAATAATTGTAGGTTTGTATTGTAATGAGATAGAAAATTATTTGACATTAGAATTTTTTTAAATGTTATAAAAGCATTTTAGCAATTTGCTGTCCAATTCCAGGTTTTATCTTTTTTTATTAATTCATATAATGGATGCAAAATATCTGGAATATGCGGAATAAATCTGTTATAGTCATTAATTCATGTTTTTTTATTGTTTTGATGCGTTCCAGCGATTTATGTAGACCGTCTTTCTCAACGATAAATCCTAAATATGATAAAGAATTTTGAAAAAATGAACATTTATTTGTTTTAATGGTTAAACCTTGTTCTTTCAAAATATTCAAAACGTATATAATCTGCTAATGTGTTCATTTTTGCTTGATGCTGTAATAAGGATATCGTCTAAGATATCCTCTACATAACCGAATAGCCTATCCATGATATACTGGAATTGAGCTGGGGCGCAATTAATAACAAAAGGTAGTCTTATGTAGACAAATGTCGCGAGATATGTTAAGATTGCTGTTAACTTGCGGGAATTGTCATCCAACAAAACCTGTTGATAAGCGAGAATTGCTGTCCCCCTTGCAATTTTGAAAACAAATAATCTATTCTAGGTAGAGAATACCGCTCAATTTCAACATGAGGGTTTAACGTTACTTTATAGTCTCCGCATATATGAATTGTGTTGTCACTTTTCATAATGGGTTCTCATACCCCATTCCGCGTACTTTACGGGTGATGTAATTCCTTCTTGTTTTAATCTATTAAGTTCTGTTTCAACTTTACCTTTTATGGCATTTACGGCAATGCTCTTGGTTTGTGAAATTTATGATTTGCATTTTCTTTTAATTTAATTTGTAGTTTAGAGTTTTTGTGTGCCTATATGCTTTGAGAAAACGTGTGGAAAGGTTTGAACTAATCTACTTATTATATTATCACTTTTTTAATAAAATTTATTTCTCTAAATCCTAAATTGAATTTCTCTAAAAAGTCGCGGTCTAACAATGGAGGGCCACTGCCATTAATGACGTAAATATCTAACAATTTTGTGCAGTGATTATAAATTAAATTTACAATGCCTTTCCAATTGGAAACATTTTTCCCCATGTATAGTTTATTAAATTAATGTTGGTATCTGATAATGGAATACCATTTAAACATTTATTCCAAAAATGTTTTGAAACTACACTTGCTGCAGCCCCAGAATCAAACTCCATTTGACAAGTATAATTGTTTATCAAAACATTAACTAAAATTGGGTTGCCATTTTTAGCGCTTAATGTAAATAGTGAATCAATTTGCTCTAGATTTTCAATGAAATTAATATTTTTGTTTCTACAAACATTACTCAGATGACCTTTTTGTTTGCATACATTGCACATACGTGCAATGCATAGTATACACTCCCGGTATCGGCACTTCGAGATCCAATGGTGCCCTGGCACCTAATAAGGAATTGTGTCGAAAAGGGGTTTGTTGATGGGGTTGTTGACGGATGAACGGGAGGCAAATTTGCTGATTAAGTTAGTTATTCTGTCGGCTAAGGGAATAGAATTGGAGGAGGTGTAAACTACGTCGTTAGGAGTGTCAGGTGGAAGGTTGCAATATTTTCTAAGGAGACGGCGTTCTAGAGAGAAGAGGGATTCAAGTTGAGAAGGGGTAGAGGAAGTGAAAAGAGCGAAAGGGAATTCCAATACAGTTCTAATGAAGGCCCTGTATGTGCGGAGTTGTATATTGGAGGTGTGGTCGGGGAGGGAGGATTTAAGGGCTGCGAGAAGAGCGTGTCTTGAAAAAGCTTTTTTTCGTAGGTGATTAACGGTGACGGAGGGACTGAGGTTATGTTGAAAGAGGACTCCGAGGTAGGTGACTTGTTTTAGTGGAAGGAGATGGTGGTTGTTAACAGTAAGGGGGATGGAACGTGGTGGGGGAAGTTTGCGGTGGTAGCGCGGGTGGTGGAAGATAATATATTGAGATTTAGAGGGGTTGATATTGAGATGCCAGGTATGGGCCCAGTCCGTGAAGCTGTTAACGTCCCGCTGCAGGTTTGTGACGGCTGCATGGGGAGATTTGTGGGATGTCCAAAGGGCAGTATCGTCGGCGTAGGTTTGTATAGTGGAAAACGTGGGGGAAGGGACGTCGTTGGTGAAGATTGTGTACAGAAAGGGAGAGAGCACAGAACCTTGCGGAACGACGCAGGAGAGAGAGAAGGGGGTTGATGAAGCAGAGCAGTAGAAGACTGAGTGAAAACGGTTTTGTAGAAAGGATTTGATGATTCGGATGAGGTGGAGGGGGGTGTTGAGTCGGTGGAGTTTGAAGATGAGGCCTTCGTGCCAAACAGTATCGAAGGCTTTTCGGATGTCGAAAAGAACAGTAGCAGTGTAGTGCCCACAGTTAGCTGAGTTTGTGGCGGAGGACGTGAGGGCATAGATGGCGTCGTGGACAGAGCGTCCATGTCGAAAACCATTTTGGTGGTCAGGGATGTGTGTTTCCAGGGAGTCAAGTAGTTCAAAGAGGATAAGACGCTCAAGAAGTTTACTCATGGTATTGAGTAGGGAGATTGGGCGATAAGAAGATGGGTCGGAGATGACGTTAGATTTCTTGAGGAGCATTATGACTTTAGCGGCTTTCCAAGGGGATGGGAAGTAGCCTGCGGCGATGCAGGAGCGGAAAATAAGACAGAGGTAGGAAATAATGTTGGGTGGAAGCTGTTTAAGGATACAGTAGGGGATACCGTCAGGGCCAGGGGAGGAATTTTTGGAGAGTTTAAGTAAGTTGAAGATGCGTTCTGGGGTTATGTCCGTGTCGAGGGGTAAGGGGTTGAATGTGTCAAGGGGAAGAACGTTAGGGTGTTTAAAGAGTGAATTGGCCTCCATGTCAATGTGGGGTTCGCCAGAAAGAGAGGTAGAATGTACCTTGAGAAGGTGGGAGGCGAAACAGTCGGCAATGTCGGAAGGGTCAGTCATGGGGGTGCCGGAGGGGGATATTAGAAGAGGATGGCGAATAGATGTGGGGCGTGAAGAGAGATTGCGGAAGGTTTTCCAAAAAAGAGCAGAGTATTTAGGGTCAAGTTTGTTAATGGTATCGAGCCATTTCTGTTTTTTGAAGTTTTGAATACGGGTTTTTATGAGGGAGTTAAGATGATTCCATTCTGTCCTGTCTTCGTTGTTATTGTAGCGTCTGATAAGGTGGTATAACCGTCTTTTTTGGCGGATGAGAAGAGTAATGTCGGGGGGTAGAAGAAAAGAGCGGGGGGAGGGGCGAGAGGAAGGAGTATGTTTGTCGATGGCTTCTTGTATTAGGGAGGTGATTTCGTGTACGGCGTCGTCGATGGCATCAGTCGAAGCAAGTGAAGGAGGAGGTTGGATGGCCTCTAATGAGGATCTGAATGAGTTAATGAGTTCCAGTTGGTGCGCGAAAATAATTTTTTGGGGGGAGGTATGAACGTGGAGGGGGAGTTGTATAGAGAGTAAGAGGAGAAAAGAGGGAGGTGGTCAGAGTTTATAGGGGTGCCTATTGAGCATGGGCCAAAGTGGCACACAATGTCGTCAGTGACGAGAATGTGGTCAGGGATGGAGTGGCCATGGGCGTTTATGAAGGTGGGGAGGTTGTTTGGGAGGCGAGTAAAAGGGGAGATAAGGACAAGGTTCTCTAGTTCGCGGCCAAAGGGGTTGGTTTCGGTGTCTCCAAAAGAGGAGGACCTGGCATTAAAGTCGCCTAGGATAATTGTGCGCGGTTGAGAAGAGAGAAAATTAAGAAGTTTGGCAGGGAAGGCGGAGCGAGGACGAATGTATATAGAATGAACTGAAATGTCAGGGAGTTTGGGGAAAGAAATAAGGGCAGAGGTTAGACAGGTGTCTGGGTCGTCAGTGGGGAAATTGAGTGGTCGATAAGGGATTGATTTATGCAAGATGATCGCACAGCCGCTGTGAGGTCCACGGTCCGAACATATGATGTTAAAGTCGGGGATAGAAAAGTGGAGGAGGAGAGAAAAGTTTCCTGGAGGCAGAGGATGGGATGATTTAGATCGAAAAGAAGAGAGATGATTTGGGGTGATTTGTGCCTAGCCCCACGAATATTGAGGGAGGCGAAGTTTAACTGCTCGTGGGAGTTGAATTTTCATCAAGGGGCGTGGGGTTGAGCGACGGCAGAAACAGCTTCCTGGATTGAGTGGGCCGGAGTTTTGATAGAGTAGCTGCGATGAGGTGAATGATTTTTTCTTCTGTAGTAAGTGATTGGGGGGCAAATTTGGGTGGGGAGGCTGTAGAGTCGGTGAGAGACATGGCGGCTGATTGTTTTTTGGGGCATTTATTGGAGAATGCCGGGTGGCCGGCGCCACATTGGGCGCATTTGGGAGAGGTGGCATTGCATTTATTAGTATTGTGGTTGCCGGCGCAGATGCCGCAGGTGATGGGTTTGGTGCATGGGGTGGAGGGGTTGTGGAATTCCATGCAGGAAGAGCATTGAATGGGACGAAGAGGAAGAGGGGCGGAGGGTTCGGCGTAGCGTTTGAAGGGGCCGATCATGATGCCGGATTTGATGAGGCGTTCAATGTCCTCTTGGTGGCGTGAGAAAAGCCTATAAAGGCGGGTGGGGCGATTTGTGGCTCGGGAGATGATGTTGAGAGCATTGTGGAGACGAAGGTTTTGACCTTCCGCGAATTGTAGAATGTCTCGTGCCCCGAAGTAGTCTGGGACGTCACGGATGATGCACGAGAAAGATTGCTGTCTGCGGGAGGAAGGGAGAGAGGTGGGCGGATTTTTGGGGACATGGTCGCTAATGGTAAGTGGCTCCCCAACGATGTTGGGCAGATGAGCTTTTAAGATGGTGGCGATGAGTGGGTTGTATGAACGAATAGATGCAACACGATTAGAGGGGGAAGGGGGAAAAGAAATTGTGACGATGTCGAGGTTGGCGTTGATGGTGGCAAGGATTTTCGAAAATTCAGGGGGATTAAGAAGCTGCGGTGGGAGTCCAGCAATGTTGATGTGGTACACGTACCTTTTTGTTGCAGCGGCGTACGAGATCGGCTTAGTGGTTGACCTGGTGCGGGGCTAAACTCGGGTCCAGCCTGGCTCTTCTGGTGGTCCAGTAGACGGTGGATGGTTGGCAAAAGCATTGGTGGAGTTAGCAGTTGGATTTCTTTGGAGATGATCTCCAGGTGCTGTGGGACCTGACGGAGATGGCGTCCATGAAGCGGCGTTAGGTGAAAGGGTTTGGGCACCTGGTGCACCAGGAGTCGAAGAGGCCGACGGTGATGGTGTCCACTGTGTGGGCGTTGGCGAGGTGTGGTTAGCTGGACCTGGTGCACCAGGAGTTGGCGAACTCCATGAAGAAGGCGTCGTGGGGTTTGGCCTGGAGGTGTCGTTGGCGGTGGAGTCCATGGCGGAAGTAGTGACGGCGGTGGCTGTAGCGGTTTCGGCGGTCGGGGAGGAGGTGGGAGACTCAGAGAAGTACGAGTAGGGAATGGGGGTGGACGAGAGCACGTCGTCGGAGGAGAGAGGTAAAGGAGAAGATTGTCGCGGAGTTTTCCGCAGAATAAAATTTTAATCTTTCTGCAGTCCTGTAGTCCTGTCTGCAGTTTTGTTATTTCATCCACTGTTAAATTTTCGGGTGTTTTCGGTATCGCGAGATTTTCTAAAAGTTTGTACCCATCTTGAGTTAGCGCATTTAGTAAAATTGTTCTCTTGATGTCGTTTACTTTAATATCGTTAGCGATGAAAGACTGATTTATACGGCCTTTAAATATTTTCCAGTCGTGAAGATTTGGTCGATTTCCACTTGGATTCCCATTGTGGTTTTTGTCGCCATTTTCTTCTCAACCAATTATTATACTACCGTTTTTCATACTTCCTGTCAATCACTGATGGCCATAATAACTGAAATGATGTATTCTATTGTGTAGTTATTAATAATAAATTTCATTCAAATCGAATAAAGCGTTCAAGTGTTATAAACAAAAGAAATACATTTTTTTGGTACTTTGAAGACAAATTCCGGCTTAACCGTAAACTTTTGGATATAGATATGTTGAGCTAAATCGTCATATTTTGACCCCAGAAATCTGTGGTCCAGCCATTTTCCCACATTAACGGGACACCTGTATACCCAGTCGTTTGCCGTGCGCTACGACCCGTGTCGGGGGAGGAGATGATCCTGGTGTTTGAGGAACGGCGTATCCTGCGGGGGCGTCTACCAACACGCCACTTTGGCTTTGAATTCCCCTAAACGGGAGGTCCACGCCTAGCTCAGCATGGATCAATCTGCTAGCCATCAAGTCTTTGGACTTGCTGGTAGGGCGAGTCGTGTGGGGTCCGAGGGTTCGTTTAATCTACGTACACCTCTGATTTTCGCGGCTATATTTTCTGTGTAACCCTGGCTGTCTGGACAGTTTGTGTTCAGCCGTCCCATTTGAAGCTTCGATGAGGGTGAGGAACACAGAAGATGAAGTAATAAAATAATATATGGTTCCCTATAACTTTACCCCTATCGGACAGAAACGGCATCGTCCGTTAAGTCCAGAATTCGAGGTAAATTTGAATTTAAAATATTTATTGATACAAATGAAGGATGGAAGTTTCACAATTTGTTATTAGTAAATTGGTATGTGGAGTAGGATAAGTTGAAAACATTAAGAAGTTGCGCGATGGTACCTTAATGTTAACCACGGTTAACGAAAAACAGAGTAACACCTTTCTGAAATGCATGAAAATGGGAGATTATAACGTAGTAGTTCAACCCCATAAAACTTTAAACGTGTCCAAAGGAGTTGTCTACTGCTTTTATTTAACTCACTGTAGTGATGATGAAATTTTGAACGAGATGAAATCCCAGGGTGTAATTGAAGTGAAAAGATTGACTTCAAGGAAGAATGGAAGCGAATCGGCCTGTGGCTTTAATGCCTTTCAACTCCCTAAAACTGTAAAAATAGCTTCAATGTACAGCTTGGAGGTACGACCATTGTTTCAATTGCCAGCAATTTGGATATGTTTCTGAGAAATGTGGAAATAATTCTGTATGTGCACAGTGTGGCAATCTTCCGCATGAAGGTAATTTTCAGACTCCCTTTAAGTGCGCCAACTGTGCGGAACCGCATTCCATGCGATTACGTCAATGTCCGAAATTCCAGATCGAATATGCCATCCAAAAGATCCGGGTTGAAGATCGAATTTCTTATTCTGAAGCCAAACGAAAATACCGCTCAATCTGTCCATCGTCATTTGCTGAAGTGAAGTCTTATGCGAAAGTTGCTACAGTACAAACATCGACCATATATATCCAGTGCGATATGGATAAAGTGGTACCCAATGTACCAAAATCGGCCAAAAGTACAGAAGTAAAAGTTGTAAAACAGAAAACAAATCAAATCCCCTCCAAATCAAATACCGGCACAATACCAAAATTAAAAGATCTGATGAAACTAAAAAATCAGGTTGCCGAATCTATAAGGACCAGGTCAACCAGTCTTTTGGAAGACATGATTTCCGATGATCTTATGGACGTCGAACAGGCGAAGTTACTAGTCGGTCCAGACCGTCATAAGTTTCAACTTAAGCGGTAATCTCCCTATCAGAAATGACTAAAACACTCATCCAGTGGAACTGCAATGAATTGTATACACGATTGCCTGAAATTAAAATGTTATGCAACACTGTCCAACCAGTCGCCTTATGCCTCCACCTTCACCAAAATTCAACACCATCTTTGCTAGGTTTTACCTTCTTTTAGAAAGGACTATAACGAAGGCCAGTGCGCCTGCGGTGGTGTAGCAATTATGGTATCACATGGCGTGAATAGTGAGATAATTAACATCAACATTCCGTTGCAAGTTATTGCATCTTCCACAAATCATCACCTTGTGTTCTGTATACCTACCCCCAGGACAAACACTCGCTTTACAAGAAATCTTCTGACTTCAACGCCCATAATCCAATATTGGGGTCGACATATAGGGATTCAAAGGGTGGTCTCCTTGAGCAACTTCTCCAAAGCAATAATATTGCTTTACTTAACACAGGTGAAGAAACACATTTTTCAATGGCAAATGTAACATTCTCGTGTATAGACCTTACATTTGCATCTCCGTCTATAGTATCCAGTCTTGTGTGAAGGGTGAAAACTGACCTTTGTGTCAGTGATCACTTCCCCATCCTATGTCAAATAGATAGTCAGCTAGATCTCTACAGTCGACCTATAAAATGGAAAGTTGCTAATGCCAATTGGCACATGTACCAACAAGCACTCGAATTGGATAATGTCGATATGTCATGTGCGAACTCTGGAGTATTATCCTTAACAAATCGCATTATTAAAGCAGCTTATTCCGTTGTACCGAAATCTCTCTCAATTGCATATCGCGCCCCGTGCCCGGGTGGAATGACGAATGTCGCATTGTAATTAGAGATAGAAAGAATGCACTTCGTACATTTAGGTGCAACATGAATCCACAAAACCTAGCTGATTTTAAGAGAAAAAGGTCTCACGCAATATGAAGGTATTTGAAAAATTAAAAGAATAACCGGGAAAAAATTCTACGGACGAATAGCAGGTATCGTCGTGGATAATGCAATCATTACCTCTCCAAAGGACATATCAAATCATCTAGCTTCTACGTTTGCTCATATCTCAAGTGAAGAAAATATCGATAGACGCTTCTTGGCTATTAAAGCCTCAGCCGAACGTTAGAAACTATCTTTCAGTCTGACAATACTGAGAGTTACAACGACATATTTACAATAGGGAACTAGAAACTGCAAGCAAGGCTTTGTCACGATACAACTTCCGGACCTGACAGAGTTCATTACCAATTTCTAAACAAATTAGCAACCTCCCAACTAACCGTAGTTCTAGATGTTTTTAATTTCATCTGGACAACAAGTTCCTTTCCTGATAACTGGCTTGAAGCTATCCTCGTGCTAATTCTCCAAATTGGTAAAGACCCTAAGGACGCTTCTAGTTACCGTTCAATTGCTCTAAAAAGTTGCATGTGTAAATTACTTCGGCGTATGGTAAACCGTCGTTTATCTTGATTGTTGGAGCCGCAGAACTTAATTTCCAACACACAATGTGGTCGCCGAGACCGGTCAACAATTGATCATCTCGTGTCATTGGAGGCCGCCATTCAAGATGCTTTTATTACTAAGCAACACCTAGTGGCAGTCTGCTTTGACGTTGAGAAAGCCTATGATACTACGTGGCGGCATGGACTCTTGAAAACCCTGCGCAGTTGGGGAATTAGAGGACATTTCTTACTTACAGGAAAATGGTGTTCCTCAAGGCTCTGTCCTCAGCGTTACTTTATTTAACGTTGCTATTAACGGCATTGTCGAAGCAATAAGAGCTCCTTTAAAGGCACACTTAAATGTTGACGACTTAACCATATATTGCTCATCAAATACCCTACCGACAGCTGAGAACTTCAACTTGCGATTAATAAATTACACAATTGGGCAATTAGTAATCGCTTTACAATCAACACGGATAAAACCAAATGTGTACATTTTCACCGCCTTAGTGGTGTTCAAGTAAATCCGGAACTAACTGTTGACAATTTAACAATATTAGTGGATGATAAGGTTAAATTTTTGGGACTTATATTTGACTCCAAACTAACCTGTAAAACCCATCTTAACACATTAAAGGAAAAGTGTATGCGTGCGATGAATACCCTTAAAATTCTGTCGCATACTAGATGGGGTGTTTTAAGAAATAAAAAATATAAAACGATACAAACAGGTTGATGGGTTTTACTGGCTCCAGAAGGTGGCTGGCGAGTCGCCAGACGAGCCATTCACTTCTGCCCGCCTAGTCATTTTATCCCACTGGTGATGTTTCATTTTTCTTAAAACAGAATTGTTATAGTTTTATTTTTGTGTTGTCAGAAGATTATTTGTATTACACCCGTTGTACAATAATTATAACAGGATCATCTGCAAAATTGATCATGCAACCTGTAATAATACGTTCGTTTATAAACAAGAGGAACAAAAGTGGCCTTAACGTTTGGTTAATTCACGTTGATATGAAGTACTCTCACCAATCTGCATATATATTTTGCGAACACTAAGAAATGACGTAACAAAATCAACCACATGTTCACGAATACCAAGTACATTTAGTTTTTCGCGCACAAATTTGTCATCTATTATATAAAACGCGCGCGAGAAATCGTAAAATTTGTGGAGAAATTATGTTTTTCTATAAAGTATTCCAGTCAAATAACCAAAGCATGTCAAATATTTTTGTCAAAACATGCAAAAATTAAACGGGACGATAATTTACTATTCATTGTGGAATATTTATTTGTATGACAAGGCTGCGAAATATAACTTTAGTGGCCCGAGAAGAAAATTATAGCCGAGGCCGCTTGCGGCCAAGGGAATATAACCTCGAGGACACTAAAGTATTTTGCGGCCAAGGTGTACACAAAGCTTTTTTTGCAACTGGTACAATAAATAATAAACAAATAACAAGAGTTGTAGATAAGTAATGAGAAATTGTTGTCAAAACTTTTTATGTGACTATTAGAAAACATATATTTTAACGAATAAATATTACTTAGGGTTAACATTTATGGTTATAGTACAATTTGAATTATTGTTTACATTTACAGAAAAACCAGAAGTAGTTGCCATCGTGAATATAGTGTTACATTCTGCAATACTTGTAACATCATTTGAAGTGGACGTAGAAGGTTCCGGAAATATTTGATTTGATATTTTAAATTTATTTTGCAATGACTCTTCCATGGAGCCTTCTGCTACATTAGCCGAATGCCACCCACTGTGTCTCTTTAGTGTTGTAATACTTGCTCCGCTATCCGCAACCAAAGTCGCCGAACTTCGCCTATAGCAATATCCCGTATATTTGTTGCTGTTCGGTAATTTCAGATATTTAGCAATTAAAGATGGGATTTTTCCAATTGTGTGAAACCAACAACTTGATTGTAACATTTTCCACCTTGATAGCGCAGGAATAAACGCTTACTATTATGTTTTGTTGGGCGAAGACTTAGGTACTTTTTGTAAATTTTAATGAATTCTGCTTGTTATAGTAAATGTACGAGGTCGATCAGTTTTACTTTCTTGGATTCGTATAATTAATGCTTTGTTAATATCTTCCACATCTTCTACGCACAATTTTATTAACTCATCCCTACGCATTGCCCCAAATACCAATGATTAGTACAACCTAGAAGAACCAATACTTTTAATAAATATCATTTCAATCTAATTTTCATGAAGTACTTACTTTCCATAATAAATAATCGGTATCACTTGCTTCCGTTACAAATTGAGTTATTTGTTCTGCAGTTAATATATTAGATTTTTTGGCTCGATACCCGACAGATTTATTTTTAATAAGGGCACTAACTTCGAAAATTTCGAAATATCAATTCAATCTTTTATGTTAATTGTACATTTAAGCATGGAATAAATACTCCACAAACTTGACGATTTTAAAACTTTTGATTTGTCTTCCAAGTATGCCATCAAAACATTTTCCGATAATTTCGTTACCTTTCTTCCATGACACCACGCTTTAAATTCGTCATATGCCTTTTTATATTGCCGTTTGGATTTTTTTTGATATTAAATTTTCTGTTGCAGCATCCGCTATTAATTTGATTTCTGGTGGAGTACAACTAATAGTATAATTACTATCGGAATCGGAAATTTTCTTAAACTGAGAATGAAGTGACAGTAAATAATAAACTAGTGTTGGCATGGCAACGCGGACTCTTTGCTTACTGGTCGCTAGGCGACGCGTCCGCGAAGTAACTAGGCACGCGAAATTTCATTTTGTAGGCGTTTAGGAGTTCGCGATGGAACATCTTCGCGTACGGTTGCACAAAAATAATATTATATATTCTATTATGTCGTAATAAGGTAAATATATTGTGGGTAAAAGATAAGTACTTCCTTATTAAAAATGATTATATTGCTACCGTATTCGGCCTTAGTCCTATATCAGGCAAAACTAATTAAAGCTAAATTTAAATTTAAAAAAATAGATTGAGGTTCTTATATCTAGTATTTTTTGTGTGTACCACAATCCCATTTTAAGCCTTCGTGGAGGGTGGGGAGCATTGAAAGTAAACATACAAACAATTTTCTCTTTATCGGACAAAAGCGGCATCAGCCGTTAAGCCCAAAATTAGTTTTAAATTCCAATATGAATTTAAAAAAATTGATATATCAAATGAAGGAGGGAACTTTCGAGAAAGTTTCACGCTGTGTAATAAGTAAAGTTAGCTTTTAAAAATGCACTAAAATAGATGACTATAATATCTATTACATTATTCAACCACATAATAGTATATTATTCAACGAGTGGTAATGTAGGCAATAACCCACGCGGATGAAATTTGCATCAACCAAGTGAGTTATTGCCATTGCCACGAGTTAAATACTATACTTTATCTATGACAATAATAATTTTTAGTAAAACTACTACACACGTTTTGAGCTGATTGGCAATAAGTATTAAATGCCATTAAATAAATTTAAATAATTGTTATTTTAAATATAATTTTATTTGCAATAGAATTTGAAATATAATATTATGTATTTATTTTACACTATAATATTTATTAATCATTATTTTTATACAGTTAATTGTAAAATGTGAGCAGTTTGTGATTTGGATGAAAGGTGTAGAATTATGCAAAGTTATGGTTTCATGTCTTTTAAGTTGTATCAACGACGATATATAGGCTGTTAACTGATTTAACTATACATTTTGTTTGTCGTGTCTGTTTTATTTTTTGTGGATTTGTCTACCAATCGCCAACCACCGTGGCACTTTAGGGCTGTGAGGTCGCCACCAGCATCTACTAGTAGAGTCGCGGAAGAACGACGAAAACTATGACCTGTATACAGATTACTAATTGGTAATTTTAAAAATGCTACAATGTCCTTGCCTATCGCTCCAAATTTGTTGATGCTTATTCTTTGCGAAAAATATTTTTCGTTCGTAATTTTTGTAAAATATGGGCGTTTGGATAATATACCAAAATCAAGATTTTCTTGCATATATTATAAAAATGTCCAGTTATAGTAACTTTTCTGGAGATTCGTGTTTTTGTATTTAGTACAACGATCATAAAAGTTGACCCAAGGTCCTGAATATCCGTAATCTGCATTGGGTATAATTCAGCAGCTCGACAAGCATCTATTATGCCCATTAATAAGGCAACCTATAATATTTTAGTATAATAAAAGTGTTTTAAATTGCAAGAAAATAAGTACCTTTGTTGCAGTAACATAAGTGTGATAGCTCCGGCTATTTCTCTCACTTCTGGCGACGTGCACATTTCGGATTAACTACTCGAATTCATATTTTACTTAATACAATATTTACTATATTCGGGAATTGCGTTGTGACAATTTTTTTGACATTTGTCAATTTTCAGCTATCTTGATAATACCAAAAGGAATTGTCTACTGTTTTGACCTAACACATTGCATCGATAAAATTACAGGGCATAATTGAAATTAAGATATTTATATCTAGGAAGAATAGAAATGAATCGGCTATGAATTTATTTAACATGTTATGTTAGCAGGAATAATGAACCTAATAAAGAATAAAAAGAATAAAGCGAATTAATTGATTGTTGAGGCACTTAAGTGTTGAAAATCCATATTCACTATTGAAACATATGTAGTGTTTACAATAAAACCAATTTGAAAATCTAACAGTTTTGTTATCTAAATAGTGAATAAGATAGAATTTCAATAAGAGTATTTTCATACATAATAGAAATAATCTGCCGCAAATGAATTAATAATTAGAGAAAAACATTTGCAAACAATACTATTTATTTATTTAATCTTATGTACATTTTTAAAACAATTTATACACAATGCTGGCTTCTTAACGCATTTTGGAAAAAAGTTAACACTTTTTTAGATTTTTTTTAAAGCTACTGCGCTTCCTTCTACTTGTGCTATATTTTTATAGCATTCTATGCAACGTTTTCTGCTTTTTCGGCTGGTGTCAGGCAGTGTTTCAATAAAATGCTGCTTTGATTCCCGAGTATCCGGAACATTTTTATCTAATAACTTCTGAATGATCAATTCTCTAAATTTTAATAAATTCATTTTTTGGAAACCAAACTTTTGATGAATGCACCAAGCGGTAACAATAGATGTGCCACAAATTAACTCAATGATAATTTTCTTGTACCATTTGATGGTTTTTCTCAAGGAATTGTAATACGATGTCAGCTGGTCGGATAAATCGACTCCTTTGTTTGCAATATTGTAATCGAAAACTGCATCCGGTTTTCGTTTGCCATTTGGACCGTCCACAATTGCACATGTGTGGCTTTTGCTCGTTGTTAGCTACATACTGTCCTCTTATCTGTACATTTAACAAATTTTACTCCATCTCGATTTTTGGCACAGAAGGAATCGCCACGTTTCTGTTTGGTATTTGCTTCTAATAGTAAGAACCTTCTGTTTATTTTTATGGTCCCGCAAATGTATGTGGACATTTTTAAAAGTTCTTCGGCCAATGGCACACTGGTATAGAAGCTGTCAGTATACAAAATTCGTTGCTCGTTCAAAATTCCATCCATCAATCTAATTACGACGTCATGTAAGTGTGCTATTTTTATATCCTGACCGTTTTTTTCACCATAGTCTTCGGTATAACCACCAGGTCAACAAAGTTTGTACAGTTTAATTCCGTACTTGTGACGTTTACCTTTAAAATATTGTCTAAAGCAAAAACGTCATCGCCATGGAATCATACACTCGTCTATAACAATTTCTTTTCCGGACTTGACAGTTGTTTTAAAGTTATGAACAATTTCTTCCATAAGCGCAGAGAATTTAGATAAACGATTTGTGGCAATATTAGCCATGTTATCGCTAAAATGCAGATATTTCAATATGTCCAAGAACCGATCACGGTGCATATGCTTTTTTATGCATAGATTGCCATACATTTGGTTATTCGACTAATAAAGTTGGCAATTGCACTAGACCACTAATATATAAAATTCCAAAAAAATATGTATTTCATCCAATGTCACAGGTCTCCAAATTGTTTGATGTTTTCTAGTGCCAGTTTCTTCTGGATAATTTACCTGGCATTGCCTTGTGTATTTATTTGTTTCAGTAACAATTTGTTGTAGAAAACTATCCGTAATAAACAATTGGTATAATGCACTGGGATCGTCACAATCAGCATTATTTACTAATAACTCTTCACCGCACGGTGTTTCACTTTCTTGCATTTCTTCGTTTATTGGGAGCCACTCGCCATTTAAATTGTTTTCAAATTTGTCGATGCTATCTTCATCTGTTTCAAATTCTTCTGAAGAACTGGAAATCACTAATGATCGCAATGTCTTTCGTATACCCGTAAATAATGATTCGTCCGAAGAACTTCTTTCATCTGACGAAAACATCTTAGGTCTATGAATAAGTGAAATTTGAATTTTTGTTTGTGAGAATTATTTATTATAGACAATATTTACCTAATATTGACAATAAAAATATGAAATATGCTAGTACTCCCATCGGGCGGTGTTGCTATAGCAACAGATAACAACCAGTGGCGCACGCCGAAATACAAGCGACAAATGCTGGAAGTCTAAACGCCGCCCGATGGGGAGTACTAGCAAATTTCACGCCGGCGTCAACGTGTTAAAGCATGATCGAGCATAACATTTTTTTACACTATTATTCGCGGGCTTAAGGCATTTTACACAATAGTTTAATTATTTTAATTTAACTGAAAATTAATCACATTTGTATGATGCATGAACTTCGTTACAAAGGGAATATTTTCTTTCAATCACAGCTTAATTACGGCTTGCTTTGTTTTTAAAACTAGTTTTAATTAAGGTGGAGCCTTCAAGCGCGTCACATTTCTGCCTTACAAATTCTGTTAATTATTTTACGGTGGTAAATTCGGTGTCGCGTTTGAGTGTTCTTCTCCACTTAAGCATTGAATTGGCATCTAACTTCGTAAAAATAATCGATACTAGTATATTATCAACAGTACGATTTAAACCGCGAAGTGATCTAATATTTTGTGTTATTCTATCTAAGATTCTCCTTAATTCCGATCCCTATTCGTTCTTACACGGTGGTGTTTTTAAAATGTTATTTAAATGAAACAGAATGATTTAATTTTGAAAATCATAACGCTCAATAAGCGTGTCCCATGCCTCGAGGTAATTACTACTTGATAAACTAATACCCTGCAATAACCTAGCTACGTTACCCCCTAAACGTGACATTAAATAACTCTGTTTTTCTAATGAGCTGAATAATCATTATTATCGATCATAGATACAAACAAACTTTGAACCCTAACCAGTCATTTAAATTCCCCGAAAATGTATGTATATTTAAATTTGATAATTTAATAATTTCACTAATTTGCCTACCAGATTTTATATTGCTTTCTGAATTAGCCGTATTTACTCTTTGATTTTAGGGCTCTAATTCTGCGATTCATTCTTTAAATATTTAAATTGTATTATATTAAAACTCATCAAAATTATCGCATTTAACGACGCTGTTTTAATTACCCTCGGCCCTTAACAAATCAATTTGAGGTGGAATGGAATAAAATGAACTACGTGAAGCTTGTAAACTCACAAATTTATCTTTTAATACTAACTAATATCTAACTTTGATTTGTCAACAACATTCGTGCGAGTTAATTGACTCAGCGTTGCTGAATTAAGCATTTCGAAGCCATTGGGTATTAATGATTATGAATTTATATAAAATTATTTAGAATAATTGATTATCCAAATAGCAGCAATAAATAAGTTTGCGGACTAGGACAACGGTAGGAAATAAAGATTGTAAGACACTCACCGTATTCCTATAAAATGCAATACCGTTCAAAGTCAGCCAAGTCTCTGCTTGGGATACGGATGGGCGCCTACCACGATAAGTTCTTTAACCTCCTCAATTCTTCAAGTTACAGGATACATCTTTACGGGCAGTATTTCTTGAATAATTACTTGCCTAAACCGAACAAGATGTTTAACACGAGTTATCGGATCAGAGTTACGGTTAGGCGCAATGTCATCTTCAACAGGCTGTTATTCTCTACGACCCGATAATCGAATTTGATGATGTTCGCGGTAAGGGCCCGGCGAAGTCCATTGAGATGATTTCCCATGGCCTCGAACTAGCCACACGTCTCAACATCAAACCACCGGGACTCTATTGCTTTGGTTTGGTAGCTAAACAAAACAAACAACCTGTGATAAAACGACTCATATCACTATGAAAGCGTCTTAGCAACGTTGTACGCTTGCCCTGAGGACTAATTACTTGTTTCTAGATTAGGATGAATATCCTGTACATGTTTAAACAACCGATCGAAATCGACCTGTGGCGAGGGTGCTCCAGGTGGTGATGGGGGGTTGTGCGATGCATTGGACGTGATGGGGGTCGAAATCCCCCAGGTATTGTTCCCAGGTCCTGGTGGAGATGGTGCCCACGTTGCACAGTGTGTCCAAATGGGCGTTTTGCGGAAAAAAATCTATAACTTTTTAATTATACATTTTTCGAAGAAATGTTACTCTTGATAAAAGATTTAAAATACACGTTTTAATATGAATATATAATTAAATCTAAATAGTACTATACAGAGTGGCCAAATTCATAAAAAAACTAAAATTTATAACACATATAGACCAGTACTATACAAAACAAATAAAAACATAAATACTTAACATAAAAATTATATGATAAAAAAAAACACAAGTTAATACTAATACGAAAAATCGCAACTGAATATTTACAAAACAAACGTAAAGATGAAAGCAATGCATTGGCATTGAAATTAAATTTAAAAAGTTAACATATAACTAATGTGAACAAAAATAAATCTATAAAAGCAAATTAATAGCATCTTCACTGAGAGGAATGTATTTCTTTTTTGGTTCGGGTCGCAAATAACTTATAAGTGGATCTGAAGATATTAATATCATATGAAAGACATCTTCGTTTGTAGATATACGAGACGATTTTCTAGAATTGTGGATTCTGAAATATTTATAGTCTTTATTTCTAGATTCCTGAGCCTCTTCGGAAAGTGTTCCCACTGGAAATACCGCATAATTTATTATTTCTCGTCCATGTAAAAGCACTTTGTGTACTGTGGGTGGCATGTTATACCAGGGGTACAATGATATAGCTAACTGGGCTGTATCTCTCGCATAGGTCCCAAATTTGTCTGGATCTATAGAAAAACCGGCACAAATTGTTTCTAAAATCACTGATAAGCGCTTAATTAACATTACATTTATCAATGTAATGTCAGCTGTTATTTCAGGGTTTCCGAAAAATCTTCGAGATGTATTGCCATCATTTGTTGTCCCACATCCTTGTTTTACAACATCAACTTTAAGGCCCACTTTTTCGAAAAAATCACTTTGAATACGTCTTTTTGCGTCTTCCCTAATTGGACGAGTAGATTCAGATGTTCTCCAAGCCTTAAAATCTAAATTGTAAGCTAGGTGTAGTATATACTCCATGAATTTAATGCGAGCATGTAATGTAGACATTCCCAAGCTAAGCGCTTGCTCACTCGTGCTTCGTCTTTCAATATCAAGAATATTATTCATTTGTGTCGGTTTTGCGCCACATATTACACAATTACTTGATGATTTTGTATTTGTGATAATTTGAGCAACTTTGCCATCAATCATTGTAAAATGCAAATTATGTTTCACTTTAATGTTATTATTTTTCCAATTAATAATTGTTTCCCGAAGTTCCTTTATTTCATTCTGAACTCTATTGGTTTCTTCGCGAATAAGTTGAGGTGTTTCTTTTTTAAACTGAAATTTCAAGGCTCTGCAATATCGCGTTGAAGATGGGCGGGTATTTTTCCATATTTCTACATTGTCATTATTTTCCAGTACCATTTGAATAGGTACAATAGATGTCATAAACATTTGCGAGTCTGATGTATCCAAGTTTCCATATGAAAATTTTTGTTTGTATTCACTTTGGCCTGAAGCCCCATCACATCCCCATTTTGTGTGCATAATAATATTGGAACCACCCAATCGGTCCATTTCGTCATCACTTTTTGTTTTAAAAATTCTTTCAGTTGTGTGATCAAGTAAATCCTGCAAACTCACGCTGGCGGATGTCTCACTTATTGCGACGTTTTCAGGGTAACACTCTTTTTTCGACCGGAGTATTACTTTATAACTTGGAAATATATTGAAGCCGATACCTTGAATTGCCTTTCGTATTATTTGATACTGATACGTTGATAATTTAGCTTGTGTTATGATTGCTAAAGCAGCATCAGGAGTAAATGAGTTTTGGTCCTTGTTTATACACGTAGATGATGCTGCAGCATCAATAAGGTTACGAGAATGTGTAGCACGAAAATCGTTTATTTTGTACCTCTTTGCTCGGTCACTACACTGCTCAAATGTCTTAGTTGGCCTGCCTATACCACTCGAAACTCTTGAAGATAAACTTAAGTCGCCCGTAGGTAATGTAACCGAAAACTCACCCTTCATCCATTCGGAGTGCTTTACCAAAAATTTTGATTTTATAAAATATGCTGATTTCCACCTCTGGGTAAAGTGGGGAAGAAATCTCTTTTTAATTTGAGAATCTATGAAGCTTACTTGGAATTCTTGTAAATGAGGATATTTTTCACGCAAAAACTCTTCAAAATTGTTACTGCTTGAAAAGGCAACTGGACACAAGTCTTTATAAGGCACCGCGAAAACAGACATCGTACTTAACCTTGAAGATGTTAATGCAACTGACAGGTATATTGTCAAAGGCGTCTGTTTATTATTAATAATTTATATGTAATTATATACGCGCCCCAAATTGTTTAAAATAAGATTATGAGAAAAGTTGGTAAAAGTAGGTGACAATTTTTACGTAGCAGTTAGGTAATAGTTAAACTTAAAAGAAAATGATAATGAGAGCTTGGAGCTCCGTGGAGCTTTTCTTATAAACCAATGCAAACACAGAAAATTGAGAAATTTTACATACCTATCTTTAGGCTTCAATTACACAAAAATTAAATTATTTATAGAAAATATAAAATTATATACATAAACTATATTTCATTGTGAATAACCACATATATAATACTTATATAAAATTAACATAAAATGTGGGGAAAACCAAGATTTAATTATAGGGTTAAATTCAGCCAAATCAACTAAACTCTGGAAACTCACATTTTACATGAGGATATCTTAATAACCACAACATGTAAAACTGTAAAAATTTGGTATCATATACTTTGATATATGTAGAATATATTATTTATTATATATATATATATATATATTCATTTTTTGATTTTTTTCCGCCTAGGAAACACTGTGCGTTGTGGCGTCGGGCGAGATGACACCCGTGGGACCTGGTGCACCAGGGGTCTGGTACCCCTCTGGAGATGTTGTCGTAGGGCTCCTCATCAAGCGGTGGCGTAGGTGGAGGTAGCAGAAATCATAAAGGTGGCGGTTTTGGCGGCCAGAGAGATGTGGTGGACTCCAAAGAGTACGAGACGGGGAGGGGTAGAGTGGAGGTCATGGAGGCAGCATGAGGTGGAGGTCGTAGTGAAGATGGTGATGGAGGATGGATAGATGTCGTGAAAGCTGTCGATTTTCTTTTTCTTTCTACGCATTGTAGACGTATGTAGCGGAGGAAGGACAGACGAGAAGTATGCTGGACATTGTGGATACTTAAGTGGGTTTTTAGCCACATTTGCAAGCATCTTAGTATGCCAACGATCTTTCTTCCCTGCCGCCGTGGTAGAGGTCAGACCGGGAACCGATCTAGATTAAATCACCAGCAATAACATGGTCTTTACCCTTACGATGTTCAATAGTAAAATCATACTGGTTGTGTTTGCCAAAAACCTCTTCTATGAGGGAATTATCATGATGGTTTCAGTTGGCACAAGTCTGAACTTTCATAGACCGTATAACCGTGGTCATGGGCATAGCGTCAAAACTTTACTTGCCACATGCTGGTGGAGTATAAATTACTGCTCCTCCACTATTATAGTTGGCATTGAACATCGACTGGACAATCTTTCCTGGAATGGTCCTCCGATTGTTGTCTCTTCTTGGTCGGAATGGGTACTGAGTAGTTGAATAAATAATGCACCCGTATATCTCTTGACCAGTCGGGGGATTTTTAGTCTTCGAGAGTCACTTATTCTGGTATTATATGTGCTGTCTGAGCACGCCTGACATATTCTTCAGTCACCATAAGCCTATCAAGTTTAAGTTTCACGACATCTGGGCGGTTTTCGGGTGTGTCCCGCATGGTTACAACTTCATCCTTGGAAATGTAGCTTTCAGGAATCGGGGGTCCTGGCACCATCAAGTCTTGAAAATCCTTCCTCTCCTGTACAAAATTCTGGAATATATCATCTGTTTCGTTTATTTCTAATATAGTGTTCAGCTCTATTTAGAAAATCACGTCTCTGATCTGCATGTACTATTCGATCGCTCTATTACGCCGTTCTCCAACATCATCTTTACTCTGTGTCAATAAATGCTTGTATCGGCGGAGATACTGTAGTACCGCTGCTTAATTGCCGGAGCATCTATCTCTGTGGGACTCGCCTCCTTGGCTCACTACCCACTAAAACCTCCTCTCATTTCTCTAGGTATGTAGGACGGGACTGCGAAAAGCATTACTTCATCATACTACCACGATTTTTGATATTCCTCATCCGAATATTGTTTTATCTGATTTGCTGGCTCTTTGGTCATCATAAGTGTTTCTCATTACGGCTCTTGACACTAATCTTTCACGCTCTTGATTTTCCCTTTTCTCTTTTTCTTTCTTCATAATGATTTTTTCTGGCATAATACTAATTAAGTCCCAATATTCTTGGCTTACTAACATTATTTCAACTATCTTTTTGCAATTATTTAATTTTCTCACTATCTTTTCGGCTTCATCTCTCTCATTTTTCCATTTGTTGCATTTTATAAATGTATGTTCTGGATCGTCTATATCAGCACAGTAGTTACAAATTTCATTATCCCTCTTTTTAAATCTTTTTAAATATTGATTAAAGCATCCATGTCCAGAAAGCATTTGGGTTATACTGTAACTTAGTTGTCCATGTTTTCTTGCTAACCAAATACGTATATTAGGAATTATACTTTTCGTGTAAATACCTTTACCATCATTAGTGTCCCACCCTTCTTGCCAAATTCTATAAATTCTTTCTTTTTCTTCCTGTTTATTATTACAGTAATGTGCATCTTTTTTATGTTTTATTTTTTCTGCTAATAAATCAATAGGAGTTGTTCCTGCAATCACTTGTTTAGTTGAAACAGTTCTATAAGCTCTTGCAATACTTAAAGCTGATCTCCTCTGAACAATTTCCATATTTTTTTATATTTCATTGTGTTAAGCCACGTAGACCATATGGGGGCAGCATAAAGTAGTATAGATTGTGCAGTCAAACTTATAAGACGTCTCGTTGCTGTCTTAGGTCCACCTATGTTAGGCATTAGTCTGTTTAGAGCATTTACAAATCTCTCTGCTTTTGTAGTTTTAATTATATGATCTTTAATGCTTAAGTTCCTACTCAGCCAAACCCCAAGATATTTAACAGCCTTCGTTGGCTTGATTATTTCGTCTTCTATTTTTATAGATAAGTCTTTAATTTTATTCCTTCCTTGTAAGATGACAATTTCTGTTTTGTCTTTAGCCAGACACAGTTTGTTTTCACGTATCCATCTAGATATTATAACCAAAGTGCGGTTGATTTTTGCCTCTAAAGCTTCTCTTGATTTGCCACTTACTAGTAATCCTAGATTGGCAAACGCAATAGTCTCTGTGCCTTGTGGTAGATCTAATTCGAGCACCGAATCGTAAAAAATGTTCCACAATAATGGTCCAAGAAATGATTCTTGAGGAACTTCACCGGTCATATTGATTACTTCTTTTTTCCTACCAATATCGTTCTATTGCTCAGGTAGGCTTGGATCAATTTACATAATGTACATAGGGTATTTTTTGACTTCCATAGCATGGATAATTTTGTCCCATGGGGCACTGTTGAAGGCATTTTTGATGTCAAGCGTTATCAATATAGTAAATAGTTCCCCTTCCCTACATCTTGCCGCATATTTCGCTAAGTCTATAACTTTTTGGATTGCGTCCACTGTTGATTTTCCTTTTCTAAAGCCAAATTGTCTTTCTGATAACGCACTTAAATTATCTGTTTCCGTCTCAAGTCTAGTGTTAATTATGTGTTCATAAGTCTTCGCTATTGAATTTAACATGCATAAAGGCCTATAATTTTTATCAAAATTATTAGATTTAGACGGTTTTTCAATTAAAATTTATTTTGCCATTTTCCAATCGTTTGGGAATTCACCTTTTTTAATTAATTTATTAAAAATACTTGTAAACTGTTTTTGTCCTTCTAGACATGCTATTTTAATAACCTCAGGTGGAATGCCATCTGGTCCTGCAGCCTTTTTTGCAGCAAGTCTAACATCTGCTTCCATGATCTCTTCAGTTGTACACTCCGGAATATCTTCATGATTTATCACAATTTCAGGCCATATTATTTTTACTCTCTCTGAGGAAACAGTGATTTTGCCACTTTCAGTTGTGCTTAATCAGACATATCAATAGGAATTCTTAGTCCTAATTTTTCAGTAACTATTTTGTACCCATTATCCCAAATATCATTATCGACTTCGTCCCATAATTTCCTCCATTCTTTTCTTTTAGAAGAGTTTATGGTATTCTTTAATTCCTTTCTCGTCTTATTTAGTTTGTTCTCAAGTCCTTCTAAATCATTGTTATTTAGTAAATCATTAAATTTTCCTCTCTGACGTCTTGTCATTCTTCTTATAGAGTTACATTCTCTTCTTTTTTCCGCCTTTTCAGCATTCCACCAAAATTTAGGTTTCCATTTCTTTTCTATTGATAATTTAGGTAAATTCTTTTCGCATGCTTTCGTTAAAATTTTGTCTAAACCTTTAGCTTCATCTCTAACATTTTCCATTTCTCTTTTAATAAACACTTGTTTACGCGGTTTACGCGATTTGGTTTTAAAATTACTTAAACATAATATTAAGGAATAAATTTCTTTATTCACATAAAATGTGCGTCGTGTTAGAAATAATGATAGATATTATTAAACAAATACAAATAAAAATAAATTAAAATAAGGTTAAAGCAAAGTTAGGCTAAATGACATTTAAAGAAACACAAATAAAATATAAGAAAAATATAACACAAAAGAAAATACAAATTTCACGCAAATTTGACAACTTACTTGCTTAAATTTTAACGAGAGAATGACGCGCTTTTGTCCAAAACTAGGTCTGCTCGTAAAAAACAATCTCGCGTTGCCATGGCTGCAACGTATGCACTCGGGCGAAAACAAGTAAATTAACGAAACTAAACATTACTCTCCATTCGCGCACTGATCGAACGTCGCGTGCAATTCACTTCACTATTAATGCCAATTATTTGCTTGGTAGAAGACACAATTTCAGTACAGGTCGCACAATAGTTGTCGTACTGGTTCTAATGGTAGTTCCTTGCTATCCCGTCTGGACCAAGGTGTAGCGATTGGATACGTCCTAATTGCCACTGTAATGGAGGCAGATTATCCTCCTTGATTATTACGAGCTGTCCTTCCTTTGGCCTGTCACCTGTAGTCTTCCATTTCTCTCGCTTATGTAGCTCCGATAGATATTCGCGACTCCATCGTTTCCATATATGTTGATGCATCTTTTGGATTAATTGCCACCTGCTCAACCTATTATCAGGTGTTTCTTGGAAATCCACGTCATTCGGAGATGCCATAACATCTCCGATTAAAAATGAGCAGGAGTTAAAATATTGCAGTCATTCGGGTCGTTAGTAAGCGGGCACAGTGGTCTTGAATTTAATACGGCTTCAATTTGTACCAGTAAGGTGTATAGTTCTTCTACGGTTAGTAAAGCCCTTCCAGCTACTCTGTTAAGATGATGATGGTGGAGGATATGGTATCAGCATTCTCTGGTTTCTGCAAAAACTGTCCTAATTCTCGCAGATGGTTACGAGCGTCAAGAAAGTTTGTCGCATTATCGTTGATGATCTCAGACACACACCCTCGCCGACCTATGAAGCGTGAAAACGCAGCAATAAAACATTCTGTGGTCAAATTCGTGACGTGCTCTATGTGAATCGCCTTAGTGGAACAGTAAACAAAAATGCATATATATGCTTTCACAGTTTTTTTTTCTTCGTCTGGAACGATCCTTCATAATAAATGGGCCCCCGTAATCAACTCCAGTGCGTAGGAATGGGAGATGATGTCTGCTGGGTTTTCCTTTGTTGAGACGTGTAACCAAGATTGAGGGTTTGTTAATTTATGAATTTCTCCAACTCGATTTGCTACGAACGTTTTAAAACATCTTGAGACCGACTTTATCCATGACAACGATATCGTGGAATGAGTGTAGTAAAAACATTTACATTGCTGAATATTTAGTGACTCACTTAGTCGTTTGCATAGCTCTGCTAATAGAACAGCAGCACAAAGTTCCAGTCGTGGGATGCGGGTTGTCTTGACAGGTGCCACTCTGGATTTAGCACATAGAAGATAGCTGCATATCCGTTGACCTTGCTGCACTCTGACTACTAAATACACGTACCGTGGGCGTGTTCACTTCGGGCAGTGTATCGTCCCATCCACACTTGGATCTCCATAAATCTTGAATCTGAATCTTGCCAGTAATTATAATTGGTCCAATTAAGCCCAGCGGATCATACACTCGAGATATTTCTGACAAGATACTCCTCTTCGTTTTTGCTCTAACATCACACTTGTAACTGTATGTGACGTAGTAACAAAGTCTATGGTGCTAACATCTTCTCTAATCAACCCCGTTACATTGTCAATACAATTGGGTTGAAAGTCAGCAAATAGTTCTGTATTATTGCTTGCCCAAGCTGTTGTACGATGAGTTTACTTCGTTTAACAATTCTTGAAATTTTCTTTTATTTAGTGCTCGTGCTGATATAAAATTGACTAATTTTGGTACAAAACACAAAATATCATCAAACCTATTTTAGCACATAACGCTTTGTAGTGAATAATGCAATGAAAATCAAGAATTGTGTGTTCAATACGTTTTGTAAATAGAAGGACATATTTCTCTTTTTTCTAATGCATCTATAACTGCAGTACAAATGTTTTTTTCCTTTTGTTGTTGTTGTTAATGTTGATAAACTTATTAACTCTTCTTTAATATTATTTTCAACCAAATAACGTACAAAGCTAAGCGAGCAGAGCCTGTTACGTCGGTAGACTCGTCAAGGCAAATGGATATAAAATCGCAAGACTTATATGAATTTTTTGGTTGAAAATTTACATTTTCCGGCATTCCCAAAATTCTCTCTTTCACTGTATTCCTAGATATCGGCATGTCTTTAATCCTTTGGATATTTTTTTTTTCTTTTCGAAATCATCGAATAAGTATGGTGCACATTGCAGCCAAGCATCCTTTAAAAATTCGCCTTCATTAAAAGGTTTCGCATATTGAGCTATATTTTTTGAAACTTGATAACTAGCAGCAGTGGTGTTTGATTGAGTTCCAATATATTTCATTAAAGTAGTAGTTTCAGCATTTTTATTCTTTAAAGCACGTGATATATACTCCTTTTGCTCTTCTACACTTCGATCGAGAAGAAATTTATGGTTGGTTTAATAATGCCGCTTTACAGAAGATGTTCTACCGACTACAGTTTTAGAGCATAAAATACAAATTGCTTTACTGTCCTTTTCAATCATACCGTATATATCGGCCCACCAAGCTTGAAATTCTTTGCTACTACATGTTTCGGATAATTTAGATTTTTTCATTGAACTAGCCCTAATAAGAAATTCTAAAAAATATATATTTTAATAATTTTATTATAAAATAAATAATTTTTTCTGCATTCGTTTGCAAGAATATATTTCGTCACATATTAAAGTACTAAAAATATTACTAACACGGGAAAATAATAAATAATATATTAATGCAAGGTAATTTTAATAATTATTTCTATATTTTATGTTAAGTTTTGAATTTGAATGTACTGCCAATCACAGCTGTTTAAAGTAACTAGATTTAGTTCTAAGAGACGTGGCAACGCTGCGTAAAACGGAATGACAGAAGTAGTCAACCGAACGTCTAACCAGCAACGCGCGTCCGCCAACCGCGTTTTGTTCTTTCTGTTTGTTCAACTTGTTCGTTCAATAAATCATACATTTACACGACTCTGCTTATTTAAAAACATCACAGGTTATGGGCCCAGTAATCGTTTTTAAGCCAAAACGTGTAAATTGTGGAAGCAAGGTTTATTTGCAAGTTTTTTCGTCGTGACTGCATCGTGTTCGTTTATCGTGTTAGAGTGTGCGTGTGTGCTCGCCGCAGTATAGCAACTCGTGGCTCGTGGAATTCAGCGGCTACTTGTGTGAGTGAGCGCGTGTATTCTTGTACGTTGAAACACGAAAAGACGAAAGACAATATACACAAGTGGAGTGAGTTGCAAAAGTGTTCAAGATGGCGGAAAAAAATTCTCATCCCGTGACAAGGCTAAAAGGCGTGGAAAACTGGAGTCTGTGGAAATTCCAGACGCAAATATACCTAAAGTGCAAGTCGCTATTTACATTGGCGAACGGAATGGAGAAAAGAACGGATGCCACATTGACAACTGACCAACAGTTCAAAGAGTGGGACATGAAAGATTTGAGAGCCCAAGAGGCGATTGTTTCGCGGCTGGAAGATGGCCCCACATCGCACCTGTTGAATTGCACGACAGCAGCGGAAATGTGGTCTAAACTGTTAAGTGTTTATGAAATGAAATCGCAAACCACCACCGTATATCTGTTGCAGCAGAAGTTTTATAATATTAAATACGAAGGTGAGGGAATGGCGAGTTTCATTTCAAAAGTACAGGATGTTGCATGTCAGCTTAAAAAAATGAAGGAAGAAATATCGGAAAAAATGATTATTTCAAAAATCCTCATGTCATTGCCAAGTGAATTGTGCTACTTCGTGTCAGCCTGGGAATCTGGGAATCTACCCCTGAGCCAAATTAAGGAATTAATGAATTGATGGCGAGGCTACAAGTGGAAGAAAGCAGGGTGCAAACACGAGAGGCTCCAGTGGCAGCATTAAACGTGCAAAGTGACAAACAATATAAATGCTACGGTTGCGGCCGTTCGGGTCATTTTAGAAACAAGTGTCCGGAAAAGCGTAAAGCTAACAATAACTTAAAGTGTACTAACTGTCAAAGGCGGGGACACCTTGTTAAAGATTGTCGGGATCTTAAACAATCAAACAAAGAAAGTTCTGCGAGTACAGCTGTAGTTAATGCAAACGCGTTCGTGAGTTGGGCGCTACTAAATAAAGAAGCGGATCCTGGATCTTGGTACTTGGACAGTGGTGCGACTGAGCATATGTGCTCGGAAATCGAAAAGTTTCACACGTATACTGAATACAAAAGTGAAAGATCGGTAAAAATTGGTGACGGTTCGTTCTTAAAATCAAAAGGAAGTGGTCAAGTTAAAGTCCAGGCAATCGTCGACTCAACAGTAATTGAGACTACGATGTCAAACGTACTATATGTGCCGCGATTGGTATGCAATTTGTTTTCTAAAGGAGCCGCACTGGATAAGGGATATACAATGTTCTCAGACAAAAATGTGAGTAAAATTTTTAATGCAGAAGGCGATGTTTGCGCTATTGCCAAAAGAAATGGAAATCTCTACAAGATGGCGTTTGAGGAATATCCAGCAACGGGACTGCTCACAGTTGCCAAAAAGGAGAGTCTCAGGGTGTGGCATGAAAGATTAGCACACCAAAATTTCGAGCACGTCAAACTCTTCCTTAAGCGAGAAAACATCGAATACGAAGGTGACACGGAATTTTGTGAAGCCTGTCAGATGGGAAAATTCAAACGAAGTCCGTTTCCAAGAAGTGAAAGCAGAAGTTCAATACCAGGTGAGCTCATACATGCGGACTTGTGCGGGCCCATGGTCAAATCACTGGGGGGTTCCAGCTATTTCTTACTATTGAAAGACGATTACAGTCAATACCGAACTATATACTTTCTCAGAGCAAAGTCGGAAGTTTCGACAAAATTATCAGCTTTTCTGCAAAAAGTTGAGGTAATCACTGGAAATAAGGTGAAGCTTTTGCGCTCTGATAATGGTGGTGAATTCATCAATAATGAATTGGAACAATTGGCTGAATCAAAGGGGATTACGCACCAGAAGACAGTTCCTTACACGCCCCAACAAAATGGTCGCGCGGAAAGAGAGATGCGCACCATAATGGAGGCAGCAAGGACTATGATGTTAGGAAAAAATCTGGAAAAACCTTTTTGGTCAGGAAATAGTCCGGTCAAAGGTAGCACCCCATATGAGTTATGGCATAAGAAGTCATTCGATCCGAGTCAACTGAAGATCTTTGGCTCAGAGGTTTTCATCCATGTTCCGAAGGAAAAACGAACAAAACTTGATCCGAAGGCTAAAAAGGGCATATTCATCGGGAATAGCGAAGAAGTAAAGGGGTTAAAAGTATACCTTCCAGAAGATAATTCCACCGTGTTCGCTCGAGATGTGGTTTTTGTGCCAGAGACTGACAAACCCATGATCACTGAAAAAGTCAAAGAAAGGGTGGAAATGTTTGTCGAGGAATCCGAGGACGAAGAAGTCAGTGAAGAAGACGAGGCCGACGAAGAAATCGATGAACCTGAACAGGAAACCGATGAGCAAGACCCGGAGCAACAGAAGTACAACGATGAAGAACCTGAACAGCAGGTTGTCGACGAAGATGCACCAGAAGACATCAGAGGTCTACGTCCCAGACACAACATAAAGCGTCCTGCTCACCTTGAGGACTACGACACCAGCTTCTTTGCGTTAGACATCGATGAACCAACATCATTTACACGACTCTGCTTATTTAAAAACATCACATTTTACACTGATTTAATGATAAAATAATTTCTTATAGTATTAAAATATTTTATTGTTCAAAAATAAGCAAAATAAATTATAAGTTTAGTAACTTTTAATACCTTAAGGTTGTTAAAGGTTAAAACTTCAGTCGTGACGTAATATGTTCTTGCAAACGAATGCAGACTATAAAATATGAAATAATATTTAAAAATATTTACCTAAAAATAGCACTATATCTATTTACAATAAACGGTTATATTTTTTAACAAGTCAGTGAAGTTTCAAAGACGATGGTTTACTAAAAATGACTAATGTAGTCTGTCGTCGAATTCGAGCGCTGCGACGGCAACAACATGCAATAACTTTAGAAGGCGAAACTGGATATGCAAAAAATTTTACCTAATGCGCATCTTTATATACTTCGAGAGAATTCATGCGATATTTTAATAATATCATGTATAATTTGACGTTTCTAGTTAACACATTAAGATAGGTATTCAGTAGTACATATTTATACCATAAATTATAAATGAAGTGTAGATTAATAGTTTTTAATTCATTTCTATCAAAAAAGATAACTTATAAAAAAAATAATTTTGTTTTTGTGCGTGCCATCAAAATTTTCAAACGTGCCACTTGTGGCACGCGTGCCATTGGTTCGCTATCCCTGACTTAGAGTATCTGCACCCGTTATAAAATCATCCACGTAAACCTCTGACTTCCAATTGGGAAAACATAGCACATATTTTGAGCTAGTTCTCGAAGAGCACGAATAGCGAGAAATGAAGCACTTGACGTTCCGTATGTTACCGTAGTTAACTCATACGTGGTTAACAAATCTCCAGGGTTATTTCTCCACCAGAGTCGCTGGTATTTAATATCTTCGGGTCTCACCTTTACCTGACGATACATCTTCGCGACGTCAGCGGACATATTTCCAACAGTGCATCCGTAGCATAATGGAAAATAAATCACTTTGTAGTTGGGGGCCGACCATTAGAATGTCGTTAAGTGAAACTCCTGTACTGGTGGGAGCTAACCCATTGAAGGCAACTCGCAGCTTAGTAGTTAGGCTATCTTGTTTAAATACGCAGTGATGCGGTAAATGATGGCCATCCTTTGTGTCTCCATTGGCTTTCCTCATATGTCCTAACTTCAGATATTCTTCCATGAATGCACGTTATGCAGTATAGGTGGCCTGAAGTTCCGTTGAAAGTGTTCCTCACATCTGTCGCCAGCAGGTGTGAGAGTTTCGTTCCTGTAGCTCTCTAGTTCCCAAAATTTTGTCACTATGTCCTCTAATCGTATCATTGATACAGCGGTATTATTTTGTTGTATAACTTCCGGTTCACACAGTAACTGCCCATAAATTATCCAGCTAAAATGGGTATTGTAAAGCGAAAATGAGTTCATCTTTAACCGACCGCCGCGCACTATATCGTAATAATTTCCATTACCGATTAATAAGTCAATTTCGCGAGGTTCGTAGAATTCCGGATCCGCTAACTCGATACCAGTAGGTATCCGTGAAGAATAGAATTGAATCAAACGCGAAGAAATTCAATCGGTTATCCTCTCGATAACTAAAGCACTGATATACATCTTGAATCTAGTCACCCGTGACGCGATTTTTGTATTCACAGCGTAATTCAGTGTCTTTGTTTTTCCACCAACTGCTGTAATCGGAACATTAGTGATGATGTGTCGCAGTCCTAGTCGTTTAGCACATGAATCGGTTATGAGGTTCGCTTGCGAACCAGTGTCCAAAAGAGCTCGTACTTCTTGGTCGTGTCTATAAATGTCTTGGATAATCACTTTACACGTTGATAATATCACTTTAGATGGCATATATGCAAAATTTACTGCGGATGTAGATTGGCCAATTGAACTAGCTGGTGTTGTTGATACGACAGATTCCCACTGGTTTGAATTTGATTGTTGTAATATATGTAACATAGTATGATGAGGCCTATTACATATTCGACAGAAACTGGATGGGCATTTTTGAGCCGAATGATTTTTTCCAAGGCAATTAAAACACCAGTGGTTTCTTTTAGGAGTATTGATCCGTTCTGCTACACTAAATTTTGTAAATTTTTTAAATTTATAAATCGTGTGGTTTCCATTACACAGAATGCATTTTCGATCCACGGTATTTGTGTATAACACTTTTGCTTTATGGAACGCGGACGGGTTGTTAGCACTAAACACATTGTCTTTAATTGTTTGCACTTTGCAGAAAGGAAAGTCTCAAGCTCATCTATAGTTGGCATGTGGTCACACGTACGCCCTTCTCACTCTTTCACTCCAGAAAGAGTGAGAATATTTACCCCTCCATAGTGCCAATAGTGTTAATGTATATATATAGTTCTTTCCTAATTTTATTGTAAACTTTCATTTACCTGAAGAAGCAATAAATTTGCGAAACAATTGTAGTGAAAATGAACACACATTTTGAAAATCTTAGTTATTTACAACTTTAATATACAAAAGCTGCTGTAATTTGAAGTGCCACCATATTGCTTCTAACCTTGAATTTGACACATGAAGGAATTTGTCAGTATAAAATAATACAATAATATATTAACTAATGAAATATTAAAATATCTGTTGACATGTAATAAATTGACAGCTTACGATTAATTCTGGATTAATAATGCGCGGGACCAGCTTATTAAATGGAGCATCATTTATAGAATTAATTCGGAATTGTGTTGACTATTGGACGCGTTTTAGTCCGATCCGAGGATTAATTATGTGTACCTTGATACGCACAGAAGGCTCGCTACGCTGGAACGATATCTGTACACCGTGGCTTTCGGAAGTTGGTTCGCGCCAGCTAGTTTAGGCCAGTTATGCGGGGATGACCCATCTCTCCGACCAAATGCCAGCTACTGATCGATTTCTCGGTCACGCTCCTATCCACCTATGCCTGCAGCTGCCAGTTGACTCCATTGCTGGTGGCGACTGATTTCCGAGTACTATTATAGTATCAGTTGTGCATTTACCCGAAATTAAGCCGAATTATTGATTTGATAACCCTCCATTTATATTTAAAATTTCGTTAGTTCTTAGAGCCATTAATTTTTCTTAGTTTTTACCCTCTCCGTCTAATAAATATAAAGGTGTATAGGAATGTGCATCGCTTATTTGTTTACCTGATCTAGGAATTAAAATATCTCTTTTATATTTACTTGGGAATATCCATTAAATTAGGTACATATTAAATAGATCAGAATATATTTCTAAAATAATTTTTACAATAAATTTTCGTACTTCATTGGAAATTTAACCGGGACCTGTTGCTAGAATGTCCGGCGATTTTAATAACCTATTGCTCACTACTTCCCTGTTCCATTAATTGGCTCACAGCTGTTGCTCTATAAGAGTAATGTTAATTTTAACAATTTTGGTGTTTACCGATTTTCTCATTCGCTTTTTTAACCTACTTCCCAATTTCGTTCCGGATAATGGGTATATTTTTTATACTAGCTTTTTCCTGATGGCCATTACTTATTTACAGTTAGAAACAGACGATTTGTTTTAATGTTGTCTCCACGTTTTGACAATATTTTTTTAAGTAATCATACCGGACAGGTTAGTGTTGCCCTCCGCTCTGGGAGATTTTAGAAAATAAGGCATTGTAAATTATTCTCCCAGTCCATTCTGTAGAATTATTTAATTCATCTTTGAAGTGCTGAATTAATGTTGATGCCCCTTGGCCTCCCCTCCACGCGCATTCCACCGACATTATGTGAAAGAATTCTCTTTGCAACCCATCGGGAGTGTCTTCGTTAAATTGAAGAAGTATCGCTTTAAATTCTTCTGATGATATGGTAATAGTTCTTTTCTCGGGAAATCGTTACAATTCCTTGGGTTTTACAACGTAGGCGCTTCGTGCCGTTTGAATATTAAATCTTTAAATGGATCAAACTATATTTGAAAATCGGAAAAGTATTTCATAGGGTCTTTACCTACTACATTTTCTTTATAGTTCGTGCCGTCCTTTCTCATGTTATATGTCCAGTTTTCCAATATTTTAGAAATGTCCTCCAAAGTGCAAGTCGCCTTTTAACGTATTATTTTTCTCCACACCAAACTCCATAAACTGTTTCCATATATAGTTTTCGGATGATACTGTATTTTTTGGCTCAGCTTCATTTACCTTTTCCTGAATTACTTCTTGTGCTGTCTGAATCGTGTGCTTGCGATTATTTTTAAAAAGTTACATATTTAAAGATTGAATAATTAATTGGGAACCAATCGCGTGCTGAAACATAATACGAGTAGAGAACCAATTGCAGTGTCGAAAACGAACAAACGTTTTTACCAGTTGATTGGTTCTAATTCGTCAGTGTTTAGACACGGTGCCTTTGGCAGAACATGGTCAAAATTATCGCACAAAATATCTATAAAAATTGAATTATGTGCTTCTTTTATTTCTAAAGATTGTATAGTTCTAGCTGCCTCGCCATTTAAAGATGATTTTAAATATTGAAATTTTTGTAATTGTGATAAAACATTGAAATTTTTGTAATTGTGATGAATTTAAATTATTGCCAATTAAGGAGTTCATCGAATTTCTAAATATCTCCTGTAAACGTCGGCAAAACAATATCAGGTAACTGTACGTAATAATTTAAAAATATGAAAACATTTCGTGAATCTACAACAATGAGTCTTACTAAGACTATAAAACAAATTACTTAATGAAACAACTGTTGAATAAACTAAAAAATATGATAAAATATACCTTAACCTGTTTAAGAGTGAATAAAAGTTATGAACAAAAATTGAATTTAGACTAATTTCATTAAATTGGGTGATTATTCCCAGCGGCGAGCCGTTTCACCTTTTCCATTGTCCTCTCCGTCTCGTATAGGAACTCTCTTAGCTCCTTGTTTGTATTTTTATTATTTTATTATTGAGCTAACATTCCAGAGTATCATGCATTCCGTCCGTCTAGGGGTGCGTGGCGCCCAATCTCACTCACAACTATACTGTCCTTGTCGCACTTATAAAAGTTTATGTATAGTCTGTTCGTTGGATCTTTCGTCGTGCGTCACAAATTATCGCTTCGAGAAACGACGCAAAAACATTCAGTCTGATAAAGTAAACCAAATGCGTTAGAAAAAGAACGCACTGTAAAACTTTCGTCGTTTTTTGAAGCGATAGTTTGTGACGTACGACGAAATAAATATAATTCTACCAGTTTTATTAAATATATATATATATATATATATATATATATATATATATATATATAAATTATTCTATTTATTCAACGGTTCTCGATGTGAGCATGCGGGGTTTGGGCGGATGTCGTCAGCTGTTCCGAACGTAAACAAATATTGAGGTTATGGTTAACTTCACTTAACCCTGTGTAATTCAACGTAGTGTTGTGATGATAACATCTACTGCAAAGACAATGTTTTAATAATATTGACTAAAATTTGTTTACGTTTATTTCAGCTAATGTCTGCTAAATACCCCTCATAATGGCTTCAAAACAAGTACATATTGTTGCATCGTATAAAGAGTAAGAGAATGAAAATGTTTGTTACCTTGTGGAGATTGCAGTAAGGTATATGTCGGCCAAACAGGTCGAAATTTTGAAACCAGAATTAAAGAACACCGGACGTGCTTCACCCAAAATAAACCGAATTCGGCATATGCAGAACATCTCCAGGAGCATAACCACACATTCAACAACAATTTTAAGATTCTCCATAAATGCAACAAGGGACTGAAGCTCAATCTATTGGAATCCATGGAGATAAATAAATTCAACAAGAGAGGACTAATTTTAAACGACCAAACAGAGACCAATAATTCGCCATTATTAAATATTTTTTGATTTCCATATTTTCCGTTTGTAAAATCTTTAAAAATGTTTGTTAATAACCGCAAATCTCCCCCAAAGCCCCACCCTCACAAAGTCCCACTCCGTTAGTATATAAACACAATTTGTAATTTGTTACAATCATACATCTACCTGATGATGCCACAGTGTGGCGAAACAATTGTCGTAGTACAATAAATTAATTTTTGAAACCTCACGCTATACCAGTGTTTTATTAAGTGATTATAATGGAGTTTCAACAAGTAACGGCCTCGTCTATTCAATAAATGAAAATGTTGTCCGAACTTGGTTTTACTATCTATCATGTGCACTTAATGATCTATTAATCAACATAACACAGTATGAATTGTTAAATATTACCTAGTCTGATGTTTACCCTATGTAAATAATTGTAAAATGTTTGATATAAATTTAACTTTGGTAATAGCTACAAAAATATATTGCCATGCTTCGGAAAAATGCAGTAACTACAAAATAGTAACACAGGTATTGAATAAAATCAAAAATAGTATATTGTTCAACGAGTGACGAAAGTAACATTTTTTTAAGCGAGAGAACATGTTCGCGAGCTTAAAAAAAATGCTTTCGACGAGTTAAACACTATACTTTTTCTACTACCTTACCTATGATACTAACAAACTTTTATTATTATATAAACAAATACTTTATTTTGAATTAAAAATTACAAAACTACAGACCATATTTAAATTACTTACGATTTAAATATCAAATTTTCCGACAATTTTGCAAAATATGCAAACAGCACAGTGAATATGAATTTACGCGATTATCTATCTTAAATTCCATGAATTTTGTATATATTTCTTCATACCTCTTTTTCGATTTTTCTGATAATAAATCCACATAGGTTTTCTCAGCTTGATTTACTATTTCTGGTGCAGTATTGGAAAGATCTAAATCACTTACTGAATCAGAAATTATGATATGATGAAGTTACGAACAGTACAAATTCAAAAACTGACGTTTAATAATGACACGATATAGTGACAGTAGGCAACTAGACGGAGGGGAAAATTTGTAGGTAACTTTCGTCCCTAGTGACGAAAGTTAGCGTTATGGGATTTTCTCTCACTAGTGACGGAACTCAAATTTTCGCTGGAGTATTCGGTGACGAAAAATGTCTTTTTATAAAGGGTAGTAGAAAAAATATATTTATTTAGTATTTATATATACACAGCACGCATTCTCATATCCCTCCCTCATCCACTTCTTTCTACATCTTTCCTCCGTTCCTATGTATTTACTATCCGTAGCACTCGTATTTTCCTCTTTATTTTCTCTATATTAAAATTTGGAATCAATTTCTCGGTTATCCATTTTGTAAAGACTTCACCGTTCATTTCTCCATGATAATCCATCAGTTTTGATTTCGATGCAAATAATAAATTAGCATCTTGCACAAAGCCACTTTTACTTCCTGCGTGTAAAACTATGAATCTTTTCCCATTGTAGCCCTCTGTTTTTCGAACACTTTTAAGTGAACTATCTTGCCATGACTTCTGAGCAGTGCCCTTGGAGAAAATCCAAGTTTCGTTCAAAAAATTACATCTCTTCGAATATTGGAGGAAATTTCATCTAAATCTTTGGTTTTTGGACTTTTTTGAGGCCTTCTTTTCCCTGGCGAGGAAAGAATGGGGTTTTTGTTACTGCGTGTTTTGATGCTCGACACTGTACTGATGCTAATTTTTAATGCGCTGGCTACTCTCTGGAAAACATACATCGGTTGGTTAATTCATAGCATAGTCATATTTAAATAAGAAATTTACCTCTCGCACTGACGTAATAGGTAATAAGAGACCACAATTAACCCTTTCGGCTTCAAAATAATTCAAAAGGTTTATCACCATTGTTTGCGCTTGCGAACTTAATCGTTTTCCCTTCATTTTTCAATAGATTATTGAAACTTCACACGAATAACACTTCAACTATTATAACAATTGTACTAATTTCACTGGACACGAATAATTGACGGATGTAACTAAATTTGTAGGTTATAAAATTAAAGGGACGGCAACACCGCCGCGCCGACTGCGTGATTCAAGTTTGCATTTTTGCCTGAATAGAAGGCGGACGACCACTTTAGCGCTCCATCTTTGTCACACTATTATCACTTTCATGTCGTCAAATTGTGAGTATGTCTATCATTAGAAGATATACGTTTTAGAGTGCGTTCTTTTTCTAACGCATTTGCTTTATTTTGTCAGATTGAATGCCTTCGTCGTTTCTCGAAGCGTTAGTTTGTGACGTACGACGGAAGATCCAACGAACAGACTATACACACGGAGAGCGCGCAAACACATCCGTTCAGTTCGAGTTCCCGAACTGAACTGGGACGAGAACGGGTATGTTCAACGTAGTATGGCCGTTGCCTGACATTTTTTGTGTGAATAATCGAGAGTTAGTAGACTTCAACCCTCGATTATCCATACCATGCTACTAAGCGAACCAGTAAATTTCGTGGATTTACTTACTTACCTGTACTGATTTTACACTTTAATCACCTCGGTACGGTAATCATTATATATGTAGTTAACGTACTACCTTATGGGGAAATGCGAGACACTAAAAGAAACAGATGGCTGATGATTTACCAAATTTTTATGGATAAAGGAAAATAAACGGATGGCGCATGAGTAGTAATTTATTTAAAATTCCTTCCCATTTCCCATGATAAACTTAAGAAATAATACTTATGTACGTACCTCCAACCCCATACTACTACTACTTAATAAGGCAATGTAAATTTACCTTTTACATACCAGTTAGAGTATGACCTTCTCCGTGGATGCTCTGTCCATGGAGAAGTTAAAAAAACGCAACTACCTCGTTGGGTATCGCTACGGCGAAGTACAGCTTCGCACCAAGGCGAAGCAGGACAAGCCTGATGAAGGGGCAGGAGCCTCAAGCTCCAAAGAGCCCCTGGATCAGGGTAAAAATCCGCCGTTGCAATCCGCAACTGGTTCCGGAGAGGCCAACAAGCCTCCAGGGATCAGAAAGGCTCCAAGCCTGACCAAGAGTCCACCCAAGAAGCAGGCTGATGTGCGTCCAAAGGGCAGGATTATGCCCCAGGACAAACTGAAGGATGCCAGAGGTGGGGGTCATTCCAAGGCCCAAAAATGAAGGGTAAGTGGCAGTGCCTCCAAATCAACCTGCAGCACTCTAAGGCAGCATCAAGTGCCTTAAGCAGCAGGCTGGCTAGGGGGGACGTCCAAATAGGGCTAATTCAAGAGCCCTGGGTTCACGGAAGGGCGATTAAAGGACTTCAGAACCCATCGTACTATCTGGTATGTAATACTACGTGCGGCCGGCCACGGGCCGCCCTGATTTTCAGGAAAGATACTAATTATGCTCCCATTCCACAGTTCGTCACCCAGGACCTAGTGGCAGCGGTCGTGGACGTACCAACGGGAGATGGCAAGAGGCAAATTGTATTTGCCTCAGCCTACTTTCCAGGGGACGAAGACAACCCACCACCAGAGGCAGTAAAGAACCTCACGGACTGGTGCCGCAGGAATGGGAAACATCTTATTATGGGCTGCGACGCTAATGCGCACCACACAGTATGGGGCAGCTCAGATACCAACAACAGGGGTAAGTACCTTCTTGATTATGTATGCGCTAGCAATCTAGACATCTTAAACAGGGGGAATAAACCCACGTTTATAAACGCAATAAGGCAAGAGGTACTTGACTTGACCTTAGCCACAGCGTACGGCGCGCAATTGATACAAAATTGGCGTGTACTCTCTGAGCCCTCCATGTCGGACCATCAAACGATCGCGTTCGATATGGAAGCTGGGAGTACGGAAATAGCAGAGTGCAGAGTGCCACGAAAAACGGACTGGACATTATATAACGAATGTCTATTGTCCGAACTTCAAGGCCTCAAATACAACATCGCTACCATAGAGGAATTAGAACAAGCCTCACTGCACCTAAGCGATACCATTGTAGCAGCCTATGAGAAAAGCTGCCCGGTAAAGAAGGTAAACTTCTCGAGAAACGTTCCTTGGTGGAACAAGGAATTGGATCGACTCAGGACTTCCGCCCGGAAATCCTTCAACAGAGCCAAGAAAACAGGCAACTGGTCAGCCTACAGACAGGCTCTGACTGAATTCAATAAGCAACTGAGGGAGTCTAAACGAAAGGCCTGGAAGGCCTACTGCGAGGGGATCGACAATCTGACCCCAGCAAATAGACTCCGGAAGGTCCTACCAAAGGACCATACCAATGCGGTCGGCATCTTAAAACGAACTGACGGCAGTCACACCAAAGATCAACAGGAAAGTTTAGAGCTACTCCTAGGTACTCACTTTCCGGGATCAAAAGTAGTGACTAAAAACACAATTGCGGCTAGTACCGGCTCAGTGGCTCACTGTTCCAACCGCGACAGCCGCTGCTTAGCGGGGAAAATATTCACGCTCAGCAAAATGACTTGGGCCATAAACAGCTTCAAGCCATATAAATCCCCAGGAATGGACGGTATCTTCCCTGCGCTACTACAACGCGGCTTGGATACAATTGCTCCAGGACTCAGGGAGATATATAAAGCAAGTTATGCACTAGGGTATATACCCCGGTTGTGGAGGGAGGCAAAAGTAGTATTTATACCTAAAGTGGGCAATAGGCCTCTAGATGAACCTAAATCATATCGACCCATCAGCCTAACCTCTTTTCTCCTAAAGGCTATGGAGAAAATAATCGACGAGCATATAAAGGGTGACTCACTTATAAGAAAACCCTTAAATGCCAAGCAATTCGCATTTCAAGCTGGCAAATCCACCGTCGATGCTCTACATCACCTCGTCAAAGAGGCAGAACGAGCAATCCTATACAAGGAAATAGCAATCGGAATATTTGTAGACATAGAGGGGGCCTTTGACAACACCTCATTTTCTGCAATAAAACGAGCGGCTATAAATAAAGGACTATATCTATCCACGATAAGATGGGTGGAGGCAATGCTTCAAAGCCGATTAGTAACGGCTTCTCTAGCAGGATCCACAGTATCTATGACTGTAACAAAGGGGTGTCCTCAGGGGGGAGTTTTGTCCCCCACACTATGGTCAATAGTGGTGGATGGACTCCTGGATGAACTGCATGGAAAGGGCTTTATAATAGCATCAATAACTGGTGTGTTCGGGAAGGACTAAGTATCAACCCGAATAAAACGATCATAGTTCCATTCACGCGTAGAAGGAAGCTGCACATAAAGGCTCCCTCGCTGAATGGAATAGAGATAAATCTCTCCAACGAAGTAAAGTACCTGGGTATAATTCTGGATACCAAACTGACTTGGAATCAGCATGTCGACAAAATCATGGCAAAGGCAACGATGTCGCTTTGGGCTTGTCGGCGGCTTATGGGAAAAACCTGGGGATTAAAGCCCAAAATCACGTATTGGCTTTATAGAACGGCAGTGATGCCCATTGTCACCTATGCTGCCCTCGTGTGGTGGCCGAAGACCCAAAAACTAGACACGCAAAAGAAGCTGAGTAGGCTTCAACGTTTAGCATGTCTAAGCATCACAGGGGCCATGCAAACGACCCCAACCGCGGGAATGGAGGCAATCATTGGTCTCACACCGCTCCATCTAGTGGTACAAAAAGAGGGACTTGTGGCAGCCCTCCGACTACACCAGAGGAAGAAAACACTGCCGGGGGACTGGACAGGACACTTAGAAATACTGCAGCAAATCGACCCGGCCCTTCTGTCCAAACCGACGGACATTATGTCCAGGAAGCTCGAATTCGAATAACCGTTTAAGGTGTCGATCGAAGACCCCAAAACGGCTTTGATGAGAGTCAAGGAGTTTGGACGAGGGATATCAGCCTGGTACACGGATGGTGCCAAGAATACGAGAGGTACTGGAATAGGCATTTATGGGCCTAACCAAAACCACAGGAGCTTCATGGCTCTGGGCACGACGCCCACGATTTTGCAAGCAGAAACGATTGCAATTGTAATGTGCGCCAGAGAATGCTTGGATAGGCACCTAAATGGCGCGCATATATACATCTGCTCAGACAGCCAAGCCGCAATAAAGGCCGTTCGAGCCTATAGTCACGGCTCACGGACTGTCTGGGAATGTCGAAGATCCCTCTCGCAACTGGCGAAGAACAACTTGTTGACCCTCATGTGGGTCCCAGGGCACGGGGATATTAAAGGCAACGAAGTGGCCGATGAACTCGCAAAAAGAGGTGCAAATGCCACTCCTATAGGACCAGAGCCGTTTTGTGGACTTCCCATGGCGCATAGAAGAGAGGTGGTGCAAAAATGGGAAGAGGACAGAAGACGTAAGTATTGAAACAATGTACCAGGTCTACGTCACTCAAAACGACTCCTGAAACTCGATCACAGCCACAAGGTGCTTGAACTCACAAGGAACGAGCTAAGAACTTTCACCGGACTCATGACAGGGCATTGTGCCCTCCGATACCATTTGCGGAAAATGGGAAAAGAGGAAAGTGGAAACTGCAGATTGTGTGATTCGGCAGATGAAACTACCGAGCACATACTATGCACTTGTGTCGCGATTGCTCACAAGCGTCTTTCACACTTCGGCAGGGACCGATTATCCCCCGAAGAAGTGAGCATTATCACCCCCAAGATAGTTACCAGGTTCATGGTGGGCGTGGGACTGCTTGTGAAGTGATTGGTTAAGGGTAGAACAATAGATCTGTTAGGTCGCAGTTCACGAGAGGCTAACACACCTCACTAAGACCCTACTTAACCTATATAACCTATATAGAGTATGACGGCTGACTGAACGCCAACGGAACTGACCGTTGCCGCGATTCTGAGAATTACACAGAAAAAAGTAGTTGTTAGGATTTACTTTGACAGCTGTGTTTTAGGATGCATTGGATAGATGGCACGGGCACAAAATTTTAATATTTTTATTCGTGTGTGTCGATTTTCACCCTTTAAGGGTGAAGAGGCGGGTTTAGGAGTGACGCCGTCCAAATATATAGCGGCAGCCGTGTAGAACGTCGCTAGGTGAAGTTTGTGTGCCGAGATTCGTTTACGTCGTGGCAAGGATGGCCGAGAAAAAGACATATTACGTTTCTGACCTTAAACCACGCAGGCAGGTGGTTTTCCAAAGGTGTGGTCGGATCCCTGTCAAACTCAGTAGTCTGGTTAAGCATAAAACTGTCACAATTTTCACTTAATTCGCACTAAATCCAGAGTTGTACGGAGCACCGATAAACACGTCCGCGTTCGTCTGCAACTCAACTAGTTTAGCCTAACCTAACCTACTGTACTTAGGGTCCATAGAGACCACACTACATCATCACTTATTAGGTCCATCCTGTGATAGAGTGAATGATAATAATATGTTTTGGTGTAAAACCGGCTTAGGAGCGCGCGTAAGAGAATACTTTTTTGTACCCATTATTTGTATATGTTGACAGTGTGGAAATAAATTGTTTTGAGTTAGCAGTCGTGTAAAGCGTATCATTGTATTCCTACAACCACAAATTAATTAAGTATTGAGCAAATAATAAGTAAAGTTATAGAAATTGGCGACGAGGATAAAAACACAATAACTAAATAGTGAAAATGTCGATTGTACAAGAAAGTTGCCATACTGTTAACAGAGGTAGGCGATGAAAGCTACGAATTATTAATTAATCTATGTGACCCTAAGAAGCCAAAATGATTAAGTTATAAGGATTTAGTGAAAAAATTAAAAGATCATTTGGAACCAACGCCATCCACAATGGCGGAAAGATACAAGTTCCGGATGCATAAACAAGAAGATGGCGAGACGATTGCGCAGTACATGACATCGTTAAAAAGTCTTGCGGAGACGTGAAAATTTAAAACGGAACTGGAAGACCATTGGAGGGATCAATTTGTATATGGAATCCAGAATGAATAAATTAAATTGAGACTTTTCTCTGAAACTGCAATAAAGTACCAAAGGGCAGTGACACTTTTAATTCATTTAGAACGTGCCGAAAGTGATTCCCAATTGGTGTAAAAAGCTTCAGTCCATTACTGCAAAAGGGAACCGAGTATACGGCAAATCCGGTGGAGAGGTCAGCGTGGCAGTGAGTCGTAATCAGCGAAGCTGGGATGGAAATCGACACCGTGACCGTCGCAGCGCAGCAACTTACGCATCAGCGGGGTTAGCAAAGGCCGCAGGCAGCGAGGGCTTCTATACATTGTGGTAAGAACAATCATACATTTTCAGACTGTTTTTTGGCACATAAAATCAATGATTTGCCTCCATTTTTACCAATCCATTTTTACCACCGTCCCTTTTTTACCACCAATTCTTTTTACCACCAACGTATTTACCACCGTATTCTTTTTACCACCAATATTTTACCGCTATTTAAAATCGAATTAGAATAACAACTGACAACTTCAATTCGTAACCTGTCAATGTCATTCTCGGTTTGTCATTCACCTAAATCCTTGGTCACTCGTCAAAATTTGCATCGTTCTGTAAATCATGGCAAGTTATCAAACTGTTGAGTTATTACAAGGCCTAAAAAATCCATTCCTCCATATCGATGGATATATGTATCACAAAACGGAAGAAAAAAAAGGAAGAATATTTTGGAGATGCAAGCAGTATCCGGAATGTAGAGCCAGGGCTGTGACGCGGTCACAGCGAACGCACGGACAGGTTGTGGAAGTAATTAGAGGTCCTGTGCAATCGCCGCACGAAACACACGCCCCGAATCTAGAAGCTGTCGAAGCGGTGAGAATAAAAAATCGATTAAAAAGACGGGCGGAAGAACATCCGGAAGCTCCACCGGCTCAGCTGTTGAGGACTGAACTTCACCAGGTTCCGTGACGACTTGTTTTTGTTTAAAATAAAGTTACACAAAATTTTATTACATTTTAATTCACCAGGTTGCGTCAGGCGTTTTGTCCCAACTCCCGGAACGACAAAATTTAACTAAATCGATTCAGCGGAGCCGATTAAAAGATACGCCGACAAACCCAACAACCCTTGAGCAATTGGGCGACCTGCCTCAAAAGTTTAAACAAACTCTAGGTGGAGAAGAGTTCCTCATTTATGATTCTCGCAATGACGACGCGATTGAGTCGGTTGGACGACTCATGATCTTTGCCACAAAAGAGAACTTGCGACGAATGGCAAGCAGCACAATCTGGTTCGTTGGCGGGACTTTTAAAGTCGTCCCGACAATATTTTTTCAACTTTTTGCTGTGATGGCTGGATTTCATCAAGTTATACGTGGAACCGAACAAAGAGTGGCTTTACCCGTTGTTTATGTGCTGATGGAAAATAAAACAGAAGCTGCATATCAAAAGGTGTTTATCAAACTAAATATATGTACAAATGTATAGCTATAAATATAACTAAAACTTCTTTCCAGGTTTTTGATGTTGTAAGAGAGGAGTGCGACAGGCATGCTTACAGGCTTTCTGTTACGACGATTTTAACAGACTTTGAAGTTGCGATTATAAATGCAGCCGTAACAGTGCCTGGAACAAACATTAGAGCCTGCTTTTTTCATATGCGGCAAGCGATTTTTCGTCGCTTACAGGCTGAAGGTCTCCAACAGGCATATAATGATCGTGAAGATCGTTCAATCAAAATCGCGGTGCAGATGATGTGCGCCACAGCCTTTGTGCCTGTAGAAGATGTCGAAGAGGCTTTTGATATATTTCTGGAGGATGTTCCAGATGCCTTTGCTGATATTGCCGACTACTTCGAGAACATTTACGTACGAGGCAAACCAGCAAGAGGAAGACGACGTGCCACATCCCCGCGATATCCGCCAATGCTGTGGAACATGTATCAGGCAGTTCTGCAGAATACGGCACGCACGAACAACATGTCTGAAGGATGGCATAACCGTTTTTCTGTAGTCGTCGGCCGGGATCATCCTAGCCTATATGCTTTTGTCGTCGAGCTTCAAAAAGAACAGGGAGACACCGAGGCAATGTTCCGGGAATTGGACCTTGGGCGAAAAATTAAACGCACGGAAAACCTTGCCAGAATTAAAACTGAGGATAGGATTACAAATATAGTCCGAGATTACGATGTCAGAAAAGAAGAAGGGGAAATTGCAGAATACTTAAGGGCGATCGGTCACAACATACAATTTTGAATAAAACTGATTTTATTTGTAAAAAAGTGTTTTATTGTATAATTATTGGTAAAAATATTAGTGGTAAAACTGTATAGCGGTAAAAAAGTATGGTGGTAAAAATGCGGTGATAAAAATGGATTGGTAAATTTGGAGTGGTAAAACTGTACCCCTACGAAAATCAATGTGTAAATTTAAGAAAAGTCAAGGATGTAATAAGTCACATCATTTTCTAAGTCAAAATGAACGCGAAATCTTAGATTTAGATATAAATGTATTCAAAATTAGGGCGAATCAAGGAACTATAAGGGTAAACGTTGAAGTAGACGGAGTTATGTTAAATATGGAAGTGGATACACGATCCGCAATATCGGCTATTTCCGAAGAAATATATAAAAGCTATTTTAAGCATCGGGCAATTCAAACTGATTGCGGTAATTTTAAATCGTACAGTGGTCACACAATTTCCGCAAATGGTTTTATTAAAGTAAATACCAATTATAACGGAAAAAATATTTCCGAATTTGAATTTATTTATAATTCCGAGGGGTGGGCCACCACTTTTAGGCAGACAATGGATTTCAGTTTTGAAAATTTTAATTAATCAATGACTTAACAATATGTAACATGTCAAGGAATACATTTTCGAAGGATGTAAATAATATAATTGCTCAATACCCGGAAGTTTTCAATGACGGTTTAGGAACTTTTACAGGATATAAGGCAGACTTAATTTAAAAAAAAAAGATAGTTCACCCGTTTTTTGTCGGGCGCGTTCGTTTGCCTTTTGCGCTACAAGAAAAGGTAGAAAATGAATTAAATAACTTAAGAGCAGCAGGAATAATTTATTCTGTTGACTATAGAGAATGGGCTACCCCCATTGTACCTACAATTAAAAAGGACAGGAATGTTCGTTTATGTCGAGTTTTTCGGGTGACCGGAAATCCGAGTTTGCACACAAAGCGATATCCCTTACCCAAAATAGAAACAATTTTTGCTAATCTTTTCGGAGGTGTTTTATTCAGTAAACTTGATTTATCCCAAGCGTACGCCCAAGTTTTTTTTTTTCATCAGTTTTTATATGGACGATTTTAGTTCACTATATACCGATCATAAACCTTTTTTGTCGATATTAGGTTAAAAAAAGGGCATTCCGGAAATCGATCGAGTTCGATTACAAAGGTAGTCTATAATACTAGCTGCTTATCAGTATACAATTAAATATGTAAATTCTAAAGATAATTGTGCAGATGCCTTATCTAGATTGTCAGTAAAAATTAATACAGACAATAATGAAGAGCTAGGGCATTTGTTATACATGAGAATATATGAGAATTTAAATTACAAAATAGTAGCGCATAAAACTAAAAATGATATTAATATTAAGTTAAGTTAAATAAAATTTTTGTTTGGTGTTTACACGGCTGGCCAAAACAAGTAACTTCTGAAGTTACATAAAAATTGTGTGACGTACTTCTTTTATTTATTTTTTTATTTGTTTTCTGTAAATCCTTTTATGACCTCTATAATTATCAAATTGTTAGATTTGACAATTTGTGTACCTCACACCAATCTCGTCGCCTTTAATCAGCGGTGAGATGTCGTGGGTTCTTTTTTTTAAATTATTTGATGTTATCTTTGGGCGCCAGTAATTTTAAAAGAGGTCAGAGGTAACTTGAAACCCTAAATTCTTATAAAATTACAAATTCAGAATAAAGTGCTCATCAATGAAACAATAATTAAATCAAATTCTATTTACTACTGTAACTTCTTCAAATTAAGTAATTGGTCCTGGCTAGGCATCACAAATTCACTTACAACTTATGTCTAATCACAATATCAAACATCAAGATCAAATGTGGTTACAGTAGGCAACAAGGCCGATTCTAAATCAACTTCAAACAATTCTTAAGACAACAAAATCGGATTAAGCATACCATCCATTCCAAAACATAAAAACCTGGTAACACTTCCAGCCGCCTTTTGTCACCACCGGACCTTCACCATTCATAGCCTCCTGCTACACGTGGATTTTTCCAAACTCCACGAACACTGGCCGTGTTTCGCCAAAATGAACTGCATCGGCCGCGAAATTTTTTTAATTCTTGTTGGAACCAGACGATGGTTATGTCCAAAACAATTATGACCAATTATTCCAACTGAACTAAGAAACCTAAAAATCGCGTGTCAAAATTAATTGAATAATGTCACTTTATCCACTAATGAATACATGGTTGTTTGTTTTGGGGATATAGAATTATAATTCCTGCAAAATTACGTAATTACGTCCGAACAAAATGAGATGGTCGATGTCTTCTTGCGGCATCTCGTTCCAGGCAACTTGATTTCATGGATCAACTGTGCTATAGTCTGTGGAGGACGGTGCAAAGAGAACAGTCTTCTTCTTCCCATGATATTCAATACATGTACAATGGGATTTAAATAAATTCGGCGAACGGGGTGGCCACGGCAAAACATTAACACCAGCTTCATGAAAAAAGTTCAACGAGCAATATGGGGACGTGCGTTATCTTGCTAAAAAAGTACGGTTGGACGGCCTCTAAATAATGCAATAAAGTCGGTCGCATGACGTCTTCAATATAATGCGGTCACACTGCCTCGAATAAATAAGGGGTGATCGACTACCATAAGCAATAGCCCCTTAAACCATTACTCCATCAGTCCTGTGTTCATGCCTCTCGATAGCAAACCTAAGATCAGATCGTTCTCCACGGTAGCGTCGTACATGCGTGCTAGACAAAATCGTGATTCATCGCTGAATATGACACAATGCCATTATGCCTTCCAATGCTGCCGTTCATAGTAGCGAAACGGTCTCGCAGGGCTATTTGTCTTAAGCGCCGATCTTAAAGTTCTGCAGTACGCCTTGGTTGACCAATTGGTCTTCTTCTTGCTCCTCTACCTTCTACTGTCCATACCTGACACACACGCATTACATCCGTTGCAGTGGAATTAATACGGCGGGCAATTTAACGATAGGACATACCGACATCTCGATAAACAACAATTCGACCCCGGTCAAAATCGCATAAATGGTGATATTATGAACGTCTTCGGACTCCGGGCATTTTGTTTAAGCTTAACACAGTCAACGGAAATACAAAAACTAAAAACATATGTACTAAACAGCTCTTATAGTTTTATTAAAAAAGAAAAAGTCATTTTTTTGTCACAGCAAATATAAAAGGCACAAGGCTGAAATTGTTATCAATGTATGTTTTAAATATAGTGACTTCTCCTTAAAAAATAATAAATTATATTAATACTGCGGCCGAACAAGTGGATTTCGCAAACGCTGATGCCTTATAGGAGCCTCTTCAGATGTAGATTTCTGAGACTATTGAGAAGTATTTGTTGCACATTTAATGACATTATCTAATTGTTTCCACCACTTCGTTTCGTTCTAAGCAATCTTTATCTATAACTCGATTTTTTCTCTGTCATATTCGAAGATATTTGTGTCACTAATAATTGATCTACATGACGTATCCACCGCTTATCACCAACTTTTACTTGATTTATTTGATTGATAGTCTTTGCATAATACTTCGTCCGCTACATTAAATTGTACAATTCTACTACCCTTAAACTATTCTCTTGACTATTTGCACTATTTTTATTTATTATTTCTATCTTTTTATGTAGTCTAAATTCACTTCTTGGTTTTATTGCGCAATGTTTTTCCTAAAAATATGCGCGCTGGAGAGTAGTACCGGTAGTGCAATGTTCAGAATTTCGGTAATCAATTAGACGTTTTATTGCCACATCAATATCAGTTGTATGGGCCTATTTGGGTACCTTCCTTATCTACACCGTTGGTATCGTTGTACTTAGCTCTCTTTGCTTCTCGAATTCTTTCACGATCTTTTCCTCTGCCATCCGTTTGATCAGCAAGTCATCAGGACTTTTCATGACTCCAATCAGTAGTTCAAATGGAGTTGACACCATTCCATTTGAGCTACTGATGCTGCTATGATATGTCGTATTTATTATCCCTTGTACATCATTCACGTTTTGATACATATTTGGTAGTGGTTTTGATTGCAGGCTTACTTACAACACTAATGATTACTCTATTCTGGCGCTCGATTTGGCCGTGCGCTCTTGGAAGTCCAGTCCTAAGTACTGTATGTTCTATCTTCTCGTGGTCACAATAGTCTTTAAACGCGAAAATTCTAAGCCTTGAAGATTATTTGGCAGAGATTACCGAAGTTTTCTTCTGTCGATTAACGCCTTAAGTACTGAATTATTTGATTTTTATGCATATATAACGGATTTCATTTTTTGCTTTAGATGAATATGTATAGGTAATACATTTTATTTAGAGGACATGCTAGCAATTTGTCCTGTTTATCAATTACTCTCATACCTTATATCAACTACGCATGATGGTTTGATAACGTTTTGTGCTAAGCATATATACATCTTTTTGTATTTTTCCATCTTAGTGCTAAAAAACTGTAGGATGATAATATTTTGGCCTCTCATTTTTTTAAAATTCTTTTCGGACAACACTAAGACACCGGTATATCAATTCCCGGTATTTTATCTGCGCCAACCTAGATTTTAAAATATATGTAATAACCTGATGAAGACTCGCAAAGATGTTTATTCCAAATCGCGCTCGTTTCAATGGATTGAGATGAATATAATTCAAACATTCTTTGAATTTCATGAGAGATTCATCTAGTGATACTGCGCTCTCTGAAGTATAGATTTTTGAATGTATTATTTAGATAATCAACTATATTTCTGATTTTCCTAATTCTATCATTTTTATCAAACTTTTCGTTGTCTATAAAGTGAAGGAATCTTGAGATATCAAAAACCTATCATGTGACATAGTAGCTAATATGAACAAAATTTAGATTTCTTTACTTGAGACATAATAATAATACATAATGCAACATATTCTTTCATTTCATCTATAGTAACTGAAAACCACAAAATGCAGGGGTAATAATAAAGATAATTGGAATTTACCTACAAGTTGTCATATACAAACACCAGGCAATTGTTTCGGATCAACGCCTGCCTCTTAAATTCAGATGACGAGTCAGACTCGTCAACCGTAACTTCGCCCAAGTAAGTAGATGACGAGTCTCACTCGTCAAATATACCCAAAGGGTTAAGCTTCTTGATTACTTATTCTGTAGTAGTGGATTTTGTCGAGTACATTTTGTAAATTTCGTAAATGCGTCTATTACTGCAAATATGTCGTTGTAATTCTTGTTCGTAGACGTCAAAAGTCCTAAATGACCTATGTGGTAAATTCATAACGGTTCGTCTTCCTTTGGAAAGGGGTTTAAATAACCTTCTTTCTTACCATTATTCCGGTTCACCATTATGCAAGGGATACAACAAGAAATCGCCCTTTCTATTTCGCATTGAAGGCTTCGGATATAGTGCTCTTGCTCTATTATATTCTTCGTTCTCTTTACAGCATAGTATATTCGTTCGTGAATGTCTTGTATTATATTCGTCTGCATATCTTCTGGAATAACCAACAGCTGTCTTTTCTTCTTCATCTTGTGCAAAACATCATTGGCTATAAAGTAGTCGTCATGTTCTTCATTTTCTTTCAAAATTTATTTAAGCGTCTTAATCTTAATCACCTTGTCATCGTCTTTCGGATCTTGCTCACCCTACTAGAAACTATCATCATAACTAGATGTCTGCTTAAACTGTTCACGTGCCGCATTTTTGTGCCAGGACGATGCTCAATCTCATATTTGAATTCTGACAGCGTCCTCAGTAGAGAGCGGATAAAAAAGCTTAAAAAATGTGAAAAACATGTTTTATATAGAAATTCTGCTTAAATCTAAAGTAACAGTATTTAAAATTTAAATTGTAATTTTGTATAAATTTCAAAATAACTAAAATCTATTGATGAAAACAGTTGATCATTAAATGTTGTTCTAGGTGTTTAATTGTAAAATTATTACTTCTGTCGCTCAATACATTTTTAAAAGTAGAAAAGCTTCTCTTCATTTTAAATTAAAGTTGGATCCATTTGAAAATTGGTCGCCATTCAAAATCAAGTTTATTTTATTTAATATTAAATATCCTTCATTTTTACCGCATACTTCTTCCGATATTATTTTGATTTCTTGGGAAATGCGTCCAGGTATTTTCTTTTTTGTATGGTTTCCTAGTACGCAAGTGCTACATATTTTTTTCTCGGGAATGCGCATTTTACAATATTTTCCCAAGGGAAGATTTAAATGCATTATTTCGTAATTTTTTTAAAGGTATATTCGAATTTAAAATGTTGTGAATAATCTAAATTAAACTTAAATTGTCCATCGTTTGTTGAAGATGATGCTAAAGATTGAGAAATTGTCTGCGTTTTTTTTTTAATTCAGCTTTGAACTTTCAATATGAAAATTAACGAAAACGATATATATATAAGTTAACGTTCGTGGACTTACTTCAGAGTTTTTAAAAACTTTAAAAACAATTTATTTATTCGACGGACATGTACAGAGGGCTCTAACTATACAATTAATTACCATTGAGAAATATGGGGTATTTATAATATAATTCTTACAAACTAGGCAGAATAAATGGTAAGCTAAGCATAAATATAATTAAGACGCAATAAAATAATAATATTCATATATGCCTCGGGTTGGTGCACTTATAAGGTTGTTCCTCTTCTTCTTTTCCATTTGTATAACAGGAACAACGCGCCTCCATATATCATCATGTAGATTACTATGGTCCTCATACTGGGCCTGACGAAATCCAAATCCTTTTGGATGGTTGGAAGGGGTTGAACTGTTGGTGTATCTTGTAGGGTTAATCTACGAAGCTTTATCCCGAAGTCAGTTAAATTATGTTTATTTATGTTTATATTAGCATTATTAATTAACACCTCCCGAACTTGAGTCTTATATATGCACTTCATTGTTTTTATAGATAACTAAACACTTGTTTGGTTTAATTAAATAGACACCACTTAGTTCCCTAATTTCAATTTGTTTTTGACACTTAATTTTAATTTGGTCTTTATTTGGAAACACTAGCAGGAACTGTTAAGTGTGAGGCAGATGCTCCAGGTGATTTCCGAAGATTTCCAATTTTGTGAATTGGCAATTGTCCACTCTTCCGAATTTAATAATATTTTCTTCGCATTTTATCGAGTTTGACAGCGGCAAGTGAGATGGGCATTGGTAGTACAATTTAGTTTTTGTACATCTATTATTCAGAGATATTATTTTATTTTCCGATTTTAAGATGTAATTTGTATTTGGTACTATGCTCAAGTAATCTGATTCAATTTTCGTAGGAATTGAATTTAGATAATAAAGTTCAAAATTTATTTCGAAGTTAATTGGGATTTATATAAAATACTGAATTACCATTCCTTTAATTAAACAATTAACTTTGGATATAGATTCAAATTTTAAAACGTTGTCTAACCTTACGTCGAAAAGTATTTGGTTTCCGTAGAATCCCGAGATAGTTTGCAGAATTCTTAGAAATTCGGATGACTTTATAATGCTAGAGTGTATCGCGTGTAGTTTGCAAAACAAAATTGAATTTTCTATGGTTTGAAATATATTTTGGATTTTCGTATACGATATCAACTGATTAAAGATGTCTTTTGTAAATAGTATAGTTGACGATCGATTTCTCCTTTTAGAATAGAATGCATTTGCATAATTTTTGATTTTAATAAGTTTTTATTATGTTCAATGCTTTTTAATGTTTTGTTAAACTTACTAATAATTTCGTTATTAACACCGTCATTAGAAACTATATTTCCTGTAATGGTGTTTATTACGGTGCCTAGCCCGTTGATAAGCCTTCTTTTATTTCGACTTCTTTACTTCGCAGACGCATCGCCTAGCGACCAGTACGCCAAAGTACGCAAAAAGTCCGCGTTGCCATGCCAACACTAGTTTATTATTTACTGTCACTTCATTTTCAGTTTAAGAAAATGTCCGATTCCGATAGTAATTATACTATTAGTTGTACTCCACAAGAAATCAAATTAATAGCGGATGCTGCAACAGAAAATTTAATACCACAAAAATCCAAATGGCAATATGAAGGCATATGACGAATTTAAAGCGTGGTGTCATGGAAGAAAGGTAACGAAATTATCGGAAAATGTTTTGATGGCATACTTGGAAGACAAATCAAAAGTTTTAAAATCGTCAAGTTTGTGAAGTATTTATTCCATGCTTAAATGTACAATTAACATAAAAGATGGAATTGATATTTCAAAATTTTCGAAGTTAGTGCCCTTATTAAAAAAGAAATCTGTCGGGTATCGAGCCAAAAAATCTAATATATTAACTGCAAAACAAATAACTCAATTTGAAACGGAAGCAAGTGATACTGATTATTTATTATGGAAAGTAAGTACTTCATCAAAATTAGTTTGAAATTATATTTATTAAAAGTATTGGTTCTTTTTGGTTGTACTAATCATTGGTATTTCTGGGGCAATGCGTAGGGATGAGTTAATAAAATTGTGCGTAGAAGATGTGGAATATATTAACAAAGCGTTAATTATACGAATCCAAGAAAGTAAAACTGATTGACCTCGTACATTTACTATAATAAATGCAGAATTCATTAAAATTTACAAAAAGTACCTAAGTCTTCGCCCAACAAAACCTAATAGTAAGCGTTTATTCCTGCGTTATCAAGGTGGAAAATGTTGGTGTTCACACAATTGGATAAATCCCATCTTTAATTGCTAAATATCTGAAATTACCGAAAAGCAACAAATATACGGGACATTGCTATAGGCGAAGTTCGGCGACTTTGGTTGCTAATAGCGAAGCGACTTTGGAGACACGGTGGGTGGCGTTCGGCTAATGTAGCAGAAGGCTACATCAAAGAGTCATTGCAAAATAACTTTAAAATATCAAATCAAATATTTCCGGAATCGTCTACGTCCACTTCAAATGATGTTACAAATATTGCATAATGTAACACTATATCTACGATGGCAACAACTTATGGTTTTTCTGTAAATGTAAACAATAATTCAAATTGTACTATAACCATAAATGTTAACCCTAAGTAATATTTATTTGTTAAAATATATGTTTTCTAATAGTCACATAAAAAGTTTTGACAAAAATGTCTCATTACTTATCTTCAACTCTTGTTATTTTTTATTATTAATTGTACCAGTTGCACAAAAAGCTTTAATGTCCTTGAGATTATATTGCCTCGGCTATAATTTTCCTCTCGGGCCACTAAAGTTATATTTCGCGGCCTTGGCATACAAATAAACATTAATAATTCTGAAAGTCCCCCTGAAATGTCGATATGTTTTTAATTGTTAATTGAAATTGATTTATATTGCCCATTTAATTTCTTAAATTCATCGTACATTGCACTGATATAATAATGGATAAATGTATGCTCACTTTTTTTTTAAATTTTGCCGGCCCTAAATTTATTGGTAATATGCCTAGATAACTCGTAATATTTTTAATTTCTATGGCTCGCGTTACTGCGACCATGATGAACCTGGAATGGAATCATCAGTTTTAATTTCTCCTAAATAGATATTTATTTTTATATCAGAATTGCCAAAAATGTAAATTAACATGGCTTTAATTGTATCATAACTAAGTTTATCTAATCCGCAACCAATTTTTGGAATTGCCAGATTTTTAATATTTCATTTGCTACAAAAATCTTTTAGTGCCACTAAAGTTTGGAATAAATCTTTGTGGGTTGGTTTATTAAAATATTTGTTTTTAGTAATTAAATATATTACATGGCGATTTTCATTTTTTTTAAGAAACATAAAGAGTGGACTTTAGGCTTTTTCGCTTTTAATTTATCTATTTGTCCAAATCTCAATTTAAAATCGCGTGCTATACTAGAATTCATGTTTACACATGATTCTTTTGGGGCTGAGAATAGATTATTTATTTATTTATTTTAAATTAACGGTACAACATCTTTTTGCAAAATAAGTAATAAATATAATTTTTAAAATTTTGTTAATAGCAATGTCTTAATAATATAATTAAATACAATATGTGTCGTCGTCCGCAACTATTTATAAATAGAACTAATACAAATGAAAAATTTAAGTTAAATTATACACTAAATATATCAGTCAAATAGCGCTTTAGCTGGTTAGGGTCTATATTAAAAATATCGAGTCGGCTACTAGAACAATATTCGTTTCCGAGGGACCAACATACGTGACATCGAGTTATGGAAACCAAGAGATGTTTTATGTGTCTCAAGGTAAAATAACTGATTATGGCGGGTTCTTCTTTTGGGGACGGAAAATGATGCATTTCCTAATAATGAGGGTGAATTTAAGGACCCATTTACAATTTTGTGAAGAATGCATAAATCAGCTATTTTCCGACGAATCTCTAAAGATATGATATTAAGATCTTGCATAATTTTATCATATTTTCCTATTACATGTCGTACACCTTGTTTAAATTCAATACATCGAAGAAATTTTTTTTGTACTAATTCAATTGAATTTATATTAGTTGCTGTTGATGGTGTCCAAATACATGAACCAAATTCAAGATGACAACGCGCTAAAGAACAATACAGTGTTTTCAAGCAGTCAATTTCAAAACCCTTGCCACTACGCCATATAAAACCCCAGATTTGTAATGCTTTATTAGTAACTGTTGTAATATAGGGGTGAAGGTGAGTCTGGAATCGAAAGTGATCCCAAGATCTTTGATTGTGTCAACACGAACAATTGAACAATCACCAATCTTGTAGTCATATTCAATTTTAGATCGGCATGTAGTGGTTGACATAGCATAACATTTTCGAACATTTAAGTATACATTGTTCTTGAAACATCATTCGTTGAGACGGTTTAAATCTTCCTGAATCAACTGGCAATCATTAACGTTATTGACAATTTTAAATAATTTCAAGTCATCAGCGTACATTAAAAAGTTACAGTGCTTGAGTGTAGAATGTATGTCATTAATAAATAGAATAAATAGTAAGGGACCACAATGTGACCCTTGTGGAACACCAGAAGTAACGTTTATTGCTTTTGACTTGAAACTATTTATTCGAACATATTGCACCCTGTCTGATAAAAATGATGATAGCCATTTAACGGTGCAACAATTAAAGCCAATAGCCCTCAATTTTTCTAGCAGAAGATTACAGTCGACTCTATCGAATGCCTTGGAAAAGTCAGTGTAAATTGTATCTACTTGAGATTGTGATTCCAAGGCATTCGATAAATACTGTTTATATTCAAGCAGATTTGTAATAATTAGAGAGCGGATTTCTAGCATTATGCTTATCCATAATATTAATAGCATCGAAAAAATTTCTTAATATCTATACGAATCTTGAAGAATGTGATTACTTAGCGCTAAGTTTTTTTTTTGCTTTTTTGCTTATTTTGACTATTTGTGCTTATTTTGACTTTGTATGCTTATTTTCATGCTTTTTTTAGATTCTGATGCTTATTTGGAGCATTTTCTTAAACATTTAAAAAACATTTAATAAAAAATATAAATATATAAATATAAATAAATTTCATGCAGATATTAAATTAATTTTCGTAAAAATCTGTATCCCATCATGAATATATTATATTTGTATTACATATTTTCTTCGTGTCTTTTGACAACATAAAATCTTCACAATATGATACAATAATTATAATGAATTTTATTATTAATAAATATTAGTACAAATTTAAGTGATAGCTAATAATCAGGTGTTCTGCAACCGTATCAATTTTCTACTCTCGGCAAAAATTCGGATGGGACGACTGGCGCATATTTACCGTTTTCGTTAATTTTCATATTCAAACTCGCATTCATAAACTATTGAATTGACATTCCAAAAACTTTGCTTATTTATCAAAAATTATTATATGCGTGAATCGTATTAACCTGGGGAATCACAGATAAATTGTATTATATAATTCACATGTATATTTAACCCATAATGCAAATGGTGAAAACCACAATACAAGAATTAATTAGCAGCTATCCAGAATTAACAAGTGAAATTATACATTATTTTGTAAGGCATGTTTAAAAATTGTAAGTTTTATTTTAGTTCCCAACTGCATCCTAACTAGTCAAGACTTGTATGTAAAACATGTTATAACAACACTACAAGAACGTTTGAAAAAGTTCAAAGCTGAACTAAAAAAACAGCAGACAATTTCACAATCTTTAGCATCATCTTCAACAAACCATGGACAATTTAATAGTATATTTCATTAGGAGTCCAGAAAAAAGGATTTTTCCGTGCGCGCGTGACCGTCATGCAAGCACGGAAAAATCCATTTCTGGACGTATAATGAACGCTATTTTTTATTATACTTATTTGAAAACAACAATATTAAGAGAGATATTTTGATAATTTTTTTTTTCAAAACTAATATCTATAATAGTGAAAATATAAGTAGAGTTAATATTAACGAAAATCATATTTAATTGGAACTGTTATTATTAATAGTAAGGTTTATCGTACAATTAGTATTATTGTTAAAGTTTATTCCCCTTAGTATTTCATTTTCTTGAGTTATAATTGCAGATGTTGTATTTTCCGCATGAGATGGGTTAAACAATTTCCTTGAAACTTCTATTTTTCTTTGTATAGATTCTTCTATATATCCTTCTGCTACACTGGAAGAACGCCATCCTCCGTGCCTTTTCAGAGTAAGCAAGTCACCACCGCTTTCGACCAACATGGTTGCTGAAGAACGCCTTAGGCCATGTCCGGTATATTTTTCGTGATCATTTAGTTTTACGTATTTCGCAACAAGTTTGGGGATACCACTGATAGTATGGCATCCAACATGTTGAGCGTAACATTTACGGTTTCGGTATGCTACAAATAATCTTCTGCTCTCCATATGTTTAGGCCGCAAATCTGCATATTTGCGGTAAAGTGTGCAGGGCTCGAATGTACATCCTTCATTTGAAATCGTGAAACTTCTCGATTTATGATTTTTTCCATCTCGCAAAAACACGACAAGAAAACTGCCATTATCTTTAATATCGTCTAAACTTAAACGTATTAAATCATCTCGACGGCACGCACCGAATATTCCAAACACTAATATTACTTTTGCTAATAGATATTGCTCATCTGAAGCTTCACATAAAAATTTAGTTACTTGTTCTGCTGTAAGAACTCTTGATTTTTTTGGTACGTAACCCACCGCTTGACGCTTCAAAAATGCTACAGTTTTTCGAAAAATGTTCGTGTCAATATTTTCTTTAATAGCCAAACAGCTTTTTACCATGGAGAATCTACTCCATAAAGTTGATGATTTCATAGATTTAGCCTTTTCAGAAAAATAGACTAAAAGTACATCGTCACTTACATTTTTTATATTCTTCTGAGCCCGCCATTCATTAAATATTTCATATTCCTTTTCGTATCTTGTTTTTGATTTTGTCGGTAGTAAATCTGCACTTACTTGAGCCGCTTGAGCTAATATGTCGTCTGGAACATCAGGATTTTCATCTAAGTCTGAGTACATTTTTTAAATTGGCTTTCACTGACACAAAAATAAACTTCAAACCTTATCTGCTACTATGGAAACATTGGTTAGCGCACAGAAAGACCGCACAAACAAACATTTTCTGTGCGGTCGCCTGAAAAAGTGACGATTCCATTATTCTAGAGGCATATGGAATCAAAGTGTTTTCAGATAAGTATAATAAAAATTAAATTTACATTTGTGCAAAATACTTTTACATTCGAATATCCCTTTAAGAAAATTACAAAATAATACATTTAAATCTTTCTTGGGAAAATATTGTAAAATGCGCATTCCCGAGAAAAAATTATGTAGCTCTTGCGTACTATAAAACCATACAAAAAATGAAACATATTATTAACAATACTATGATGATGAAACCACAGATTCTTGTTTAATTTAATAATAGGAGTTTAACATGAAGACATCTGACCAATAGTATTTTGATATATACAAAAGAATTGAAGAAAACTGATAATAAAATTATAGCAAAATTCATAAATGATGGACTGACAAGCTTATTTTTGCCGTAGACAATACCAAGTTACAAAATTTTACTAATAATGCATTTTGTGCATTGTACAAGTTTAGCACATGGATAGAAACGAATTTCTGAAACTATAAGAATGAAATTTCCATTTGTATATTTAATTAAATATGGAAAAATAGTTCTTATATTCTTCTGTGAGTGCAATTATTCAAGAAGTCATTACCTGATATCTCACTGCCACATAAACCAGTGCTAACAAAATGAGGAACTTGGCTATATGCTACGATGTACTATGCGAACAATTTTGAAGAATTTAATAAGGTTATATACAACTTTCCCGAAACGACAAGCAAATCAAATAAGGTTATATACAACTTTCCCGAAACGACAAGCAAATCAGTTAATGGCTGCCAAACAGTTCTTAAGAAACAAGAGCTTCCTTCAAAACAATTTAGTTACATAAAATCGCGTTTAAATTTTGTGTGCAACACAATCAAATCTTTATAAAAGCAGATTCATTTTAGAAAATACCTGGACGCATTGGCCAAGAAATCAAAATAATATCGAAAGAAGTATTCGGTGAAATTGAAGGATTTTTAATATTAAATAAATTATCCTTGATTTTGAATGGCAATTTTCAAATGGATCCAGCTATAATTTAAAATAAAGAGAAGCTTTTCCACTTTCAAAAATTTATTGAGCGTCAGAAGTAATAATTTTTACAATTAAACCCCTAGAACAACATTTAATGATCTACTGTTTTCATGAATAGATTTAGGTATTTTGAAATGTATACAAAATTACAATTTAATTTTTAAATACTTACGTGATATTATATATTGCGTAAAGAAAGTATGTTTATTTTAGTTTTAAGCAGAATTTCTATGTAAAATATGTTGATAAACGTGTAACATATTAAGAAAATATCGTTTTCTTTAGTGCTTTTGTCGTGTTTTTATGCTTTTTTTCCTGTTTTTATGCTTTTTTTCTCCAAATTTTGTGCCTTTTTAAGTGCTTTTTTTCACATTTTTTAAGCTTTTTTATCCGCTCTCTAGTAATAATGGAGCGGTTAACCATAAACCCATGTTGGTTGTTATTTATAATATGACGTGAGTACCATTGTAATTGACGGGCGACAAGTTCGTCAAGAAGTTTAGGTATTACGGATTGGATGGCCACCCCTCTATAGTTATCTATAACATTCTTTGGACCTTTTTTGTGTATAGGTGTGATATAGCTAGATTTCCAATTTAGTGGTACAACTCCAGATTTAAGTGATTTACCGAATAATGCGTGAATAGGGCGACAAATGAGTATATGCAATTTTGGATAAAATAGCTAGATACACCGTCGGGCCATGGTTGTGTGATGGTTTGAGTTTTAAAATACTGTTGAAAACTTCTTCGATGCTAACAGTCAACTTGTCGTCTACAACTGAATTTTTAAGATTATGTTGAATCTCTATTATATTATCGGTAATGTAACCGATATCATCATTTTGGTAATTATTCATAAAAAGATGTATTTTTTCTACTTGATTATGATGAGACTTTTTAATTCTTCATTTTTTTGAATGAATTGTTTCTGGTTTGTTCTTAATTTTTGTTTTTGATTGCTTTTGACGGTTTCTAATAAATACTTTATCATTCATATTTGGTAGATCTTCTCTATTTTGATTTTGTTTATTCATTGTTTTCTCTTTATTTTCTACAAGCTTTTCATTAATTTTAGTATAAATTAATTTTACTTTCGTGATGTGTAATATAATTGTTTAATATTTTATTTTTTATATCAATATCAAATGGAGAGTTATTTTCTAAATGACCTGACATAATTTCAATGGATTTTAACCTTGTCACTGAATGAATTGAATTATTATATCCTAAAACAGCGTATAATGCTTGTTTCTGCTAACTTTGATTTTGATGATTCCGTGGTGTGAAAAGAAGGTACATCTGCGCGTATTTAAAGAAGGGGTCTACAATAGTTAAAAATTTGGATCCTTCGATCGGGATACAGTCAATATGAATGATTTCAAAAGGTTTCACCGGTGTAGGTGTTAAATTTTAATTTTAGTGGATTTATGTCATACTTGCTTGACAGACATATTTCACAATTATTAATGAAATTTCGGACTGTACTCTTCATATTGGGCTAATAAAAATATCTTTTGATTTCGGCATATGTTTCGTCAATGCCTCTATGATTTAATTTACTATCATGGTACAATTTAACAGTGTTAATAGTCTCATCTCCATTCTCAACATCTAGTAATTTTTTGTTACATTTTACAAAGTTTAATTGTGAATTTTTAAAATAATTTTAAATTACTACACAAAAAATTTCATATACATCGCTGTTATACTTTACCTTTGGAGCTATATATTCTTTAATAAAATCTAATACATCTTTTTCAAAGTTATTATTGCAAAATTGAACATGAATACGTAATTTTTTATTATTATATAAGACCTCACGTTTAGGTTTCGCTGGTAAATAGTTTACTTCACCAATATTTACAGGCTTTTCTAAAATTGGGATGGTGGTAACAGGGTTTTCAAGATTTGAGTGAACCGTTTCACCATAATTATTGTTTACTAATTCGTCTAGAATATCATCTAGGTTATCTTGCTCACCAACTTCGGCGATTATTGATTGATTATCATCTTCAATTACAATAAAATTAATACTATCGTTGCTGCATTCTTGATGGAACATAAATTACAGGAGTGGATTTATAAATTAAAGTCTTGTTTCGTTCCATAATTGCTTTATCAGTTTCCTGACATATGTTTCGACAATTACTTGCCATTTTCAAAGGTATACTAAGATTACTGAAGGGGTGAATTTTTATCTGTCAGTATATATAAACTAGGGTAATCATATAATTTTGTTAAATAAGACAATCCGCTAAAATGATGTTTTGGCTTGAAATGACTTCTTGTTGGTTGTTTACTATATTTTTGCCCTCCTTAATTGCCCGCTTAATATAGAAATTTGTTGTTGAGTTACGTGAAGATATAATTAAAACTTGATTAAAACACTAACACTTTCTTCACAATTAATTTTTATTTCGCTAGATGTACATTTCGGGTACTATGCACCCATTATCAATAGCTTATAACTGTTATAAGCTATTGATAATGGGTGCCTAGTACCCGAAATGTACTTCTAGCGAAATAAAAATTAATTGTGAAGAAAGTGTTAGTGTTTTAATCAAGTGCCCGCTTAATCTCTAAACCGTCTAAAATATTAAGTCTTAATCCCTTTGGGCAATTATGCACTGGTTTAATGCCGCCAATAACATGTTTGTTTTTCGTCTCATGATCCGCCATGCTGGATTTGGTTTTCTGTTGTTTTATATCTCTTTCATGTTCATTTAATCTAATTTGAAAATTTCTTCCCGTCTGTCCTATATAAATGGAATCGCAGTCTTGACACTCTAATTGGTAAACCCCGCTGTTTCTGAGTTTATCCCGAAAAACAATTTTATTATTCATTATAGATTTACCTAAATTATTACTATTAACTTGTATTGCTTTTATATTGTGTCGTTTCAGGTTTCTGCCGATCTTCTGACTCGTAGGTTGTATGTAATTAATGGCGCAGTATAGGGGTTGATCTTCATTGATATTAATGCTATTATATAGTAGTTTTTGTACGAAGACATTTTCAAATCGATTCAAGCTTATCTGCGAAATAGGGCAAATTGTCACAAATCGACTATTGACGTTTTAAGTTTTAGTAGCGTACGACATATGTCAAAAATGGACAAATCTGATAATGCTTATTTATGAAAGAACTTATCAGATATAATGTCCCAAAGGCAATGATAATCCACGATAATTTTGACTAAACTAGTCAATTATTGCATATTTGTCATTGTCCAAGAAGCATTCGGTAAGATAAGTTCTTCAACTACGTACCAAAAAAATATTTTTTGAATATACAATTTTCAAAAGAACAATAATTAAAACTGTAAGTAGGCACCTCTAAAGTATCTTGGGCAAGATGAGGTGGTGGCTATTTCTTCGTGTACGATAGTATTGTTTATTGTTTATTATTTATTATTGTTTATTGTTTATTATTTGCTTTGTTTCTCTTCAAAGTTAATCAAAAATACATACCATTATAAATAATATAATATAACTAAAATTTTAATTGAAGAGACCCGGGAGGAGTTCATTTCTTCAAAATGTTCTTCCACTCTGACCCATTTAGCCTATTCTCGTGAAGAATTTTCGTTGGGGTTCTTCCGGCGGCCATTATTCAGCTTCTAAGCTCATTTCTTCTATTTATAAATTACTATTTCCATTAAATTAATTGATATTTCAATATGTAAAAATAATGTATATATTCTGTCAACATGACATTTTATTGTCACTTGTATATTGTTGTTTATTGTTTTCACGGTGGGTTCGATCAATATGCAAGCACGGGTTTATTGAATTTGTATTTTTGTGCCCCCTAATTTTAATCAATGGTTGTTCACCCACTCCGCTCTTAGTGAGATGAGTGACAAGCTGTTGACCTGTTAGTGATTTGTTATTTTATTATTTTTGGTATCTAAACCAATTGCTACAGCTGAAGATTTTGTCCATTTTGAAATAGTGTTTTTCCCAAGCGGTATGTTAACAAACTACATATCATCTTCTGTTGTCCAATTACGATTTGGTGTTAAAAACAATCTATTGGTTTTTATATTGCTGCTTTATTTTGAGATTAATTTATGAAACAAAAAACCGGGCACTTCTCTTTATTTAAATTTTCAGCAAGCCATTTGCTATCTGCACAACTCTTTGCTCCCCCTTGGCATGTTTTATTAAATAATTAATAATATAATTATATTCAATTCTTCCAGTCAGAGAACCATCATTAGCTCTTTCAACATGAAAATAATCAATTAAACAATTACCGCTTCTCCGCCCCTCCATGCTAGTTCTACTGCAACATTGTGATAAAATTTTCGCTGCAACCCTTCTGGCGTTTTTTCATTCCATAATGTTATTATTTGATTATGTTCACTAGTACATAGTGGTACGGACATAGTGTTCGCCTTTTGGCGTTGAAAAATTCACGATCTTGTTTAAATACGATGCTATTGAATACATCCAAATTTATGTTAAATCCTTTGTTATATTTTTCTTGCAGTAATTTTGCAGTTATATTCCAAATTGTTTTAACAGTTGATTCCTTATAGCCCTTATCGTTACTTCCTTCATATTCACAGCAAAATCTTCTTCAGTAAATTTATTTCCATTCAATTCATAATTTCTAACCGCATACAAGTGTTCGAACCGTCTCAACACATATTTCTTACTTCTAACGGTGTATTCGGGTGTCGATTTGTCAATTACCTTATTAATTCTTCATCACATTCTACACCGAAGCATGATTCAGACATTTTACATTTACTGATCAATTGTATTTTTTTCCCAAGGGTATCTGCGAATATGGTATAAATGTAAACTGACAGCCTGGGTGTTATCAGTTAATCGCTTCTCGGTGACACTAACGTTTTAAGTTTCAGTGTCTTGCGGCGTACGTCATAAATGAATGCATCATGATTGGTTGCTCAATAATGAAAGAACTTATCAGTTGTAGTATTCCAAGGACATTGATAATACGAAATAATTTAATAAGTTTCCGAAAACACGTTGCTTAGTAAGTTGTTACTTAAAAGCAACGTGTTTGAGGAAACTTATTAAATTATAAGTATTTATCAATGTTTGAGGGAAATTTGTTCGAATATTTCTTGAAAGTAAATTATTTATTCAACATTATTTATTCAAAATACAATTATTAAAGGGGCAGTTTGTAAAATTAAATGACGACGTCAATTCAGTGTTAGTTTCACATATGGAAGAAGAGTTTCCACGCATATTGTTTATTATTTTAATGTAATGTTCCTGATCAATACTTAGATAAGGTTTTATAGAATTCTACATTTATTACATTTATTTGAACCTCTTTGGCAAGTTTTACTGAATACTGGGTCATATTATATACGATTTGTTGGAGAACCATCATTATTTCTCTAATGCTAATTCTATTGCAGCGATGTCGTAAAATTTCCGTTGCAGTCCTTCGGAAGTGTTTTCATTCCATAAGTTTATAATTTTCTGTGACGAACTAGTCGAAAATGTCGCGATGCGATGCAGCCCGTGCATCGCGTGCAGCACGGGCTGTTAAATGAACCAAAAATACATTGGTGAAGGAACTGGCATAAGCGAGAGGTCAGTACAAAGCATTCTGAAGAAAAATCGATATCATGCATATCATTCACCTACATTAAGAACTGAGTAATACTGATCTGGGGAAGACAAAAAATACAGGAGGATCTTGCGTTTTTCCAATATATTTTATTCACGGATGAGGCGACATCCCATAACAACGGATCTGTCAATAGGCACAATTTTCACTATTATACAACTGATAATCCACATTTTATGAGACAAGTTGATCATCAGTATCGACGGTCTTTGAATGTTTGGGGCGGAATTTTTGGAAACCATGTAAGGTCCACATTTTTTCGAGGGCCATCTCAATAGGCCTATGTATTTGCACTTCTTGCAAATTGAATTACCCGGAACGTTAGCTAATATACTCTAACTAACAAGAAATATGGTGTGGTTTTAACAAGACAGAGCACCTGCTCAGTGGATTGGTAGGAATGGACCCACCAAATGGCCAGCTAGATCTCCGGATCTAACAAAACCTGACGTTTTCTTATGGGGATACTCAAAAGAGATTTTTTTATAAGGAACCACCAACAGCACCAATGAATATGAACCAACGAATTGTGGAAAGGTCTTTGCAGCGGCGAATTAATTTGTGCCTAAATGAAAATGGAAGACATTTTGAACTTTACTGTAGTATCGTCTCTCTTTTGTATTAATAATTTTGTTCACGGCTTTGGAATAAAATAATGAATTGTATTATCTGTTTCTATTTATCTCATATTGACACTTACTTACATTTTGTTAGTTATTTTGCCTCAGAATGATCAACTCCGTACATAGAAGTATCTATAATTAAATGGTTATTCTTGTGAAAACTATTAAATATCTCAACAACTATGGGGTTTAGACAAATTATTATTTGCAAAGTTTGGCATTTTTCTAATCTAATCGAATAATAAGAAAAATCATTGTTTTCGCTTATTTGGGTAGCACTGAGCATAAATTCTTTAGGCTTGCAAACAATTAATTCCACTTTCTCCAGTAGAATATATCACATCAATTAATTATTTTTAAAAATTGCATTGTTATAATCGTAACATACAATGCAACCATACATACCAAACTTATTGTTTAATTGGCAGATGCATTTTTTTCAGTCATGGCTATCTATTGAAAAACAAATTCGTATTCAAGGACCGTTTGAAATATAAATGTTTTTATATCTTGAAAAATATCACTTTTAGGTATAGGGTATGCTGGAAATTAGATACAGAATAATATGAAATTTAAAAAAATATATGATTCCATTAAAAAAAAAGAGTTACGACAATTTGAAATTTTAGAAAATGGCGTGTCTGATACAAAGGCAGGGTTCCTCAAAAGTGAAAATTTTTAACACTGGTACATAAACAGTACTTATGACCAACCATAGGAAAAAGAAAATTTCTTAAATTTTAAATACATCAGAATATTTTTTTTTTGTGAACCTCCGCTTTTTATATTTTTTTCAGAAAAACGTCAATAACTCGGAAATGCCATATTGAAATTAAAAACCAAAAAAAGGTTTAAGTTATAAAATACTATCCAAATTATAAAATCAAAAAATATACAGGGTGTTCCATTCAAAAAAATGTTTGCTTTTGTTATACCGCAAAATTGGGACACCCTGTATATTTGAAAATAATTTTACGGCATAGAGATTTTTAATTCAATAAATTTTTATACTTTTACGAGAAAGGCGCTAGGAAAGTATGACGCACTGTTGCAGGACGTAATTTCCGCCAGATGTTTTTATGCTTAGCTGTTAGTTTTATATTATATAAATAGGAGTAGCATTAAGGCTCTCGATTATTACTATTATTATTATTCAAGCCGTTACCATGCCAGTCGGCATCATTGTCAGTTGTTATTTAAATGTAGTAATTAATTGTAACAAGTCTAAATCTAAATCGCTTAATGTATCATAGAATTCGGAAATAAACAGTTTTTAAAAACACAAAGTTCGACTACGAAAATATAATTGGCGCAGTCGGTAGGATTCTCTGAAGAAGTCCTGAGGGAATATCAAGACTTCATTTGTCCCAACAATTAATCAGAGACCTAAAATCATCTCCGTCGCTTCCGCACCAAGGGGCCTTCCAGACATCGAAGAACACAGCTCCAAGGGCAGCAGCATCGAGAGACGGCATCACCAGTTCCACAGCATCCCTGAGGGCATATCAGGCAGATGGACAGAGTGATCATCCCGTGGTAAGACACATCTTTTTTAGAGGCTTTTGTTTCGCGATATTTTATGTACTACAGTGATTCGGATTCGGACTCAAGTTTTTCTCCCATAATACTTTCTCCAACCCGCGTACATTCTCCCGTAAATTTTCTTATAGACGAATTAATTAATAAAGTCGATAACTTAAATTTAAACGAAATGGAAAACGTAAATTATCATTTACTTAAACTGAACGTTGACACAATCCCTTCCTTCGACGGAAGTAATGAATTAGTAGAAATTTTCATTTCACGGTGTGAAGCCGTATTAGCCCAGTTTAGGCCTTTAAATATTGAACTTATAAATACTTATTTAATAAACGCGATTGTCAGTAAATTAAAGGATCGTGCGTTGATTGCAATAGGTTCGCGCACAGAACTCAATACATGGCCAGAAATTAGGAACCACCTTAGACAGAGGTTCGGTGACCTTCGTAGTTATGATTGCCTAGTACAAGATTTAATCAATTTGAAACCACTAAGAAATGAAAAATATCTCGATTTCGGCGAACGAATTCAAGTTTTGCGAAGTAGGCTAGTTTTAAAAATTAATTCCTTGTCCGCTATAGAAATGCCAGACGCGACAAAACGCGTGCATATAAATAGTTACGATGAGTTGGCGTTAAAAACTTTTCTCCGTGGCATTCGCGGTAATATTCAGAGCGTTATAAGATTACGCGACCCGGCAACACTCGAAGAAGCTATTAATTATCTCATAGAGGAAAACAATTTCCAAAATTCTCTTGAACCTGTTAATGTTTTTAATTTCAATAATAATAACAATTTTAACCGCAATAATAATTTTAACAGACAAAATTTTCAACAACGAACAAATTTCCAAAATTTTAATAATAGACAAAATAATCAAACTCGTAATCAACAGCATTTCCCAAGTCAACCAGTCAATCTTCAATTTCGATCACAACCGCAACAACAGTTTCCGACTAATAGACAAGTATTCGGTAAACCTCAAAAATTTAATAAGCCATTTAGTAATAATTTTTCTCCAAATAAACGTCCGCGGTACGATAATAATTATAATCCTAATATGCAAAGAAATCATAATCAATTTAATTCCAATTTCAATCAACCGCCTCAGCAAATTTCACAAAGGCTACCAGAGCCAACGCCAATGTCGGTCTCCACGACCTACACCAACACACCAAGGCTCTACAACAGTGGTGTCCAACCCCGCGCCCGCGGGCGCAGGTGCGCCCACGGTGAATCCGTAATGCGCCCACGGAATATTTTCAAATTTTTCTATTTTTTTTTTAATTTCTAAATATTCTGATTTTATTCAATTATTTTAATTATTAGTGCAATTGGGTGGCTTGCGGTGATGTGCATGCAGGTGGCGTAAAATGCGGTGCGAATGCGTCTACAGTTCGTCCAAATAAGAGAGGCCGGTGGCGCAGTGACAAAAATTTCCCGCCACCGCTTCGGTATGACTCGTTCGTCTTTCGTTGTGTACTATCCGTGCACACAACACAAATCGAACATCTTACCAAAGCTACGCGTTTGTGCATTCTTTTTTTCTCCGAGTGTACTCGGGCATCCCCCGCTCCCTCTCCCTCTGCGCGAAAGCTATTTCAACCGGCCTCTCTTATTTGGACGGATTGTACTTCTGATGTAGTGAGCGCCCGATTGCTATCGTTCAGCGACCGCACGCAGCAGAACGATACGTATATTGGACAGTGCTGTTTCAGCGACGACGCGTCTTGTGTAGAATATGTGTTATAGTTGTCTCCATTAATTCACAAATTTAAAATTATTCTTGGGAACGGTACAAAAATATACCAACAAAAAACATGTCTGAAGCAGGACCAAGTAAACGACCACGGCTTTACACATTTCAGAAGGAGTGGGAAGATGAATATTGTTTCGTGGAAATAAAGGAAAATGCCGTATGTCTTTTGTGCAATCGCAGCGTAACAACTAAAAAATATAATATTGAACGACATTATAAATTGGAACATGAAAAGTTTCATGAACAATATATGCCCAATAGTGCAGTAAGAAAAGAGAAAATAAATACTTTAAAAAAGGCATTAGTAAGTCAACAATCATTGTTTAAGAGGGTGATGTACAAATCAAAAAATGTTACTCTTGCATCGTTCAAAATTTCTCATTTTCTTTTGAAGAATAAGAAATCATACCTAACTGGAGAATTATATAAAAATGCTTTACTTGCTGGTGCCGATTCACTCTTTAATACTTTTTCTAATAAACAAGAAATAGTTAGTGCTATAAATGATTTACAATTATCACGCAATTCACTCCAAAGAAGAGCAACTGCAATATCGACCAATATTAATGATCAACTTGAATCTGATATGAATAAATGTTCTTGGTTTTCACTTCAAATGGACGAATCATTAGATTTGACAGGAACAGCGCAATTAATAATAATAACAAGAATGATTTTTGAAGATTACTCTGTTAAGGAAGAAATGCTATGTCTTTTGCCACTAAAAGAGAAAACCAGAGGTGAAGATATTTATCTAGTCTTTAAAAATTTTGTTTTGGAACGGAAACTTCCCCTGCATAAATTATCTTCAATTACAACGGATGGAGCTCCAGCCATGATCGGTAAAAATAAGGGTTTTGTAAGATTGTGCACAAAAGATGAATTATTTCCAAAATTTTTTACTTATCATTGCATAGTGCACCAACAAGTTTTGTGCTCTAAGGTTCTTTCACTTAACCATGTTTTGAATCCCATCACTAAAATAATAAATTCTATAAAAGCTGCACCTTTGCAGCACAGACTTTTCAAAAAACTGCTAGAAGACAATGATACCGAGTATTCCGATTTATTAACTTATACAGAAGTAAGGTGGCTTAGCAAAGGCAAAGTACTACAACGTTTTCTTAATTTAATTGTTGAAATAAAAGCATTTCTTGAAGAAAAAGGGGATATTTACGATTTTCTTGACGATGTTAACTGGCTATGTGATTTATCGTTTTTAACTGATATTTATCAGAAATTAAATCAGTTAAATCTTGAATTGCAAGGTCAGAATAAAGATTTCGTAGATATGGTAAGTACTATTAAAGCATTTAAAGCTAAATTAACCCTTTGGATTTCACATTTTCAAAACAAGTCATTTACTCATTTTCCTCAAATGACAAAAATAATTCAGGAAAATCAGATAGACTCCCAAAAATACGTAAATTATCTAACTAAATTAAGTGATAATTTTAACGAAAGATTTAAACAATTTGACGATTTGGAACTGATTATACTTTTCTTTGAAAATCCTATGAATAACGTTGATGTTAGTGTTTTAAGTACGGAATTAAATAAATTTCATAATTCAACAAATATACAAAATTTAGAATTAGAGATTATAGAATTACAAAATGACGTCGCTTTAAAAGCTGTTAACATGGACAAAACATTTTGGAAATTTGTTAATTCATATAAATATCCCATATTAAAAAATTGCGCATTGAAGCTAAAATCTTTTTTTGGATCTACTTATCTAAGTGAAGCCACTTTTTCTTCCATGCAGTTTATCAAAAATAAGTTCAGATCAAATATTACAGATAAAAATTTGAATGATTGCTTAAAAATAGCAGTATCAAATTACAGTCCTGATTTTGAAAAATTGTGTGAAGAAATACAGCACCAACCTTCTCATTAAAGAAGCTAATAATTGTTTATAATATTTATATTTATATTATATGTTTATTTGTTTGTTTCGTTTATGTATTATGATTATAAAAATAATTAACTAGGTAAAAAAATGATTATTAGTATTATTTGTTTATTATATATTTTGTATTATAAATTATAATTGTTTCAATATATTATTCTACCGTTAAAAAAGAATATTTGTATTTTTTTATTTTCCCTCCTGACAATAAAAAAAAACACATGCTCCCACCACGTTTTAAAAATTTTTCATTGCGCACTTGCTTTGGAAACGGTTGGACACCTCTGCTCTACAACCTTGATGAGCCCGGACATTCTCGCGCAGTAGATAATATGATTAATAATGAAAATAATGAAAAACGTACGGATAATTTTTTAGAATAAATAGCCTCGGAAACCAAACAATATTAAGCAACTCAAATAATTTAACATGTGATAATATTTATAATAAAGATAATAATAATTATAATAGTGATATTAAAAGTAAACCCGTTACGCGTGTCACTAAGCGAATATTAGTGCCCGCCAAAAATAAGAAAGTATTTCAAATTAGTGTAAATAACAATAATAACGAGCAAACATCTAACTGTGATAAATTAAAAGTGATAAATAAGAATAATAATAAGAAAAAAGGTAATATTAACTTAATTAAAGAAAATAAGAAAGGTGAAATTAGTAATAATAATAATAATAATAACAAACCTAATAAAAGCAAAAGTATTAAAACGGTCGATAGACATAATTATAATATATTAAACAATAATAAAAGAAGATATACTAAAGTCAATAAAAACATTGTTAATAATAGTTATAATAATTACGATCAAGGTAATCGAAACATGTTAGGTCTAAATAAATCAAACACACTTTTAAATCAGCCAATACATTGGCATGATAATAGAAAAAATAAATACAAATTCAAATTTAAATTTAGGAAAAAACAAATGAAAATTGGTCCAGATAAAAATCGGGACCGAAATGTCCTTAAACTACAAAATTCGACCGAGATGTCATTAAACTAAATCTCGACCGAAATGTCTCTAAACTAAACAGCAGGATTAATAAGTCCTTAATTTTAAATCAACGATGCAAATGTTAATAATTTAAAATCTTTATTTAGTATTATAAACTTTTAATAAAAAATCTTATATGCAATAAAATATTGAAAATTAAAATAATTCCACACAATTCTTCTGTAGATTTAGTACATAAAGTTTTCGTACTCTAAACTGATGAACTTAAATAAATAAATAAATCAGTAAATAAATAAAAACATAATTAAATAAATAAATGTTCATTTAAAAATTGAAATTAATTAAATAATCATATAATTAAAAAATTATTTTTAGATTCCATATAATATTAAACAATATTGCCATTAACAAATAAATTCCTAAAATTCAGTTTCTCTAAAATATAATTCTAAATGACAAATTTTATTTTAGTTTAGTGTATAATAACAGTATTCTTAAAATAAGATAATGATAATATTAATCTCATCAATATTTAATACATTAAAACTGTAATATTTTGTGTTAACAATATTGCCTTACTATATAGTTATTCCTTCGCATTATTTATTTTAAATTGCCTATCTGTATTATTCAATGCCTGTCGTGGTACTAGCCAGAGGAGTAGTTGTTTCAGAAGGTAGTTATTAGTTATAAAGTTATTAGCTTATAAGTTTTGATTTGTTATTACCAGCGGAAATGGTAATTAACATTGTATAATAGGAAGAGCAAGAAAGTACAATAAATAATTGATTTATTAAAATAAACAAGTGATTAACAGATTTTATAGAATAGAAATAATTTAATTCACTTCTACCAATAAACTCAGGGAATATGAGTTATTAGGTTCCAAGATTATAAACAAAATAATTAAATTAACTAACTCGTACCAATGTACTCAGGGGATATGAGCCATTGGGTTAAAAAAATATTAGAAATAAAATAATATTAATAATAATTGTACATACAAGTGCATAACATAATAAAATAGATTATAATTAACAATAATTTATTAACTAGTAATTTTAGAATGTTATTAAATTTAAAAGAAACCAATAATAATTACTTCTAGAAAACAGTTTTATTGAAATAGTAACATTAGATAATTAGTGTGATATTATAGTCAAAAAATAATAATAATATAAATATAATGATAATTAATTGCTGCAAATTTATTTTGACTTTTATGACCAATGTTAGAAATAATTTTTTAGAGATATAATTATAGATCAAATTAAACAATAGCAAACATTTCAAATCAAGTTTAAGTATTATAACAATTTACTTTAAAATAAGATTTAGTAAATAATTACAAATTGTAATTATTAGAATGTTCAAGATGATCGTATATATTGTCCACTATAGGAAATAATTTTAATAGATTACGGAAAATAGGGCAATAACCTTAACCCATCAAACTAGGATTAGCCAAATTAGAAAAGACGAAACACACATTTGTACATCATTACGATTTGAATAATATTTATGAAGAAGTAGATAAATTAAATTTTCAATATGAGTTTTTGAGAAGAACCATGAGTAACGTCTCTGAATTTAAAAGAGAATTTCAAAATTACGAAAAAAATATTGAATTACTCCCGGAATGACATAATCACTAAAATTGAAACGATACAACTGAGTGTTAAACCGAAACGCATAAAAAGAGGTCTAATCAACGGTTTAGGCACAATAATAAAAACCATTAGCGGAAAAATGGACGCCCGCGATAGTAAAAGAATTGATGAAATCTTGAGACATTTGGCAAATAATCAAAATAACTTACAAAATCAACTTAAATTTGGATACAGCGTTAGTACCAAAATTATTCAAAATTTTAATACAACACTACAAAATATTGCTCACAACCAAAATTTATTACGATCTAGAATATTGCAATTACATTCAATTTATAAAGAAACCATTGACCATCAACATGTTCTTTTTGTGAAAGACCTGTACAATCAACTCGCGTTACTTTTCGGCATAATCGGAAATGTCCTACAAAGAGTTATGAATTCATTAACCTTCTGTAAATTAAAGGTTCTAAACCCGGATATAATAAGGCCTCAGGATTTATTTGAAGAATTACGTAAAATCTCTATTCATTACAACGAAAAGTTACCTTTTGAATTAAAATCGGAAAATATATTAGACTTTGAATCAATAATAACAATTAATTGTAAAATCGAAGAAACAAAGATTCACTACTTCCCGTCCTTGCCAATCAATTACGAACAATCTTTTGACCTCTACACAATGTATCCCACCTGTCCTGACCGAGAAGAATCACGGAACCTGCAAGGAATTTTCCTGATCCAACCAGACAAATGTGACCTGACCTTTCGGAACTACATAATACCGAAAATCGAGGAAACTTTCGGAAGCCCCGTCCTCATCAGAGCAGTGAAGCCCTTGTTGAACAATTTTAATGTGAAAAACTTCTCTGTTCAGCTAAAAAGACTAAAATTGGACGACATCCCTGTGTTTGCCCAAAACTATATAGTGCCGGAACAAGTTATTCCCCTAAAACCCAGTGCATGGACGCTCCTACTATACTTCCTAATTTTCGCGAGTGCAGTGACCTTAGTTACCAAATATTTTAGGCGAAAATACTTTATCCCCGGAAACGCTATCGATTCTTCCCCTACGAGTCGAATCTAAGGAGGGAGGAGTTACCTGTCGTCCACAAAAGACTATTAATTGTTTATTATAAATTAATCCTATTGTTTAATTATGCATATTTCTATATTATGTTTAGTCGCTTATTTTATGCTTATCTATGTGCGGAGTAATTCCGCCAGATGTTTTTATGCTTAGCTGTTAGTTTTATATTATATAAATAGGAGTAGCATTAAGGCTCTCGAATATTACTATTATTATTATTCAAGCCGTTACCACGCCAGTCGGCATCATTGTCAGTCGTTATTTAAATGTAGTAATTAATTGTAACAAGTGTAAATCTAAATCGCTTAATGTATCATAGAATTCGGAAATAAACAGTTTTTAAAAACACAAAGTTCGACCACGAAAATATAATTTATATATATATATATAGACCACACGACTTCCATCGCAGCATTAGACCATTTCACGAAGAGGATTATCTGCGA